>OX465289.1:102028162-102628162 GCA_949987695.1 Merzomyia westermanni
TTACTCTTTTTTGTGTTCCATGGCTACTTCTGACTTTATCCACAAGTGCTTTCTTGTATCCATTATTTGCCGCTATGTTATATATTGTATTAAGCTCTCTCCAGTATGCTTCCTGTGTGAGCGGCGTTCTCTGAAGCCTATCCACTAAGTGCCTCAATGCTGCATTTTTGTGCTGTTGCGGATGGTTTGATGTAGAGTGTATTATGGTGTCCGTGGCAGTCGGTTTTCTATAAATGCCGTAGTTGAACCTATTTGTTATTTTGTCAATCCCTATAGTTAGGTCCAGGTAGTTCATTATTCCATTTTTTTCTACTTCCATTGTGAACTCTATGTTGCTATGTTGCCTGTTGAGGAACTCTAGTATTTGCTCTTCGTTATCGTCATTTAGGATGCACATGATGTCATCCACGTATCTAGCGTAGAATGCCACGCCTAACTTGGTTTTTAACTCCTGTATATATTTTCCTTCCAAGTTTTGCATGAATGTTTCCATGAGAATGGCCGATGTTGGGTTACCCATTCCTAGTCCGTTTGTCTGTCTATATATTTTGTTGTTGAACCGGAAATAGTTTTGCCGCAGCGTTGTTCTTAGCGCGTTGGTAATTTGCGCAGTTTTTACCTTATCTTCAGTTTTGTCCAGTAGTGTTTTGTTGACTATATCCATTGTATCTGTTAGTGGTATTGACGGGTATAAGTCCTTTATGTCAAAGGATACGAGTTTACTGCTCCTTGTGAGTATAACGGTCTCAAGTCTTTGTAGTAGTTCTATCGTATTGCTTATTGTGTATTCGTGCCCTAGTTTCAGAATGTCCTTTAAAATCTATTTTAGATGTTTCGACAGTTTATAACCCGGCGCGGACTTAAAATTAACTATAGGTCTCATCGGCGTATCCTGCTTGTGGATTTTAGGTAACGCAATGAGTGGAGGAGCAGATGGATTCATTTGTGTTAGGGTATATGCCATCCTCTCGTCTATTATTTTGGTAGCATTTTTTATAACCTCTTTAACTTCGGTCTGGTATTTATCCGTGGGGTTATCCCTAATAATGCGGCATTTCATTCCCTCGATGAGCTTCTCTGTCTTTGCTATATATTCAACCTTACTGATTAGCACCGTTGTGTTTCCTTTGTCTGCCTTCGTTGTGACGATGTTGTTATTTTTTAGCTTTCGTTGTAGCCTTTTCAATATTTTCAGCTCCTTATATCCTTTTTGTGCTTCCTGGGCTCTTACTTCCTTGCTTATGATTTCTCTGCACATGTGCCTTGCGTGCTTATGTTCCTCATATGGAAGAAGCGATATTGCAACCTCTGCATCTACTATCGCTTGTTCAGTTCTTTTTGCTTCATTGCTATCCACGATGTTGTGCTTCAGGCCCTTCCCTAGAAGTTGCGCTTCTTCGTTGCTAATGGCCACTGTTGTTAGGTTTACGAACCTTTTGTTAAATTCGTGTGTTTGTTGACTGTTACTGTGATCGCGTCGGCCCGTAAACTGGTCCAATTTTCGGTTCAGTTTTTCATATTTGCGTTGTAGTTCGCGTTTGATTCCCGTCTCTATGTGGTCGAAGCACTCCATCAATGCAGTCGTGGGCAAGAGTCCGGACAATTGCAGATGTATCCTCAGTAGTTCGGTGTTTATCTTGTCTTTCTTAGCGTATAGGCTTTGTAATTCGAACTTTAAAAAGTCCTTTTCCGCCTTCCTGGTCGTTCTCCTACTTGCTTGGGTGTTGGTTTTTATTTTTATTCGCGCAAATTTCGGTGTAACATTCAATTCTAAACATTGCTTGTTGAACCAAATATCTACATACCTACAAAAACAACCCTTGGGACAGATAACAATTCGGACGTATCAATACCGCGCACACGCACACGCGTATTAACGTTACCTACCACGACCACATAGATTGACATTACCTGCCACAGCACCCACGGACTATAAAAACAACGCAGCGGATAGACACAGACCAGAACGAAACTAGGCATTGAAAATGGCAGAACGCCGAAACCGGTTTGTCACAAAACCAAACTTGACAAGGGATGACGGAAAATCGTTCCAACAAAAATCAGCCTACTACCCTGTCGGAAGATCAACACAACAAAATAAATCACTTACCACCTGTCAGGCTTTTAATTTAAACACGGATGGGCTACTAACGAAATACGAACGGAAACTGCGAAAAATGCATACGACTAAGGCAAATATTTGGTTCAACAAGCAATGTTTAGAATTGAATGTTACACCGAAATTTGCGCGAATAAAAATAAAAACCAACACCCAAGCAAGTAGGAGAACGACCAGGAAGGCGGAAAAGGACTTTTTAAAGTTAGAATTACAAAGCCTATACGCTAAGAAAGACAAGATAAACACCGAACTACTGAGGATACATCTGCAATTGTCCGGACTCTTGCCCACGACTGCATTGATGGAGTGCTTCGACCACATAGAGACGGGAATCAATCGCGAACTACAACGCAAATATGAAAAACTGAACCGAAAATTGGACCAGTTAACGGGCCGACGCGATCACAGTAACAGTCAACAAACACACGAATTTAACAAAAGGTTCGTAAACCTAACAACAGTGGCCATTAGCAACGAAGAAGCGCAACTTCTAGGGAAGGGCCTGAAGCACAACATCGTGGATAGCAATGAAGCAAAAAGAAGTGAGCAAGCGATAGTAGATGCAGAGGTTGCAATATCGCTTCTTCCATATGAGGAACATAAGCACGCAAGGCACATGTGCAGAGAAATCATAAGCAAGGAAGTAAGAGCCCAGGAAGCACAAAAAGGAAATAAGGAGCTGAAAATATTGAAAAGGCTACAACGAAAGCTAAAAAATAACAACATCGTCACAACGAAGGCAGACGAAGGAAACACAACGGTGCTAATCAGTAAGGATGAATATATAGCAAAGACAGAGAAGCTCATCGAGGGAATTAAATGCCGCATTATTAGGGATAACCCCACGGATAAATACCAGACCGAAGTTAAAGAGGTTATAAAAAATGCTACCAAAATAATAGACGAGAGGATGGCATATACCCTAACACAAATGAATCCATCTGCTCCTCCACTCATTGCGTTACCTAAAATCCACAAGCAGGATACGCCGATGAGACCTATAATTAATTTTAAGTCCGCGCCGGGTTATAAACTGTCGAAACATCTAAAAATGATTTTAAAGGACATTCTGAAACTAGGGCACGAATACACAATAAGCAATACGATAGAACTACTACAAAGACTTGAGACCGTTATACTCACAAGGAGCAGTAAACTCGTATCCTTTGACATAAAGGACTTATACCCGTCAATACCACTAACAGATACAATGGATATAGTCAACAAAACACTACTGGACAAAACTGAAGATAAGGTAAAAACTGCGCAAATTACCAACGCGCTAAGAACAACGCTGCGGCAAAACTATTTCCGGTTCAACAACAAAATATATAGACAGACAAACGGACTAGGAATGGGTAACCCAACATCGGCCATTCTCATGGAAACATTCATGCAAAACTTGGAAGGAAAATATATACAGGAGTTAAAAACCAAGTTAGGCGTGGCATTCTACGCTAGATACGTGGATGACATCATGTGCATCCTAAATGACGATAACGAAGAGCAAATACTAGAGTTCCTCAACAGGCAACATAGCAACATAGAGTTCACAATGGAAGTAGAAAAAAATGGAATAATGAACTACCTGGACCTAACTATAGGGACTGACAAAATAACAAATAGGTTCAACTACGGTATTTATAGAAAACCGACTGCCACGGACACCATAATACACTCTACATCAAACCATCCGCAACAGCACAAAAATGCAGCATTGAGGCACTTAGTGGATAGGCTTCAGAGAACGCCGCTCACACAGGAAGCATACTGGAGAGCTTAATACAAAATATAACATAGCGGCAAATAATGGATACAAGAAAGCACTTGTGGATAAACTCAGAAGTAGCCATGGAACACAAAAAAGAGTAAACGTAGAGGAAAATCCAATGGTTTGGACGGCAATGACATACACTGGAAAAGCGACGTACAAATTAGCAAAGTTCTTTAAAAGATATAACATCAACACAGCATTCAGAACATCTAACAACGTCGGACAAAAACTAAGAACCGACACTAATTCTGATGACCCATTCAACAGACACGGAGTGTATAGGCTTACTTGTGAATGTCAATACAGCTACATAGGACAAACAGGAAGAAAAATAAGCACAAGATTCCGAGAGCATATCAGGGACTACAACAAAAAAACACGAAAACCCACCATAATACCAGAATCTAATTTCGCGAACCACATGTTTGAGAACAACTGCACCCCAGCTAACATAAAAACAACGGCTCGAATACTTCACGTACAAGGAAAAGGCCGGCGGCTTAATGTACTTGAGAACATGGAGATATACAAGTTAAAAACATTTGACGGCAGGATCATAAACGAACAAACCAACACTATCTCTGACGAAATATTTGAACCCTTAAAACTAGTTTACAAAAAACAGCACAAGCCAGCAGGTACAGCAACCAAACACGTAACAATGAACAAGCAAAAACGAAATAAGAACCAAACTGCAAAAATCACCGATTTCTACCTACATCAACCTACCGCTTAGCTAACAAGCGGTATGTCTACATACCTACAAAACAAACCTACATTATTCCAGGTACACACACCGCAATGCAGGGGTTGTTGTAAGACACCTCGCCCTGAGACATGTTGGTGTACCCTGGCGAGAATTGGCAAAATTTTTAATTTATTAGGACTCCAGTACTCCGGACCGCAATGCAGGGGCTGCTAAGGGCTGCCTCCCTGAGACTGGTCGGAGCACTGGAGACCAGCGATCAAAACGTGAAAAAATTTTTTTTTTTTTTTTAAACACCCCTCCTCAACCACGCCGCAATGAGAGGATGTGGTTAGGTACCGCTTTTCCCCAGACTTGCGCAGTTGGGAAGGGGTGGCTTTGGGTCCCCACTCCTCCTCCCGCAATGCAGGGGCGGCTAAGGGCTGCCTTCCTGAGACTGGTTGGAGGAGTAGGGATCCCTACCAAAAAAAAAACATACAAAAACTAAGACAAAACTAAACAGACACGTTCGGCAAAAAGAAATAAAATTATTAATCCCAAGAAAGCTAAACACCACTTAGCGGACATATATATTTTTCCCGAAGCCGACATCGGACCACAGACCCAGGACAAAAAAAAATTAGTCACTACAAAAAAAAACTAAGTGCGTTTAGCCCTGCCTCACCGGGTGAAATGAAAACTTCCGGTGGACATGACGTCCAGTCTCGTGGAGCCCTAAGCTACTGAACACGATGAACAACCCGGACACCTTGATCAGTCCCACCATCCCGTCGCAACGCAGGTGGCGGCTCCTGGGCCTGCCTACCTGGGACATACGGGATGGTGAACCCTCACAAGCTGACCAGAAAAGTCACCGCGGTCAGCGCTTCAGGCCCCACGTTGGGCGCCATCTGTTATGGTACGCGTCAAAGTGGATCGGTGAGGAAGGCGGTCGGCATGATCTAGGGTCGCACTGTGGCTAGTCATTGTCGGCTGGGGTGGGCTCTTGCCAACCTTACCGTCCTGCGCCATAATCAGAGAAAAGGTCATATCATGCCTTTTGAAAACGCGGGGAAAAACGCAAAAAACCGAGCAAAACGACTATAAAAACAACATCCGGTTAAAATTGGATGCCACGGACAGACCGTTGACATTCAAATTTCAAAACCCAAAACGAAACAGAAATCAAATTAAAATTCAAAAGAAAAAAAACTGGCAAAAGACGTTAAAACGGAAACGTAGGATTTAAAAATAACCAAAAAGGTCACGAAATTAAAACTGAAATAAACGAACGGAAAAGGGAAAAAAAATATAATTTTAAATTAACGGAAAGAAAAAAAACATGAAAATAAAACAACGAACCGGAAACGACCGGTTACTGTGCTGAAAAATAAAAAGATACAACCAAAAAGACCGAGGCCGAGCAATATAAGGGGGCGCCGCGGGAGTTGTTGCGACGCCCTGGTCTGACCCACCCTCATCCATGGCCATCGGTTCACCAAACCGAGTCCCGATGGCCCCTTACCTAACCTCCTATTTGCCTTCTAAATAACGACGAACGTCAGCATTCCCATTTGTATAACAATTTTATTGATATTTCATTATTTAAAACGTACTCTTAAATAGCTATTTTCTCGAAACTACCCTAGGCAAATTGATTTTATTGACGCACCATATTATGGTGGGAAAGAATAAACTTATTAAACACAACTTCCATATATATCATATGTGATTTTAGTCAAGTGTGACTTTAATTAATCTATCTTCTAGTTTTAAAATTGTTTCCTTTTTTTTTTTTTGGTTCAATCCACTCTTATTTAAGATTTTCTTCTTACTGTAGATTAAACTGAAACTATATTCAATTATTGACGTGTTTATGTGTATGCCTGTTTTTGTATTTACCTTAGAGCAACATTTTTTTTTTATTTATTAGTTTGTTATTTCTCATCGTTTATACATCCTTTCGTTGCATAATCAAATATTTTAAGTAGCTTAATTGCTTTCTTTAATTTCTTTCATTAATGAAAGCATCTATTTAGTTATTAAATTTAATTAAATTAAATTTATTAGTCATAGTAGTTTATTCAATTAAAATGGATTTTTATTTTATCTTCATATTTTGGTCATTGAGTTTTATTTCAAGTACATATTTTTCCCTCCCTTGGAGTCTTTCTAACTAAATTTCCTTCGGTTCCTCTTTACATTAATCTGGTCTTAAACATTTTAAACTAATAAGATTTTCATCTTCTATTAATTTCTTTAAACATTGCTGAAGTTATTGATTCTTACTACTTAGTCGTATTCTAAAGGAACTTCAGCTGCTGTCTTACTTTCTACAAATTTTCTTCTTCCGTATCCTATCTCTATTTTTCTATAACATCTAAGTATTTATATTTATAGAATTTTTATTTTTGTAGTTAAACTTTACTTTCAGTTATTACTATTAAATAAATTAAATTAATTATTTATTTGGTTTGATCTCACCGGGTTGTAGTAGGCCGTTCGTAGGGCGCTACTGTTGTTGTTGCTGCTGCTGGTGTTGTTGTTGCTGCTGCTAGTGCGGCGGGCCTATATTACGGCGGCCCTCGCTGTTGTCACTGCTGGTGTTGTTGTTGTTGCTGGGTTAGTGCGGCGGGCCTATATTACGGCGGCCCTCGCTGATGTCACTGCTGGTGTTGTTGTTGTTGCTGGGTTAGTGCGGCGGGCCTATATTACGGCGGCCCTCGCTGTTGTCACTGCTGGTGTTGTTGTTGTTGGTGATGATGATGATTGGTTAGTGTATGCAACGTTTGCGGCTGCTGTTGAGTATGTGCTTGTTGCTGTGGGTGCGGTTGTTGCTGCTGTTACTGTACCGTATGATGTGTAATATGCTGATGTTGCAACTGTTGTTGCAGCTGCTGCTGTGTCTGTGTTATTTGTTGTTGTTGTGTTAATATTTGTTGCTGTTGGTGCGGATTATTGTGTGCTGTCCCAAAATGATGTTGTTGCTGTGTCTGAAGATGACTTATAGACGAAGCTGTCTGTGGTGCCATCTGCAGTTGTGCGCCGGCGGACATAATTAGCAAACAACGCTGAAGTCGTACCCATTTTTGAAGGCACAATCATAAAAGCAGAATTGCGTTAAATATTTATTTTATATCTCTCTCTATGGCGCCTTATACAACAGGTATATCATCATAAACCTCCTAAGAGATTTTTGCGCCAAGCTTCTCTTCCAATTTGTGGTGTGCCGATTTGAATTTTTCCCTACAAATTGGTGGGACCTACAGTTTTTTGCCGACTCCGAACGGCATCTACAAAGGAGACGAATTTTTGCTGAGAAGCCTGTCATGGCAGAAATACACTCGGAGAGTTTGCCAAACCACTACCGAGGGGCGACCCCGTTTTGAAAAACTTTTTTCAAATCACTTTTGATGTTACCTGTACCAGGGCTCGAACCATGGACCTTCGGTGTGGTAGGCCGGCTACACTACCTTCACACCACGGCGGCCGCCAGTATTATTTTCACAGTGATAACTAAAAATTTGTTTTAAGAGTTACTTCATTCGCCTTATAAGCGCAATCGAGTGTAGAGTATGTCTGTATTTATATCGACAATAGAATAATTAGGATAATCGTTCAACATTAACAGGCCGATTAATACAGCAGTTGGCAGAATACAATTTGATGCCACACAATGCGCTTTTTAAATGCCGCATTTCGTTGTTGCTCTATTTCAGTTTCGTTTTAAATTTTCTTTCACGAAATTTTGGTTTTTTGTGATTTTTACCACGCTTCGGGCTACTTTTGCCGAATCTTCGCACAAATTCCAAATACCTATTATAACAGAATAATAGTGTATTTTTTTATTTCTGCAAATGTCTTGTAGCACATTATATTTTATTTTTGTTCAACACATGGAATATAATTATTTATTAAATTTCAAACTCCTCTTTACTTTTGTAATTTAAATGTTCTACCTAAGCAATTACGTTATGAATAATTGATTTTGTTGAGATTTTATTAATGGGACACTTTTCATCTAGCATTTATTAATTGTTTCTCTATTTTATAAGTTGTATCACTTTTATGATTGGAAATTACTTCAATTTACACTCTACGTTTTTTCATTCACTCCGCACACGACTGTTCCTACCAAAATCAATTTTACTTTTTGAATTCATTTGAGTGCCTGCGACGTCGCTAGGGTGAAAATCGTCAATCAACGGCGACTGCTCAATGGAAAAGTTCCGTTACCCAGTCTGGCGTGGCATGATTGTTGCCACTCGGGTTGGTGGTTGCCATCAGGGCTCGGACTTTCACTTTTATTTTAAATACCTTTTTACTACTACCGAACTTCGTAAAAGTACAGCACGCATTTCAAAACAAAAAAAAGGATAATATATATTATTGAAACTAACGTTGAAGATATGACTTTGCTTTTTCATAGTTGATTTAATGAGTATCGCACTGTAGGAATTACTTAAAACACAAAGTCCTGTTATTACGCTTTGATGTGAGACATAAATGAAAATGATTTTAGTACTCTTGCTTTTAATACTATTTCACACTAATTTTATTAAAGGTAAACAGTTTTTTTTTTCTATGGAACAAAATACAACGCAAGAATATTTGTACTGTTGACTGACTTCATAGACGAGTTTATAATTAGGAAAAAGCATCACTTATCAAAATAAATCGGGGTTTGGGACTATTCTAAGGGAGCATAAAGCGTAGTAGTATTGGGTAAAGTGCAGTAGGTATTATTACTGCAATTTTGATCAAGTCCGAACCCTGAAGGCACGCTTTCGTTGGCGCGCAAAATAAGAAGGTTCTAGACTATGCGCCTGGTGTGTTCCCTTGGTGACCCGTGGAACCCCACGTTACTGAGTTTGGAGTAGGCGACGCATGGAGCTCCCCATCCGACCTAGCCATTGACAATAATATTCCCATCTACTGGTTTCGTTAATAAAGCACATAGCAGCAAATCACTGCCGCTTTAAACTCATTCAAGTCTAATTATACCATACTTTACAAGTTGACTAATAATGGATTGCCATTTGCTGCTAAAATGTATTCTGGCAATATACCTAGTTTTACTTGCATTCGGTTAAAAATTTGATGTCAGCTGTGTTAAGGTCAGGGATCAGGACGGGATTCCATGTGTCTCCCACCCTGGACAATATGGCATTTTGGGGGCGTATCCTTCACTTTGGTGGTTTTGGAAATGTATTGGTTTTTGTTTTTCGAGATATTGCATTACAAAACGGCATTGTTTATTCCGTGCATACTTTGTACTCGTGCACTTTTACCAACATAAATACTTTGAATTCATCCTACAAAGGAAAACCCCTTTTTGATGCCAATTGCCCATTTCCCTTTTTTGTCTGACACTTTCGGGCGCCCTGGGGTTACCCGCAATTTAACTCTAGGCACACCAAGAACACACCATACACTTGTTTGTCTGGCAATTAAAAGTTCCGTTATTGGTGCCTTTTCCATTCTATGGGAATATTTGTGCTGCCACTTCAGCAAAAATCACACACTTTCCCTTAGCTAAACGTCAAACCGGAAGGTGAATCAAAACTGTCACCCAACCAACCGCATTGAACCAAATAACAATGACTATCGATTGAAAGTAAACCATAACAAGGATTGAAACAAAAGGTGTTTTACTTTTCTCAAAACCCAGACGTCTTGATCCAATCGAACTTAAGGTAGCAAAAACAGAATTTGAGTTTTTAGTAAAATCTGGAATATGTCCACCATCTAGTTCTCATATTGCATACAGCTTTTGAAAATACAAGAAAAACTTTTCGCAAAAAAAACATTGCTAACACATTTCGATAAAAATGGTCCATTTTCACTTGCAGTAGATGCATCAAATGTTGCTATTGGTGCAGTTTTACAACAACAAAGTAACAATATTTTAGAGCCCCTTGCTTATTTTTCCAGAAAATTAACTCCTACTGAAATCAATTATTTAGCACTTACAACTCAATTAAACATTTCAAACATTTTTTGGAATGTAGAATATTTACAATATTTGCAGATCATAAACCACTAACACACGTTTTAAATTCAAAAGTAGAAAGATCCCCTCGACAGATTCGACATCTGGAATATATAGCCCAGTTTACAAATGACATTCAATATATACGTGGACAAGTTGTTGCATATAGTTGCAGATACACTTTCTCGTATTCCAGATATCAATGAAATTTTAACAAGTGATATAAGTTTTCAAACATTGTTTGAAGAACAACAAAAAGATGAAACTCTTCGAGAATTTGTTTCTAATCAAAATTTTAAAAATAATTTAAAGGAAATTAAAATTCCAATTATTGACTTAGATATTTGGTGTGATGTTTCTAAACAACCTTTTCGAACATATGTTCCAAATTCTAATTCATTCGTTATCACATCCAAGCGTTCGAACTACTAGACGTCTTATTCAATCAAAATATTTTTGGCCAAGTATGAGAAAAGAAATAAATCATTGGACTTCAAATTGCATTAGTTGTCCAAAATCTAAAATCACAAAATATACAAAAACTCCAGTACATAAAATTGACATACCTTCTCGACGATTTGAGCACATACATATGGATATAGTTGGACCTTTACCAGTATCTAAAGAAAAACGTTATATTTTAACTATAATTGATAGACACACACGTTGGCCAGAAGCATATCCTTTACGAGATATATCAACAAACACAATTGCTAATACTTTTGTTCAAAATTATGTTCCGCGTTTCGGTATACCTCTTAATATTACTGTAGATCAAGGATCACAATTTACTGCAAAATTGTTCACTGAATTGACAAAATTATTAGGATCTCATAAAATACATACATTATCATCCTCAAGCAAATGGAATGATTGAGAGATTTCATAGAAGTTTGAAAACAGCAATTATTGCTTCAGATAATTCAACTTATTGGTCTGAGATCCTGCCCTGGATGCTCCTTGGATTACGTACAACAGTTAAGGAAGATCTTAAATGTTCTTCAGCAGAATTGGTTTATGGTCAGACACTTAGGTTACCCGGTGAGCTTGTTGTTTGTAACAATATTTTTAATGAAAATGAGAATTCTTACGAAATTTTAAGTAAGTTAAGGAAACACTTTTCAGTACTTCGCTCCAAAATTATGCTTCATAATGAGGATAATTTTCATGTTGATTTAGAAACTTGTGAATATGTTTTAGTTAAAAGTATTCGCAAATCAGGTTTAGAATCACCATATGAAGGGCCGTTTAAGGTTATCTCAAGAAACAATAACACATTAAAAATTCAAAAAGGAAATATAATCAAAACTATTTCAAAGGATTTACTGAAACCTGCTCATATACTTAAAGATTCTACACAAAATACACATACATCAAATGAAAATACTAAAAAGATTACATTTAAAATAAACTAAATAGTTTAACAGTTTTTTTTATGGAGGGGGAGTATATGTAGGGTGTTTTACTTTGTTTGTTAAATCTCTATCTATATCTATGGCGCGATATACAACAGGTATATCATCATAAACCTCCTAAGAGATTTTTGCGCCAAGCTTCTCTTCCAATTTGTGGTGTGCCGATTTGAATTTTCCCTACAAATTGGTGGGACCTACAGTTTTTTGCCGACTCCGAACGGCATCTACAAAGGAGACGAATTTTTGCTGAGAAGCCTGTCAGGGCAGAAATACACTCGGAGAGTTTGCCAAACCACTGCCGAGGGGCGACCCCGTTTTGAAAAAACTTTTTTCAAATCACTTTTTGATGTTACCTGTACCAGGGCTCGAACCATGGACCTTCGGTGTGGTAGGCCGGCAACACTACCTTCACACCACGGCGGCCGCCGTGAATGATAAATGAAAATTTCTGACTTTTAAAGAGTTTGTTTTTTTGGATGGTAAAACTTTATTGAAAAAAGATATTATTAATAAAATCAATTTTAAAATAACTACATTAGCTATTATGTAACTACAGCTGTCGCCTAGCTTATTACCCAAGACGCCTTGGAATCATTTGCTAGTAGGATAAATGAGGAAAAAAAACCAGAGTCAAGCAGTAGAGTCTCAGCTGATATTCCCATTCAGTCGAGTGCTAAAAATATACGAGGCGCATAGACAACCTCAGCAGATACAAATAGACTTAGTCGCTAAGAATAAGCGAAGGTTGTTGGATACTCAGTCGGACGCGCATATTTGAATCGTGAGTGCTTTTTGCTCAGTAATGTGCCCTAGTGTTTTGATTTAGTCGTAAGGGACAAGAGCGTGTGTGTCGAGCGGAGCGTCCAAGAACATTGGTGGCTGATGAAAGCCGCTACCAAAAAAAAATTAAGTAACTTTTTTTCTATTTAATGAATCTGGTTAGTTTTTTATTTATTTTGCAGATTGACTTTTACATTTAACAAAAAATGGATAACTGGGACACTGAAACAAGAATTTGGATTGTCCGCCGCTATCACGCACTGGAGTCCGTAGTTTCGGTTCAAAGAGAGTATAGGCGCACGTTTGGCGGCAATCCTCCGAGCAGATGGACCATAATAAGACTTGTAAACAATTTTGCCGAGCATGGGACAGTCAACAGAAGACCTTACCATCGAAACCCTTCAGTTCGAACGGAGGAAACAATCGCTGCTGTAGCTGCTGCCATACAAAACAACCCACGTGTTTCGACAAGAAGCTTATCTGCTCAAATGGGTGTAAGCAGACAGTCATTACAGTCAATTATGCACAAAGATTTGGACTTATTCCCATATAAAATTCAAATGGCCAACAAACTGAACGCTGCAGACTTGCCGATTCGCTTGGAATTTTGCCAGAAGATGCTTCAAATGGTGGAAGAGGATGGAAACATGTTGAACTGTCTTTTCATGTCTGACGTGGCCCATTTCGATTTAAACGGCAACATAAACAAACAAAATTGTCGAATATGGAGTGCTTCCAACCCACAGATACTCCATGAGACGGAATTGCATCCACTTCGTGTCACACTGTGGTGTGCAGTTTCATACGGTTACTGGAGACCGTTACTTGAGCATGTTGAGAGAGTTTTTCTATCCAGAATTACGCCGAATGAGAATTTCTTTCAACTCTGTGTGGTTTCAGCAAGATGGTGCAGCTCCTCATATAGCCCAACCTGTTATGACAGAATTGCGACGAAAATTTCCCAATAAGCTAATATCCAGAAACTCCACATTCCGTTGGCCACCCAGGTCGCCTGACCTTACTGAACCTGACTTTTTCTTGTGGGGTTATTGCAAACAGGAAGTCTTCAAAGCAAAACCAACAAATTTGAATGAACTAAGGCAATCCATTCGAGAAACAATTGCGGCTATTCCTGTCTCAACTCTCCAAGCAGTAATGAACAACTTTTTGGTAAGTTGCCGCACATGCATCGACGAGCAGGGGGGGCATTTAAATTCCATTATTTTTAAAACTAATTAAGCTATATTCATGAGCTTTAACATGAATAAAAGAAAAATGAATTCCATACACTGAAAAAAAAATTATTTGAGTTTCTTAATGTAGCAAAATTCATCAGCCACCCTGTATAATGACGTCCATGTTTATTGGCCATATGTGTACAAGTCTATTTATATGCATATAGACATTAATATTTATCCATGTATAAACATTCCTGCAGGGAATATGTTTGTTTAGGGACATTTGTATGTTGTTGCCCGGGAACAACATGGATTCATGTCTGCAACATGTAACCGATGATCGGGCAAAATGAACCATCGCACCGGGTTGCGCAACACTGACTCGCAACATCTGGCTAGACCGACTTATAAACGTTCTGTGTGAGCACACCCATCGATTGAACATATTTTGTTTATTTTTTTATTTTTATTTTGATCACACATATTTCAAGATGGAATAGGTTACAAACCTTTACAGTGTAATATGAACATCGGGTTCTGTTTGTACTCATGTAAAGTTAAGAATAGTATGTAAAAGAAATTCACGCTGATAATGAGAGTGAAAGTCCAATTCCCATAGCGCGATTGAATTCAAATCAAAGGGAAAATTTATCATATCTTGTCTAAGCATGATGGGAGGTTAAGTAAGCCCATGCGAGCTATTTAGATTTAAAGCGTAACAAATAAGACGCTGCAACATGTATTACCGAGTAAGTGATTTAATTAAAAAGATGAATTACTAAAACCTTGGCTGTGTGTGATGAATGGGTGGGGGATGTATGTAATCAGGTGAAGCTAGACAGACGGACTCAAAGACTAGGGATCAGACATAGGGATCGGCTAAATATGGCAACTTTCGACCGTGGTAGGGTGGGATAAAGAAAGCGGAAAGGCCAATTTCGGTTTCATGGGGATATACTGCGCCGGCAGTACCGGCGAACGAATTTATTCTCGAGTTAGGGGATACAGGCACATGTAACTGTGCCGCATATGGGTACGAAATTTGTTTTCCTTGTTGTTCTGTAGTATACCATCAGCTTGATCCACAAGATCCACCCCAGTCCGGCGAGCTCAGCCGCGCCCACATCCTTTCCTTTGAGAGGACCTTTTACGGCGACACCGGGTAGCAATAAGAAAATGGCTCCCAACGTTGTAGGCCCGAATAAGGGGCTATCACAAACAAAATTTTTGATGAGTTGTCCAAATCATGATGTGCTGTTCATTAGATAGGGACGTACATCTAGAGTGGGGCATCGTTAGCAGCTTTTGAGGCAGTACGTCATGCCTCACAAATGTGTTGACGGTGGTGAATATAATATTTTTTTTTATGAATGGCGCGATCGGCTACATATTATACCTAGCGACTCTTTTCAACACCTTCGTTGTTCCAGAGATATGGAAATAAGGCAGAGTGGTTCCCCTTCTCAAACCTGGGAAGCTGGCGACTCGTATCGTGCAATATCGATCTTGTCGCCGGTTGATAAAACTCTAGAGTAAATTTTTCTCCCGTACTTCGCCGGATACGTGCTCCTAACTATGCAGCAATATCACCGCGCCAAATGTCATCACTACACAAATAAACAACGGGAAATAAAAAATTTGTATCGATAACTGAAATTTGAGACACACAATGTCTAGCGGCTTCGCCTTGCCCATTCGTTCATATATGCATATGTCGTTCTTACCGTAATATACTTCTTGCCTACTCATTGTTTCATGGGGCATTCATGATTTATTAAAATTTAAAAAATTAACTTACTGTATTTTTTTAGTTCACTAATCAGTTTTTGTGTAAATATATTGTAAATTTCTTCCTTGTTTTATTCTTCAGTTTTTACACATTAACATATCTACATGTTTTTATATTTACGTGGACATATGTTTATGTACAAGTCAACAAAATATTATTAGTTATATATCGAGTCTTAATCTTCTTTACTTAACTCATATTTTTATATTACTTCTTGTGTTTTATTGGGCACATCCTTGTTTACCGCCAACATCGATGATCCACCTAACCGCTCCATAATTGTATAAAGATAAACGATGAATAAGCATTATTGTAAAGCATAATGTACACATTAATATTTAATTACCTGCCCGTAGAGTTACTTAGATACTAGTCATCATATATATTATGATATTGATTCAAAATACTAATCTGTATACTCGTATACATCAGGGTCATACCAGTTTACATACTAGTCAGTACATCTACCAGAATCATACCAACAGTCATACAAGTCAGCCTATGCATCAGTATCATACCAGTTACTGTACCACTTCATGGTACCTTAGTTCATTTTTGGTTTGAAAAATACAAGAAAATTGCAAAATTATATTACAAACCACTTTATTGAAAATTCAGTCATCATAGAATACGAGGTGTGTTCAAAAAGTATCGCGGATTTTGAATTTTCGCTGGTTACGTATATTCGAATTTCGAATTTTTTGTGGCGTTATGTTGGTACTCATGTCTCTCACTTATGCCGACAAGATCGGCCATTTTGAATGTTCAGTTAATTGTTGACAGCTGCCTTGCTTGCACGTGTTTTGGATCGTCTTCGATTTTTACGCGAAATTCGTACCAAAATTGCTCAATTGTGATTAAAAACAGCATCGCATGAACATTGCTAATGAGATGTTAAACTCTGTCCGCGACGACCCAAATTTGCTCCAGAGGGTCATAACTGGTGACGAATCGTGGGTTTATGGTTATGACGTGGAAACCAAAGCTCAATCATCTCAATGGAAGCTGCCGCAAGAACCAAGACCGAAAAAAGCGCGCCAAGTTCGGTCGAATGTGAAAGTTTTGCTGACAGTTTTCTTCGATTGCAGGGGCGTGGTGCATCATGAGTTCTTGCCACAGGGAAGAACGGTCAATAAGGAATATTACCTGCAAGCTATGCGCAATTTGCGCGAAGCAATCCGCCAGAAACGCCCGGATTGGTGGAAGAACAAAAATTGGCTTTTGCACCACGATAACGCCCCTGCTCACGCATCGTTGCTTGTGCGCGACTTTTTGGCCAAAAACAACACACTAATGATGCCGCAGCCATCGTATTCCCCAGATCTGGCCCCCTGTGACTTTTTCTTGTTCCCTAAACTGAAGAGGCCCATGAAAGGACGACGTTAAGCTTCTCTTGACGAGATAAAGACGGCATCGAAGGAGGAGCTGAACAAGATACAAAAAAATGATTTTTTGAAGTGCTTCGAAGATTGGAAAAACCGTTGGCACAAGTGTATAATATCTCATGGGGATTACTTTGAAGGGGACAAAATAGATATTCATGAATAAATAAATAATTTTTGAAAAAACACAAAATTCGCGATACTTTTTGAACACACCTCGTATTTGTAATCAGATATAAAAATATATCTATCACTATTTTAAACAAATGTAACCAATTTCCACGGCGGCCGCCGTGGTGCGAAGGCACCACGATAACGCCCCTGCTCACGCATCGTTGCTTGTGCGCGACTTTTTGGCCAAAAACAACACACTAATGATGCCGCAGCCATCGTATTCCCCAGATCTGGCCCCCTGTGACTTTTTCTTGTTCCCTAAACTGAAGAGGCCCATGAAAGGACGACGTTACGCTTCTCTTGACGAGATAAAGACGGCATCGAAGGAGGAGCTGAACAAGATACAAAAAAATGATTTTTTGAAGTGCTTCGAAGATTGGAAAAACCGTTGGCACAAGTGTATAATATCTCATGGGGATTACTTTGAAGGGGACAAAATATATATTCATGAATAAATAAATAATTTTTGAAAAAACACAAAATTCGCGATACTTTTTGAACACACCTCGTATGTGTAATCAGATATAAAAATATATCTATCACTATTTTAAACAAATGTAACCAATTTCCACGGCGGCCGCCGTGGTGCGAAGGTAGTGTTGCCGGCCTACCACACCGAAGGTCCATGGTTCGAGCCCTGGTACAGGTAACATCAAAAGTGATTTGAAAAAAGTTTTTCAAAACGGGGTCGCCCCTCGGCAGTGGTTTGGCAAACTCTCCGAGTGTATTTCTGCCATGACAGGCTTCTCAGCAAAAATTCGTCTCCTTTGTAGATGCCGTTCGAAGTCGGCAAAAAACTGTAGGTCCCACCAATTTCGGCACACCACAAATTGGAAGAGAAGCTTGGCGCAAAAATCTCTTAGGAGGTTTATGATGATATGCCTGTTGTATATCGCGCCATAGAGAGAGAGAACCAATTTCAATAAAAATATAGCAGCTATTCATAGAAATTTTACCCTTGGAAAACATTTCTATAAAGTAATTTTCTTCTTTTTAATTATAGTCCTTTTTTGATTGAATTTTATAATTAATTTCACAGGCATAAATCTTTAAATTTTTTTGAAACATTTTATGGAAAATTTAAATATTAATCTCAGATAGAATCTAATCCATACTTTTCAAAATATCTCTATATAAAATTAAGAAAATTCAAGGAAAGATTAGCTTTTTATTATACCAGTAACTGTAACACCTTCTGTCATCATGCAAAGAGTCAGCGCATTCGCGCCTTGGCAACCAAGCCACTGTTGACAGCAATAATTTCGAAATAGTAAAGGACTTCGTTTACCTGGGAACCAGCATTAACACCAACAATAATGTTAGCCTAGAAATCCGACGAAGAATTACTCTTGCAAACAAATGCTAGAGTAGGACTGAGTAGGCAATTGAAAAGTAAAGTCCTCTCTCGACGAACGAAAATAACACTCTACAAGTCACTCATCGCACCGGTCCTGCTATATGGTGCGGAAGCGTGGGCACTAAAAACATCTGATGAGGCGGCTCTGGGAGTATTCGAGAGAAAGGTTCTTCGAATGATTTGTGGACCTCTACGCGTTGGCGACGGCGAGTACCGAAGAAGATTTAATGATGAGCTGTATAAACTTTACGCAGACCCCGACGTAGTTCAGCGAATTAAAACACAGCGGCTTCGCTGGCTAGGCCACGTAGTGCCAATGAGCGAAGATGCTCCAGCCCAGAAGATATTCTTGTCGGCACCCGCCGGTGGAAGCAGAGGAAGAGGGAGAACTGTAAAACTTCATAGTAGGTTAGTTCATTTTTGGTTTGAAAAACACAACAAAATTGCAAAATTATATTACAAACCACTTTATTGAAAATTCAGTATTATAAAATATTTGTCATCAGATATAAAAATATATCTATCACTATTTTGAACAAATGTAACCAATTTCAATAAAAATATAGCAGCTATTCCAAACAATTTTACCCTTGGAAAACATTTCTATAAAGTAATTTTCTTCTTTTTTAATTATAGTCCTTTTTTGATTGAATTTTATAATTAATTTCACAGGCATAAATCTTTAAAGTTTCTTGAGAGTAACAATAAGATCAAGATTTGACATTTCTCGAGTAAAATTTTATCGAAATTTTTTTATAAATTTGTCCGGGATTCAAGCGCTTCTGCGGTTAATGACCCAATCGGTAAAACAAAATGTTCAACTATATCGCTACCATGGACTAAAATCTTATGCACTGTTACTGGCATAGAATACCAAGGATACAAACTACGGTACATTTTGTGAGTAGCACTCAGAAGCTCTTTAAATTTTTCTGCTGTATTAGATCGATAAGTACAAGGCAAGATTTTTAAAAACAAGGAAACCCACTTTATTAAGTTGGCATCAACATTTGTGATACGGGCTGACAAATTACAATTAAAACAAAATTTCGGGCCGTATTACCATCGTTAGTTGTACCAAGACCCTGTTTTACTTTGTCAACTATTACACCCATTTGATCTCTCAACGCTGATTGAATTTTTAGCTTATGTTTATTAATATTTTTTTGGATTTCTTCTCGAACTGATAACTGCATTCCATGGAATGGTCATCGCATTTTATTTTTATTTTATATTTATTCCAATCAAATTCGCGGCGCGCTTGATTTCATATGGAGACTTCAATGAAACCCATTAATTGATTTTAGGCCTCTTAGTTCGATTCGATGACTCCTCGAAAGGCATATATGGTCTACCCCTGCTAGTGCTCGGCTTCTAAGTTAATTGTTTTAAAAATTATAAATTTTTGACACAAAAATTCACATCATCAGCGATTCGTTGTTCAGCATGATGACTTAAACTTGTAGGATGTACAGCCTGTATTTGGATGTTTGTAAGACTTAAATCGTTAACGCAACCCTGCAGTAAAATTACGAACCAGTCTTTAATAGAGACAATCTTGAGGTACACGCTTTGCGTAACGTCCTGTACCGGTTGCAAAAGTGATAGTTTAAAGACAGTTTGAAATATCGGATATCGATAATCACCCATCCACAAGCAAAACTACCCGCAAACTTTCCGAAATGGCAGATGTTGAGGAATAGCCAAAGCCAAACTGATTTAGAACTGTCGGAATGGAAAACGGTTCAGAACGAGCTGTAAAGTAATGCACTGGCGACCGCCAATGACATCGCCATGTAAAAGTTGGCAGATGAAAGCATTGCTTGGGTATTGAGACAGAACTGGTGGTGTTGTCAAACGTTTTAGCGCAGGGATAGTTCGGAGCTAGTCCAATTTTCTGCAGGGAACCAAAAACATAACACAGTTATTCCTGGAAATTGAAATTCGAAGTGTTATAGTGATTTGATATCCACTTAAATTTTAACTTAGATTCAAATATAACTAGTGTTTTATTATGTTTAGAAATATCTAAGGAAGCTCTAGTGTTCGTTGTTAGGAAATCATATAAAGCATTTCGAGCCCTATGCGCAAAAAAGACGTAAGAGCCACGATTTTCGATTTTAGCTTTTTGATGAAAATCGCTCACTTATTAACACACACATAACCTCCCAAAGTTTTGTAGCTGTGAAACGTACCGTTATGAACTTAGAGGAAAAGCAATTTAGGCATAAGTACATATTTTTTTTATTCACATTTTTAGTGAGCGCAAAGTAGCTTTTTTTTCCTTTTCAAATTATAAACCTGTTTAGTTTATGTTGAGCTTTAGGCCAATAATTTGAAATAAAACACTTTATTTAGTTTTATATTCAAATTTTATTTTATTTGGTCGATATTTAGGCCTCAGTCTGAGGTCATCTTCGGGACACATATGACAGTGTATTATCGACTCCGATACTCGACTCCGACACTTCATTTAGTTTTATATTCAAATTTTATTTTATTTGGTCGATATTTCGGCCTCAGTCTGAGGTCATCTTCGGGACATATATGACAGTGTATATCGACTCCGATACTCGATAATGCACTGTCATATGTGTCCCGAAGATGACCTCAGACTGAGGCCGAAATATCGACCAAATAAAATAAAATTTTAATATAAAACTAAATAAAGTGTTTTATTTCAAATTATTGGCCTAAAGCTCAACATAAACTAAACAGGTTATTACAACAAAATTCTATTAAAATTTATCAAATATTTTCAAATTAATGATAAAATATGATATTTCATTGTTAAAATCAGTAAAAATGTAATTTTTTTTTTAATTTTGGAATGTGGGCGTGGCACCGTCACATATGAATGAGCAAATTTCCAAATTTCGAGTGTTAATAACTTGAAAACCATTTACACTAGAACAATGCTTGTTGGGAAAAGTACACACACTGAATATAATCGCTTTTCGACCATGGTCACATAAAAGTTCTTAAAAGTTTACTGGAAGTTAGGTAGCAATACAGAGCCATGCTATATCTCATTGACTTGTGAAGATAAAGTGCTAAAATTTGGGAAATACATTGGCCTTTTCGTCCTATTATTGCTTTCTGCAAATTTTTGGAAAATGGGCGTGAGACCCATATTAATGAGCAAAAAACAACTTCACAATCAATTGAATGATGGAGCTTGGTACAAAACCTATCATTGTTACAGAGAATATACCCAGTACCTGTGTTAATTTAAGGAAAGTTGAATAATTTTATAGATGTGTTCATAGAACCATTTAGATATTCACTACTCCAAAAAAATTACCTTAATTATAATTGATCCAGGGTATTAATTTGCAATATAAAAGCCATGCTGTCTCTAAAATGTTTTCTGAACACGCCTAAAAATATTCCATTTAGAAAACATATGTACCAAAGAATGTAAAGGAATAATGCAAAAATGGCACATTAGAGAAAAATTTCATCGTGACACTCCAGTGCATTATAGCTGAGTTGTTACAGTATTAGTTCTAGCAGCAGCTTTGATGCAGGTCCTTGGGTACCACACTGCATATCCGTGCTAAAGCAAACTCCAGTAATATATATTCCCACTTGAATATACTGTGTTTTTACTTACTTACTTAAATAGAGCGTAACCGTTTAAATGGTTTTTGCCGCCTAATATAGCGCTCCTGTCATTTCTTCGCTTTGCAAACTGGATCCAATTGGAAAGATCACAGGATCGTAAATCGGTCTTTATTTGGTGCTATATTCGGAGTGTTGCTCTCCCTCAGGCCGGAACATCTGCATTCATCGCCTAGCCAACGAAGCCACAGTACTTTAATTCGTTAAACTATGGCGATGTTTGCATACCCCATCACCCCATCACATATACCATTAAATCTTTTTGGACATTGCCAACGCGTAAAGGCCAAATATCTTTCGGAGACCATTTCTCTCGAATACTCCCAGAACCGTACCAACAGATATTGTCAGCGTCCAGCCTTCTGCACTATACAGCAGACAAAGAGCACTGAGAATGTTTCAGCCATTCATTCATCCTTCCATATTCTGTATAGAAGCTGATGTATGCATTTTGTCAGCTTCTCGCCCCCGTGATTGGATAACTCGTCAGGCAATCCACCAGTACCCGCTGCTTTTTAAATATGAGGACAAGTAATATGAAATAACAAAAGAAAAGTGCAGAAAAACAACCTTCGTTAAAGAAATATTCTGAAGTTACAGCCAAATTATCAAAAAGTAGACCAATTTGGCGAGGGAAAAAAAGTATGCGCCAGAAAGTATGCTTATATTACATACATAAAAATTAAATTGGTTGAATTATACAGGTTGGGCTACAGAAACTTATATACATAATTTTATGGTAATACAAGTTTAGCTTTATTGCACGTGTTCTTTATTGAGTTCCATTAAAAACTGAACTTAATAGTTACCCTAACTGCCCACCTAACCTACGACGTTGGATAACGCTGCTGCTGCTCTGCTGGTGGTTAGCAACGTTGACACGATCTTTGCGCTAACGCTGTTTACTTGTTGATGCTGTAATAGCTGCTTTTGCTGATGCAGCTAAACATGGTGAAAAGAATTGTGGCGCTTGTGATGTTGTCATAGCTCAATGACCACAGTCGATAGCAATAGCTATTGTTTTGTTGACACAGCGACGTGTGGCAACAACGACATGCGATCATGCCGTGTGATCGCATTTCTGCTGATCCAGCTAGCTGCATGAGGTGGCGTGCTGTCGTAATTGGGTTGAATGTGATTGACCTGGGCGAAGGCTAGGAAGACAACTATGATATTTGGTTAATGACATCTGTGGGCAGAAACTTGCGATAACTTGTAAAAGGCGGCACAGGTTGGGACATTAGCGTGTCCGTTATGATAACTCTTCCCCCTCTAAGTGCCCTCACGTCCGCGGGCCTCTTCACAACGCTCTCGATTGCCGCTTTGAAGGATTTGGTTAAAGAGACCTTTTTGTTTCTTTGTATGCGTTGGTGCTCCGAAACCGGCAAAACTCGTTATGTGACTACGCTCGATGCCGTGTTGCAGATGTTTAATGTGCTCCAGGTTTTGATGGCTTATGTGGCGTAGGTAGGGCGCACTCAAAATCTCTAGGTGATCGGTAAGGTTTATAGCACGAGACCACGCTGCCTCGGGTTTTAGCGGTTTGGTGGAATTTTCATTGTAAAACAAGGTGCCATTGATTTTTACCTGTATATCGAAGACCACCAAAAAGGTGCCGGTTACTGTAATTGGCAACTCGTTATCTTCCTCTATGATGGCCACTTGATCGTTTATGACAACAACGTCGTCACCAATTGACGCCATGTGTGCTAGATTATTTAATGTCGTGCTACAGTTAGCTGTATTACGTGTCATTAGTTGCAGTGCGCATGATGACGTTGATGCCGCCAGGCAGAATGTTGGGGTAGTGTCGCTACAATTTCTCACTGGTATGGTGCGGTTATACCATGTCGCTAACGTAGATTCCTGTAGGCGTAGGACTTGGTGGCCGTGGGCTACTGGTAAAACTATAGGTTTCTTACATCTAAGCCTAGGTATGGAATATTTTATCAAAAAGTAAATTTCTTTATTATATTGAACGATCTTAATCTTAGCTAAGGATGCAATATCGGCCACCGTAAGGTTCATGAAGTGCTCTTTTTGTAATATTGATTCTATTTCCCTACTGTCTAATATAGTAGGACTCAAAATTCCAATTTTAGCAAAAGTGATAGAGGTGATTATATTATCTAGTTAGGTTATCATAGCCCTGTTTCAAGCCAAAAGTATATCGTAAAGGTGGCCCGTGTCTATTTCCCTTTGTTTAGATGATTTCAGACTATTATTTACCGTAACGGTGAGGTCATTGATTTCCCTTTGGACCTCTGTATTGTTGGTGAACTGTGTTTCCTGTGATTCGATTAATTTCTCCGCTGTGTTAGTTAATATTTCAAAGTCGTCGTGATCCGGAGTGCCCGTAATGTATTTCAGTACTGTTCCGAGAGCTCTGTCGCGTTAAATGTCTCATCCCTTAGCCATTCGTACAAGGTTAAATTGGTGAGGTGTTTGATATGTGCAAAGTTTTCCCAAATCACGACGTCTACAGCAGTTACCGGGATATATTTTGCGGTGGTATAGTCAATTATGCGTGCTGTCGAAGGCGATGCCGATATCGCTACAACCAATGCCAAGGTGATCCTGAAATAGATGAATTTGTATTAGTGGCTATAAACTTTCAGCGGAGGTTGTCCTTATGGACCCTCCTCCCTCTTATAAGCACCGTAGTGCCCAAGTCTTTTTCAATTTCTGCTTCTGTATAGAGGGGTGTGAGCTTGTTTCCTAATCTTTTGTTATTCCTGACGAGAACCTTCTCGACTGTGTCGAACTCCCTATCCTGCCTACGCTTATTATGAGCATCAAGCTCTTTGTCTTGAGCTTCTTTTAGACGAGATGGTATATGAGTTACGTCCTCTGTCGACCGGAAAATTGTGATCGGTTTCATTCCGGTTACTGAATGGATAGACCGATTGTATTGCACGGTAGCTAAAAGGACTACTTCTTCGATATCGTCCAAATTCTTATCCAGTTTGAGGCATCGCACTATTTCCATTAGTGTGCTATGAAAGCGCTCCACCTGGCCATTTGACGTACTATGAAAGGATGGGGCGTTCGCGATGTCGATGTCGAAATTTTTTTTTAGCGTAGCTTTGACGCTATGTGAGTTTAGTGACTTTTCATTGGCACAATATATGGTTTTAGTACCAGAGAACATGTTCAACAACTGTAAAAGTTGTGGCTTAACATCCACAATCGTTCTGGACCGAAGTGAGAGTACTATCGCAAATTTGGAAAATTTGTCGATGCACGTCAAAAAATATTTTGCTCCGGTGGAGAAGATGTCGATGTGGAGTATTTCCCTACAATATGTTGGTATTGGCGTACAAGCAATAACTTGTTTTTTTGGGTGGCGATCGTACTTTGCCAGAGAGCACACGCGGCACCTCAACACGAACTGTTTAGTTTTCTTTTCCATTTTGGGAAAAAAATAATCCTCTATTATTTGCTTGACATTCTCCTGAGCTGCTCGGTGAGCCCTATTATGCTCCGTAGCGATAATTTCTTCTTGTTCATAAGGGTCTGTTATATTGGTGACGCGTTTCTCTATGTGCCTGAACTTAACGCTCGGAAAAAGTTCGATTAAATCATGTTGGAACTGCGCCAGTGTATGTAGGTCGCATTGCAGTGCATTCACCACATCCACCTTTACAGCCTCCTGTAGAAGACTCATTAGGTCTTCCTTGGTTTTATATGTAATTAAGTGCCTTGTTTTCTTTCCAAAGATTATAAATGTTCTTCTTTGTGGTTCTATACCTTCCTCTACCAATATTTGGTTACGGAAGCAATTGACCGGTTTATCGGTTCTTTCGATGGTGTTGGTTGATGACTGTTCGCTGTGAATCGTCTCAACACTCATGGTGTCCAAATTATTCATATGTTGTCTGGACAACGCATCCGCGACAACATTTTCTTTAGCGGGCTTGTAGATTAGCCTAGCGTTGCATTCATCGATAAATGCTTTCCACCTTTTAATTTTAGAGTTCGGATTCCTATCTGACACCGCAAAGGTTAACGGTTGATGATCCGTAAACACATTTAACTTTGGCACACTATAAAGATAGTGTCGACGCGTCTTCAATGCCCAGACAATAGCCAATAGTTCTCTCTCGTTTGTCGCGTAATTTTCTTCAGTAACGGACAAGTTGCGGGAGATCATAGTAATAGGTTTGCCACGGCTCCTATGCCGTGTGAGGAGGCATCTGTTGTAAGGTCGAACAGTTTTGTGAAATCCGGGTACGTAAGCGTAACGTCCTCGGATGCTAATATTTGTTTAAGGGTATCGAATGCCTTTTTCTGTTCCTCAGTCAAATCTATCTTGATTTTTTTTGACTGGGCTGCAGTAACTCGGCCGAACTCTTCCCTCAAAATGTTTGATAGCGGTTTGGCTATCCTTGAAAAGTCCTTTATAAAGCAGCGATAATATCCTGCCAACCCCAAAAATTACCTAAGCCCTCTCAGAGAAGCCGGTTCCGGAAACTTCCGAATTGTGTCAACCTTTTCTGGGCACCTTTTAATTCGTCCTCGTGAGACCATGAATCCTAGGTACTCAACTTCAGTTTGAAAAAACTTCGATTTTTCCGCGGACACTCCCATGTTGGCTTCGAACAAACTCCTTAAAACGGACTCGACGTCCCTCAAGTGTTGCTGCTCGTCCTTTGAAAATATGATGACATCATCCACGTAGACAAAGCATATTTTTCCAATATTCTCCCTTAGAACGTCGTCTATTGCCCTCTGGAATATACCAAGGGCGTTTTTACGGTGAAAGGCCAATCTATAAAATTCATATTTTCCGTTTTTTACAGAAAATGCGGTTTTCTCTCTATCCTGTTCCGCCAAGTTAATTTGGTGGAACCCAGATTTCAGGTCGAGAGTGGTGAAAAACCTGCCTCCACCAAGATTCGACAATATCCCTGTAATGTCAGGAATAGGGTATTTGTCGCTGAAGGTCTTTTCGTTTAATTTACGAAAGTCTATGACCAATCGCTTTTTTTCTTGGCCGTTCTCATCGATGCCCTTTTTCTTAACTACCCATATAGGATTGTTATATGGTGATCTAGACGGCCGGATAATGCCGTTGGATAGAAGGTCCTGAATTTCTTTGTTCACAAAGTCTGAAACGCCCAATGGGTATGGGTATAACCTGGAGTATACTGGGTCCTCGTTTATAGTGCGTATGGTTGCCACTACTTTTGTATTATACGGAAGGGCCTCGTTGGGGTCTGCGAATACTCCATTCACGTTACTAATAACTTCTACGAAGGCCTCTACCATACTTTTTGGAACCGATTTAACTTGCGCTTGTAGGTGATTTATATCTTGGTTCGTGATGAATAGAATTGTTTCCTTTCCGAAGTCATGCTCGATTGTATTTGTTTTAAAATCGATGGACGCGTGCACCCTGTTTAACAAGTCCAGACCTATTACGCCGTCGAATGATGCAAGATTCGGCAGTAGAAAAAACTCCGCTACCACTCCAAAAATAATTACTTTGCACTTGTGTTTAATGGGGGTAACCCCGTGAATAGATTTCACCGAAAATGGTGTTCTTACTGGTTTTATTCCCACTAGTCCAGGTAAGGGCTTGATGTAGCTTCTTGACGGCCCTGTGTCGACAAGGAGTTTGACGTCTTTCCCCCCTATTGACCTTAGAATCCAAGCCGGAGGGACTTTGCCCTAAAACATTAATCTCGTCATTCTCGATACTGTCTGCTGCCTGTTCGGCTTCCTTTTCATATTTTGTTTCGGTATCTAATTCATCTCCCAGGTGATTAACACGTTGCATCTTAGGTCCGGTGTAACGGCCTGAATTTGCTGGCCGCTTCTGTAAATACGTTTGTGACCTATTGTTCTGGTCCTGGCGGAGACTGTTAGATTGGTGCCTAAACTGGGATATGGAAGGGTCCACTTCCATTGGTTCAACGCGCCTCTGACCTGAACTGTTACCACTATTAAATGGCCTATGGTTACCGCTGGAGTTTTGTGTAGACGGTTGGCCTTGTTTACCCACTGAATAGTGCGGATACTTTTGACCCATGGCGGGCTCTTGGTTAAATTATTTTGGATTATTAGCATTCTGTGGCACGCTGGGTTTCCGAACGTTCTTGAGACCGATTCGCGAAATTAGTCGCGAAAACATAACGTTCATTATTGGCGTCCACCTCCTGCGCTAAGGCCAAGGCGGATGGCAGATCTGCTAGCCGTGACGCAAACAGGATATCGCATAAAGGCTTTCTCAAGCCTGATATAAACACCCTAAGTGCATCAGCCCTATATTTTTCGTTGATGGTGTCCGCTACGCCGCCTTCGTAGGACATAATTGTTTTGTTGGCTACCAACGTTAGCTGTTTCGCTTTAGCACTTCACTTACCCTTCCATTGGCCCTGTAGTATTACGTGTTGTTTTCCTTTGAATTTTGATTATTCACCATATATTTCTTAAATCAGGGTTGGTTCTGCCGGCTTCAGGTCAAAATTGTCATGTTTTAAAATAAAAACAACAAAAGTTATTTCTACTGTTTTCCGATATATTTCGGTTACACGTCGGTAACCATCTTCAAGGAACTATAACAATAAATACATTATTTTACAAAAAATTCTAAAAAACTAACTCACATATTCATACATACATTTATCTTTCACGTCCGTTCTATTTGACGCGGAGCTTTCTACTGTTTTCATTTCTACTGATTTGTTAGTTAGCAGGTGTCTAAATAAAGGGTGTTTTTTTTAGGGGTATAGAACTTGGAATTGAAATAAAACACAAGAAAATCGTTTTAAGGTCCATCAATTTGGCTTTATTGGAAGGATAATTTTATGCCATTAATGTTTAAATATGATTTTGGGCATGTGGCCGCCGCGGCTGGCTCGAATAAAGCCAATTCTACCGGTCCAATTTTCAACCACTTTTTCGAGCATATGGGGCCGTATGTCGGCAATAACGCCACGAATGTTGGCTTCCAATTCCCCTAACGTTTCTGGTTTGTTGGTGTAGACGAGCGACTTCACATATCCCCAAAGAAAATAATCCAATGGTGTCAAATCACACGACCTTGGTGGCCAATTGACAGGTCCATTCCGCGAAATTATGCGCTCATCGAATGTTTCCTTCAATAAATCGATTGTGACGTGCGCTGTGTGGCATGTAGCGCCGTCTTGTTGGAACCACAACTCATCCACATTCATGCCATCCAATTCGGGAACAAAATAGTCGGTTATCATGGCTCTATACCGGTCTCCATTAACGGTAGCTGCCTCTCCAGCATTATTGCGGAAGAAGTATGGCCCAATGACTCCACCAGCCCATAGAGCACACCAAACAGTCAGTTTTTGTGGATGTAATGGCGTTTCAAGGGTCTCATGTGGATTCTCTTCACTCCAAATGCGGCAATTTTGCTTGTTGACGTAGCCATTCAACCAAAAATGAGCCTCATCACTGAACAAAATTTTGCGATGAAAATCAGCATCGAAATCAATCTCATTTTCGGCCCATACACCAAAATCACGACGCATTGCATGGTCTCGCGGCTTTAATTCTTGCACAAGCTGGATCTTGTA
Organism: Merzomyia westermanni; assembly: GCA_949987695.1. Taxonomy (NCBI): domain Eukaryota; kingdom Metazoa; phylum Arthropoda; class Insecta; order Diptera; family Tephritidae; genus Merzomyia; species Merzomyia westermanni. The sequence goes on from OX465289.1 coordinate 102,057,985, forward strand.
AGGTCGCAAGCCAAGATCTTTGCGCAAAATCTTCCATAAAGTTGATGGACAAAGCTCCAATTGCTGTGCACGGTGGCGAATCGATTCATTCGGGTCCTCTTCAACACTTTGCTCTACAGCGGCAATTGTTTCTTCGGTACGCACTGTTCGACGTCTCTGCGGATGCGTATTATCACATAGAGTAAACGTAGTGCGAAAACGATCCATGGTTAACCGAATTAATTGCTCTGATGGACGATTATGTCGACCATAAAATGGACGGAGCTCACGGTAAACTTCGCGAACTGAACCATTATTTTCGAAATAAATTTGCACGATTTGCAAGCGTTGTTCTTTTGTCAACCTGTTCATGATGAAATGGCAAACCAAACTGAACATAAATGACATTAGAGTTGCCAGATTTGACCACAAAATGCCAGTTTTATCTCTATTCGAAAAACAAACCTGTAAAAAAACACCCTGTATATGCGCGACACCATCAACATCTGTTTTGTAATTCAAACGTATGTTTGGTGGTGTGTTAATGATATGCAGCATTTCCAATGTGAGGCGCTTGCTATAGTTTGATTCTTGCTGGAGAATGTTTACATTATTAAAGTTGGGAGAGTGGCCGCTACTCGCACAGTGGGCCATAAGTGCTGTTTTATGAGTGTTTGACTGTGGATATTGTTTTAAATCTGACTTGTGTTGTGCTAATCTTGTTTTTAATTTGGATTTGGTAGTTCCTACGTAAACGCGGTTGCATGGTTGATTTTCACTGCCATTGCAAGGGATTTTATAGACAACGTTGCATTTTTCCGTGTGCGGTATTTTAGCTTTGGTATTATTAAATATATTTTTAAGTGTGTTTTTTGGTTTGTGAGCTATTTTATATGTATTTTTATCGTAACAGTTAGACTTTGCTAAACGCTCTGAAAGGTGGGGAACATAAGTTACTGACTTGAACTTTGTTGGTTTTTTCGTTTTGGCTTGTTGATTGCACGTATTCGTCTTTCTAATTAACCTTTTTATAATGTTTTCTGGAAAATCATTTTTCTTCATTAAAATAAATATTTTTTGGTATCCTCGTGAATTCCTGTATTTCTGTCCATTTTTCCCTTACAACGTCAAGTGCTAACTGTATTGGTATGCTCGAAAATAGTGAAACCACATCAAAAGAAATTAATTTTTCATCATCACAAATTAAAGTATTATTTACTCTTTCTTTGAAATCAACTGTATTTTTTATGTTATAGATAGAGTTCGACGTTATGTTTTTTAAAATATTCACAATATATTTGCATAGCCCGTATGAGGGCGACCCGATGGCTGAGCATATCGGTCTTAGTGGTGTGCCTTCTTTGTGCAATTTTGGGAGTCCATAAATCCTTGGTGGTAGTGCCGTGGTTGTACTGAGGGTATGTTTTTCGGCCTTCGAAATAATTCCCATTTTGAAAAGTTTATCGACTAGCATGTTGTTTTTGTTTTGTAGACGCGAGGTTGGATCCTGTCTTTGGATTCTGTATGTCGATAAATCATTTAGTATGTTTGCCATTTTATTATTATAATCATCTGCATCTCAGTACAACCACGGCACTACCACCAAGGATTTATGGACTCCCAAAATTGCACAAAGAAGGCACACCACTAAGACCGATATGCTCAGCCATCGGGTCGCCCTCATACGGGCTATGCAAATATATTGTGAATATTTTAAAAAACATAACGTCGAACTCTATCTATAACATAAAAAATACAGTTGATTTCAAAGAAAGAGTAAATAATACTTTAATTTGTGATGATGAAAAATTAATTTCTTTTGATGTGGTTTCACTATTTCCGAGCATACCAATACAGTTAGCACTTGACGTTGTAAGGGAAAAATGGACAGAAATACAGGAATTCACGAGGATACCAAAAAATTTGTTCATGGAAATATTAAGATTTTGTGTTGAAGAAAACCGATATTTTAGATTTGATGATAAAATTTACATACAACTTAAAGGAATGCCGATGGGATCGCCCACATCGCCAGTAATCGCGGATATAGTTATGGAGGAACTGTTAAGCCGAACAATGGAAAAACTTCCACGTGTACCAAGATTAGTCACCAAGTATGTTGATGATTTGTTCGCAATCATACAAAAAAATTAGGTAGAAAGAACACTTAATGCGTTAAATTCATTTGATAAAAATATCAAATTCACAATAGAGCTCGAAAACGATGATAGATTAGCATATTTAGATTCCATAGTGATAAAACAAGGAAATCAATTAAAGACAAAGTGGTATCAAAAGCGACAAAGTGGTATCAACTTCAACTCAAAACACCCGAAGTCTATGATAATTAAGACAGCGGAAGGCTGTATTAGAAGGATGCTTCAGATATCAGACAAAACTTACCACGATGAAACCAAAAAAGAAATATTTATTTTAATGAAGAAAAATGATTTTCCAGAAAACATTATAAAAAGGTTAATTAGAAAGACGAATACGTGCAATCAACAAGCCAAAACGAAAAAACCAACAAAGTTCAAGTCAGTAACTTATGTTCCCCACCTTTCAGAGCGTTTAGCAAAGTTTAACTGTTACGATAAAAATACATATAAAATAGCTCACAAACCAAAAAACACACTTAAAAATATATTTAATAATACCAAAGCTAAAATACCGCACACGGAAAAATGCAACGTTGTCTATAAAATCCCTTGCAATGGCAGTGAAAATCAACCATGCAACCGCGTTTACGTAGGGACTACCAAATCCAAATTAAAAACAAGATTAGCACAACACAAGTCAGATTTAAAACAATATCCACAGTCAAACACTCATAAAACAGCACTTATGGCCCACTGTGCGAGTAGCGGCCACTCTCCCAACTTTAATAATGTAAACATTCTCCAGCAAGAATCAAACTATAGCAAGCGCCTCACATTGGAAATGCTGCATATCATTAACACACCACCAAACATACGTTTGAATTACAAAACAGATGTTGATGGTGTCGCGCATATATTTAGACACCTGCTAACTAACAAATCAGTAGAAATGAAAACAGTAGAAAGCTCCGCGTCAAATAGAACGGACGTGAAAGATAAATGTATGTATGAATATGTTAGTTAGTTTTTTAGAATTGTTTGTAAAATAATGTATTTATTGTTATAGTTCCTTGAAGATGGTTACCGACGTGTAACCGAAATATATCGGAAAACAGTAGAAATAACTTTTGTTGTTTTTATTTTAAAACATGACAATTTTGACCTGAAGCCGGCAGAACCAACCCTGATTTATGACATAAAGGTCGCCAAAATAACTATTACATATATTTCTTATTTATCTCTTTTTATAAAAAAAATTTTTTTCTCTTTGAACTTAAAAGATTTCAACTTTTTTTTCTTATAAAAATTTTTCAACTTTTTAATTTTCCACAGTTTTCGTAATTCTTATTACTTTCCTTAAACACTCTAACTTAAATTCCTAATTCTTGATTAGGTTTGCTGCTTGTTGATTGTTGATTGCTGAGACTCTTCATTTGCCTTGTATTGTTACGACCACTCGTATGCAGCGTATGCAGGCCGTTGGTTGCCGTTTATCAAAGAAAAATTAAACTTAACTTTTATTCTTTACTGCCGCGTGCCCCACGGCGGGCGCCAGTTTAGCTTTATTGCACGTGTTCTTTATTGAGTTCCATTAAAAACTGAACTTAATAGTTACCCTAACTGCCCACCTAACCTACGACGTTGGATAACGCTGCTGCTGCTCTGCTAGCGGTTAGCGACGTTGACACGATCTTTGCGCTAACGATGTTTACTTGTTGATGTTGTAATAGCTGCTTTTGCTGATGCAGCTAAACATGGTGAAAAGAATTGTGGCGCTTGTGATGTTGTCATAGCTCAATGACCACAGTCGATAGCAATAGCTATTGTTTTGTTGACACAGCGACGTGTGGCAACAACGACATGCGATCATGCCGTGTGATCGCATTTCTGCTGATCCAGCTAGTTGCATGAGGTCGCGTGCTGTCGTAATTTGGCTGAATGTGATTGACCTGGGCGAAGGCTAGGAAGACAACTATGATATTTGGTTAATGACATCTGTGGGCAGAAACTTGCGATAACTTGTAAAGGGCGGCACAGGTTGGGACATTAGCGTGTCCGTTATGATAACTAACATAAACTGAATGTGAAATAAAATTAAAAAAAAACCTTCTCCTGTAAAATTTTCTTTTTGGCTCTTACGTCTTTTTTGCGCACAGGGCTCGATTTACTTTTTCGTAGCGGCTTACACTTGCAGATTGAATCCGCACGTCAAAAAGATCGCGATTCTTCACTATGCTGGCCAATGAAAAATGTGAATATCAGTAAAAGATGGATAAAGATGGATGAGTTTTTTTTGTAATACTTAACACTCAATAATATATAAACAAATTGGAGAAGTAATTTTTTTGTTCACTTTTGGGGTTTTTTTCACATTTTTTTCTTGCATAAAAAATTGGTTTGATTTAAAAAACGGGATAACGCAGCTCACCTGAATTGTAAACAAAAGGTAAGTGTGGCCAGATTGCGGAAATGAGATTTCCATTGGTATAACTTAGTTTGTGATATGTATTTTTTTGAGGATGTAATACTGCACCAAAAATACGAATATTAAGTACTCCTTGTCAACCATTTTCACACCTCTTTGAAAACTTCAAATTAAGAACTTCATTATGATCATCATAAGCTACTTTGAGGAAAACAATGTTTGTTTTTATTTTATTTTGCGTATGGATTTTCTGGATTTGTAAACCTTTTAACTTATTTTCGACACGTACATTTATGTGTTTATGGCCGCGACGTTACACGGTGCGCCGCTTGTTTTCTGAGGTCATACCAAATCGCTACCACTACACTCTGGCATGTAGCACAAGGGAGTACTGGAGCATACCTGGTTCGTATCCGGCAAAGGACTGCCGGGAGTGTTTTTATCATTACAAAACAAAAAAAAAAAAACAAGAGATTTTTTTGTGTGTGAAACATAATAAAAGACTAATACGTGTTTGGATTTCCAGAAATTCGTATACTATTTTTAGACCTTAATAACAAAATTGATGGTATTGTAACAAAGACTGACCAAAGATATGTTCTCAATAAAAACTGAGGTCTCATCGTTTACAACATTCGATGAGCTCAATAGTCTTGAAGAAAAACTCAAAAACCGAGAGATTTTCAAAAAGTTTGTAGGTGTTTCTACCTAAAATATGCATATACTAAATATGTACCACTAATAATAATATTTAATGGCAATTAGGTCATTAATGCTCCTGGCGCGGCACTGCAACAACAAAATGCATAAGAAGAATTCTGTCAACTTTAGCCATTCGAAGGAGGTTAATCCGATTTTTTACAACCCTTCACTGCGGTTTAATCAGACAATTTTATTTTTATTTTAGGTTCTTTACTACTATTTATATTTACATATATTAAGTCCCTTTCTTGTTTGTCCGCTCATTTCCAAACGAATTTTCGGAATCTTCCAATTTTTTTTTTTCAGATAACTTTCCCTTGAGCTAGACACTTGAAACTTGTAACATAGTTTCGAACTCCGTGACAATGCAATGCGAATGGAAAAATTATTCGATAAAAACACATTGACAATGCAATATTTGGTCGAAAAAATTCGTTGGGGGCACACGGATCTACCTATTTTGAAAATTCGTTTGAAATTTATATTCTTGCGATTGAAATTTAACTAACTTCCAGATGACCTAGGGTTTTGAAAGTTAGCACATAGCTCAGGACACTATGACTATATAATTTTTAAAAATCAAGATTTGTGCTAGGTTGCATGCTGATCGAGATAACTTAAAATCGCTGAAAATCTTTAAAAAATGGGGGAAATTTTAGAGTAAGTTCCAGGTAAGCCAGAGACTTGAAACTCGATACATGCTTCAGAACACGGTGACAATGCAATATTTCATTTAAAAAATCGCTAGGTGGCGCAAGGATCTACCTATTTTGAAAATTCGTTTGCCATTGGGAATCTTACTATCGATTACTAACTAACTTCCTTGTGATCTAGGGACTTGAAGCTCACAACACCAGGACAACATAATTTTTAGAAAGAAAAATGTCTCTAGGTGGCGCACTGATCGAGGTAACTTAAAATCACTAAAAAATTGGGCGAATTTTGCGTTAGATTTTTGAGAAACTTAGCGGTGAGCTAGAGACTTGACACTTGTCACATTTTTCAGGACACGATCACAATTAGGCATGGGACTATTTCAATAAAAATGATTCGAAAAATTATTCATTCGAATTATTTATTCGTTTATTCGAATAGTATTATTCAAGCAGTGGTATTCGAATAGTTGTATTGAAATACAAAAGACTTAGAAAGCGAAATTCAATATTTTCATCGCTGGTACCTATGCGCATGCACGCTTTGTATGTACATATGTATGTATGTATGGTTGCGTATAGAAATGTCCCTGCAGTCAATTCTTCTAGTTTTATACTAGTCTAGTATTTGTCAAAACGGCTCAACTAGTTCGAGTTCTGTAACTTTTCCATATTAGCAAATATTTTTAACGCGGCGATGTCCTACGAGATGGCCATTGTCCGCTTCTGCACCAGCGGTATACCAGTTGACATACTAGTCAGTACATCTTCTTTAAATGATCATCTAACCGCCCGGGAGATTTTGACCGTCCAACATAGCTCGCCAGTCGTTTCTTCGTTGCGCCAACTGGCGCCAATTGGAGACACCGCGGGATCGCAAATCGGTCTCCTCTTGGTACTTCCATCGGAGTGGTGGTCTCCCTCTTCCTCTGCTTCCACCGGCGGGTGCCGATAAGAATACCTTCTGGGCTGGAGCATCTTCGCTCATTCGCACTACGTGGCCTAGCCAGCGAAGCCGCTGTGTTTTAATTCGTTGAACTATGTCGGCGTCTGCGTAAAGTTCATGCAGCTCATCATTAAATCTTCTTCGGTACTCGCCGTCGCCTACGCGTAAAGATCCATAAATCTTTCGAAGAACCTTTCTCTCGAACACTCCCAGAGACGCCTCAGATGTTGTTAGTGTCCACGCTGCTGCACCATTAAGCAGGACGGGAGCGATGAGTTTATTTTCGTTCGTCGAGAGAGGACATTACTTTTCAATTGCCTACTCAGTCCGAAGTAGCATTTGTTTGCAAGAGTAATTCTTCGTCGGATTTCTAGGCTAACATTATTGTTTGTGTTAATGCTGGTTCCCAGGTAAACGAAGTCCTTTACTATTTCGAAATTATTGCTGCCAACAGTGGCTTGGTTACCAAGGCGCGAATGCGCTGACTCTTTGCATTATGACAGAAGGTACTTCGTTTTGCCCTCGTTCACCATCAAACCCATTTTTCCGCTTCTTTTTCTAATTTGGAGTAAGCAGAAGTTACGGCGCGGTTGTTAAGGCCAATGATATCAATATCGTCAGCATATCCCAACAGTTGCACGCTTTTATAAAATATTGTTCCAGCGCGGTTAAGTTCTGCAGCTTGCACTATTTTCTCCAGCATTAAATTAAAGAAATCGCACGATAGGGGGTTACCCTGTCTGAAACCTCGTTTAGTTTCGAACGGCTCGGAGAGGTGCTTCGCAATTCTGACCGAGCTGGCGGTGTTGCTCAAGGTCATTTTGCATAGCCGTATAAGTTTTGCGGGAAAACCAAATTTAGACATAGCGGCATATAGGCAGCTCCTTTTCGTGCTATCGAAAGCGGCTTTAAAATCAACAAACAGATGATGTGTGTTGATTCTTTTTTCACGGGTTTTTCCAAGATTTGCCGTATTGTAAAAATCTGGTCGACTGATAAGGTCCAATCAGTCTGTTCACATCAGGCTGCAGTCTTCCGCACAAAACGCTTGATAGGACCTTATATGCGATATTCAAAAGGCTGATCCTGCGATAGTTGGCGCAGTTTGCAGGATCACCCTTCTTGTGGATTGGGCAGAGAACACTTAGATTCCAATCTTCAGGCATGCATTCATCCAACCATATTCTGCACAGAAGCTGATGCATGCGCCTAACCAGCTCCTCGCCTCCGTGTTTGAATAGCTCAGCAGGCAAACCATTACCGCCAGCTGCTTTATTGTTTTTCAATCGGGATATTGCAATTCGCACCTCATTATAGTCGGGTTGTGGAACGTCAATTCCATCATCTTCGATTGTGGGCCGTTTAAAAGGGCAGAGAAGTGATCCCTCGATATTCTGAATGATCTCTGAACATTGCCACCAGGTCGCCGTTCTCATTCTTACAGGAGTTTGCCCCGGGTTTAAAACCTTCTGTCATTCGCCGAATTTTTTGATAGAATTTTCGGCCATTATTCCCGTTGGCCAGCATCTCAAGCTCCTTTATTTCACGCTTTTCTGCCTCTCCTTATTTCGCCCGGAAAAGCCGCCTCGCTTCCCTCTTCAACTCGCGGTAGTGTTCACACGCACTCCTCGTTGCATTCGATCTCAGCGTTGCCTTGTAGGCTTCGTCCTTTCTTGTCGTTGCAGCGCGGCACTCTGCATCATCATACCAGTTGTTTCTTCGCGTTCGCCGGAATCCAATTACTTCTTCGGCTGCGGTACGGAGTGCTCCTGAGATATGATCCCACTGCTCATGCATTCCACTAGGTTCAATTGTGCTCTCGGAGAGCAGGTGTGAGAGGCGATCTACGAAATAATTGGCGGTCTGTTGCGATTGAAGCTTTTCGACGTCCAGCTTTTCCTGCGTTTTTTGTTGCGCCTGTTTTGTCGTACAGAGGCGGGTACGAATCTTGGCTGCTACTAGGTAGTGATCAGAGTCGATGTTAGGTCCTCGTACTGTGCGAACATCTAAAACGCTGGAAGCATGCCGTCCATCTATCACAGATCCAAAAAAGGGGGCTCGTTAAATGAATTTGTATGTTCTCGGACTTCCGCCCAAAATGCTATGGTAGATGTTGTTATGGTTTACTTTCAATTGATAGTCATTTTTATTTAGTCATTTTTATTTGGTTCAATCGGTCAGGACTCACTGCGGTTGGCTAGGTAAACTCATAGTCTTGATTCACCTTCCGGTTCGGTATTAAATCGATAGCCACGGGAAAGCGCTATGATTTTCCTGAGGTGGCAGCACCAAATATTTCGACCGCCATAATGAAATTCCCGTGAACGGAACTTTGGCCGAAGAAAAATCAAGTATCGTTCCGGGGTTGCCAGGCTAAGTTGGAGATAGTCCGTAGTTGTCCGAGGAGTGTTTCCGTATGCCGCAGACACGGTCAAGGCTCATGAGGTTGAAGGGCCCAAATACATGGAGATTTGTTTCCACTCTACTTCAGACTTGACTTTGACAGATAAGTTCAGTATAGGAGACTTGCTACATAGAAAACGTCAAACGCCAAGCAAGGCGAAAAGATAGCCAACTCTTAACTTTGCTTGCTTTGACTTTTAGTTTCCTCGCGCGCATCCGAACGTGCATAATAATAAAAATCGTAATTTTATTAATATGAGAAAAACACTTCGAGTACAAAGGAACAAATTTCTAAAGTAGGAAAGTCAAAGCATTCATTGAAGCATGCCTCCGAAGTTTTGCATAAAGATTTGAAGCTTTAAAGGTCAGGCCAATGAAGCTTCATGTAATTGGGCCTGATACTCATGTCAAATGGTAAGAACAGCTTTTTCTCGTTTTTACACTCGAAAACAACAAATAAATACATAAAGAAATTAGTACATCGAGCACCTTTCAATATTTCCTTAGTGTAAGTGTTGGGGCCCATAAGCAAGTTTAACATTTCGACATACTGGAACACACCTTATGCAATTTTTTTTTATATAAATCACCCGATGGCAACCACCCAATCAAATTACTACATGGTAGGGATAATTCCCATGGCAGGGTTCACTTAATTCATTAGCAAGTTCCTGTTTGCTGTCATTTCAGCCAAAGCAGACGACCGAAACAGGTGAAAATTTCCTGAACTAATAAGTGCTTTTAAAAGGTTTTCCTAAGCATAGTGAGTGGCAAGTTACAAAATAATTTCGGAAAATATAAGTGCAAACAGTATAGTGTAATTTAGGGATTCGCATTACTTCTGCAACGCAGTTAGCGGATCACCATCAATAAGGAGAGGTTGGAGTTTATGGTAAGTTACCCCATAATTTAATAGTTGTGGATTGGGTACAACAAACAACGGTTTTGACTTCAGTATCGGCAATCCGAAGGCGGATTTAAAATTTTTTTGATCCAAAAAATGTATGTGCAGAACGCCTTTCTGCGTAGGCGGCCTTCGCCGGGCTTCAAAAGATAACCCTTAGGGGTCCAACGCCGGCTGCGCGGTCCACAGTACTTCAGCGCAAAACATATTTTTGCACTTTTCGGTACACCCTAATCTGGATTACAACAACCACATAGAAATGACAGAAAATTTTCAACTTCGACAGCTAATATCTCTTCACTGAGGCAGAACTGGAGGGTCCGCTCCCGGAGAGGTTAGGGCGCGTCTTTTGAGGCCTTCCCGATGATTTCGAATTTGTTTTGCTGAGATTTGGGTTGGATTAGCGCAATTTTGCATTATGTGGGGTGGAGCGAAGGAGAGAGTTCTAATGAACATATATATTTCATATCATATCCTAAAAATATGTTTCAAAAATTTATACCTCTCCATAAAAGGCGCGCCATCCTACCTAGACATGCTGTGTATCGTGAAAACAGTGGTCGATGGGCTAGGCGTTATCTTTTGGTATATGGGAACTTAGCTGATTCTCAAGTTGAGGAATCATTAGTCCTCACCTTCCCCTCACAGCAAATTTTTTTTTTCTTTTCTTTGATAACTTTAATCTAACTTATCCTTATTATACCCTGAACAACAGCGGTTTGCATTAACAGCACCAGCACTACCAACTATAACACTACCGGCAGTAACAAAAGCCCGTCAACAACAAATCCGGCAGTAACAAAACCGGCCACAACTAAACCGGTAACAACAAGACCGGCAACAATAGGCAACAACAAAACCGCCAACAACAACCGGTAACAACAAGACCGGCCTGGACAACCGCTAACAACACAACGAGCAGTGACATCAGCGGGGGCCGCCGTATAATAGGCCCACCGCAGTTACCACCGGCAACAACAACCAGTAACAACCAGCAGAGGCAACAACAACAGTAGCGCCCACGCGATCGGGCTACTGCAATAACAACCTAACCAGCAGAGACAGCAACGTCAGTAGCGCCCCACCAACGGTCCACTGCAAAAACGGGTGAGATCAACCTAATACAGATGTAGTTTTAGCAGTAGTAGTCTTTTTTTTTAGACCTCTAAAATGAGGAAAAATGGAAGGTAGACTATATTAAAAAATAAATCAATAGAAAATATTGTTGTCAGAAATCCCAGGATTAGCAGGTTCTAGGTTTTTAAAAATGCACGGAAAAGCTGAGTGCGATAAAAAGTGGAATGAACTGTCCACAATTATTAATAGTCTTGGCGGTGTTGTAAAAAGCGTTGAGCAGTGCCGCACGGTATGTAAACATTGTATTTGCAAATTCAATCGTTTTTGTTTTACAAACAGGTATGGAGGAATTTAAAAAGCCGCACCAGTATTAAGGTTCGCGACAGAAATAGGCAGCTGGCTAGAACGGGCAAAAATCCTATTCAGGAGGATCAACTAACGGAATTGGAGAGACGCGTTATTGCTCTAAAATTACTTTGCCCAAGGCGATCACACCGTCATGAAAAACGTGCCAGATCTGGAGGTAATAAATAGATACTTTACGATAGTTAAATTAAATAAAGCATAGAAGCTACAAACTTATTTTCTTGGTAGGTGCTGCAACTTCGGATGGAAGAAGGCGAGGAGATAATCAGCGTGGAAAGAACGACCACACCTTATAATGATTTGAGATCGGCTGAGCCTAATTTGGACGTACCTGTGCGGTCATCAACTCCAATAACTCCGGCGAGGAAAACGCCTGAAAGGAAACGCACAGAAGCACAGAATTATCTGCAAAATAAATTTGGTGAGATAGCTCAAACACAAGCAACAGCATTAAAGTTATGTGGAATAGTTTTAGTACAGGGAAATGGATTATGTATTACTTTGGTGATTTTCTTTGTTTTGTTGTTTAAATGCGACTGCCGTGAAATCTTCCATAAAGGAAGTAGATGATTTAAAGGTAGTTTTGTAGTATTCTGAGAAATATATAGTATTAATTGTGTCAAATTTTTAAAAGGTGCTGGCTGAATCAAGTGTGGAGAATGTCCAGATGAAGAAAGCTTTCGCGGAGGCTATTAACACAATGGGGAAGGCTATAGCGACAATGGTGCAGGCCATCACCACAATGGGGAGGGATTGCAATCCTGTGCGGATGCTTTCCGAGATTTAACCGGCGCCATATACCGCCAGTAAGTATGAAAGTTGCGTTCTAAACACCCTCATATGTTAGAGAATTACGTTGACGTGTGTTATAGATAACATGTTGAATGTCGAACTGCACAGGTATTGTCTATCTACTGTAAAATTACATAAATTTGAGCAACCTGCTTCAAGATGGTGCAACAGTCATATCTACATGGTCTCATCACAAATGAATGAATTGAAAACACGTCCTAAACAATCTCCCACTGGGTCGTTTTGCAGTGGATAGACAATGCCTGTGCAGCTCGACACTCAACATGTTATCTATCACATATCGTCAACGTAATTCTCTAACAAATGAGGGTGTTTAGTAAACTTTGAACTCCCTTTTTTAATTTTTACGTTTATGTTTTTTATTTTTTTAAATGAAGTAGCTTTTTAGTTTGATGTTTTGTTTTTAATTTAAAGTACCTTTTTATTTGTCAGATTTAAGTTGATATTATTTAGAACATGAAGTTCTTTTTTATTTTTTTTTAATCTACGCTCTTATTTTATAGGAAAAAGAAGTATCTTTTTTATTTCATTTATTTTATCTAATTTTTATTTCATATATTATATTTAATATGAAGCTCCTTTTTTATTAGTATAATTACTCATGTGTAGAGTTAAGTTTTAATGCGACAGGACATGAAGTTCGTAATATGCTTAATAAGACTGAAGGATAAGCAACCAAAGCTGTTATAATTATTATTTTATTATTTTTTTTTTGCTTTATTTAAAGTCGACAATCAAATACGGTCGGCTAACAAGACGTTATGCACCATAATAACAAACTTTCAATAAAATACCACAATATTTTCATAACATTTTGTAGAGTTTTTATTTATATACAAAGGTGCTACATTTGTCATATAAAATAAGTTGCAATTATTCTGTCTTGGACACGTCTCGATGTTGCAGATGGCGTGTCTTGATTATTATTGCTGTTATTTGTCATAGGCTCTATGTACTCAATCTCAGGCTCGTCCATTCGACCGCCAAGTCGGATGTTATGCAACACTGCACATGCATTAACTATCCTACCAGTAAATCTAGGATCATACAAAAAAGTTCTTTGCTTGGATAAACATCGCCACGCCCCCTTGAAAACACCATAAAGCCTCTCGACTGGGTTTCTGGCCTTACACAATGCCTCATTATAACGAAATTTGGGACTTCTTTGGGGTTGGTTTGGTATGGAGTCATCAACCGCGGCTCTAAAGGGTATCCAGAATCACCTACGGATATTTAGTAAAGTATGTATTGTCACATAAAATGTTTGCACACTTACCTATTAAAAACATGTCGTAATTTCCATTTTCATAACTTCGCTGCATGACTCTTCGTACGACACACTCCAGATAAATGAGTCGTGTCTTGCTCCTGGAAATTATGCGTTTACATTTAAAATCTTCAGGTTTGGATCACAAATCTGTGTATAAACAAAATATAATTAATAACCGGGGCTTAATTATTGCATTTGCACATTTATAGAATGATATCCATGGTAGTTCACATACGCTTCTTCCTGACTATTCGGGCTCATGATTGACACATGAGTACAGTCAATGGCTCCAATGGTACCTCCCACAAATGGTGAAGGTGCGGAAGAGAAAATTTCTTTAGCAGTTTGCTGTTCTATTTACGTCATTGGAAATTTCACTTTTTCAAAGAACATGTAATGGTTTATTGCATTCGTCACACGATGGATACAGCGACTGACAGATGTCTGTGACATAGATATGCCCCATTGTTCTCGTACGGGCCGCTGCTAACATCCAGTTGCAAAAAATCGCAGAGCAATGAAAACCTTAAAAAGTTACAATGGTATTTAGAACTAACTGTTGCTTGCAATTGCAAGATTTCCCTGCTTCTCCGTCGATATCGCTGTTACTCTTCTTCCCTTTAAATGTACATCAAGCTTATAAATGATATCTTTCGCCAAGCCTTGCGTTAGACGATACAGTTTCCGAGACTCCGTGTCACTCAAGTGGAAAGGGTCATGTACTTCTCTAAGAAATCGTCTGTCCACTGGGCTGGGAGACTCCTCATCCCGCGATCAAACGTGCGCTGAGTACTCAAATGCCATTTCTTCAATAATAGTAATGTTAAAATACCAATACTATTTTATTTTTTGCTAACAAATTCGAATTATGTTTTTAATTATTATTAACGACAACAACAAAAAATTGTGTGTTGTTAACGTTGCGACACAGCTGATTGCGAATAAACGAATACCGAGAAAAAATAGTTAGTGAATACCGATATCGGTATAAATATCGTTACGACAAAATGTCGATTGCGAATGTCGTTATCGAAGTTAGTGAATTCCACTACTGGTCACACTGCTTATGATAGCGGAAACGTTGAAGTCGCTCAAACTGTATTTACACCACGAAATTCTAGTTAATGAACTAGAATGTTTACTAACCAGTTTGGCAATTGACTGCAGGGGTGTGCATAAGCAATTGTGATATTTGTTTGTTCGAACACTTATTATGCGAATAGTTGGCATTTATTTGGTTAATGGGGCTTGAATAATTGTTATTTATTATTTCAATAATATAAGAATGCTGTTCTGTGAATAATTAAATAAAATAAAATGTGAATAAATGAAGCCATATAGGGTAAACGCAGTAGTTTCCGGACACTTAAGGTTTTTCTTAACTTTGACTTTGGCTCATTTTCTCACTATAAACGCTACCGCGAAAAGATATACTGTTTGTAATAGCATAAATATTGCTCAATAATATGACGTATGTATTATTTAAAAATATAAGGGTGTTAATATTATAAAAATTAAAAAATGGAAAAAGGTCGATTTGCTGTAGTTTCCGGACAGTTAAGTTTAGTTTTCGTACGCTTTGGTTTTGGTTTCCGGACACCCGAAATTTGCATGAACTTTGTATATGCACTATGCTTTGTAACGTATCTCTGAAACACAGAGGCCTTTGAATACAATTAATTCTTCTTAATCATATTCACATCTCTCTCGATGGACATCTCTCTGATTTGGACACTGGTCATAAGTCAACTGTTCGATCTTTGGTTGTGGGTTCAACCAAACTTACGATATTTTATTTGTCACAACAGCTAGATTTTTGAAAACCATTAGCTATGCACAGCATTGGACTAGGCCTAAACTGGGAGGCGTTACCCTGCAGGAGCATCAAAGTAAAAATCTGGTAATCAATAATTAGTATAATGGAAGGTTTGGAACCCAGCCAGCAGGTAACGTCACCATGGGTGTCTGTTTGTGTACGTGTGTGCATGTGTTGTGTGTGTACATTCAGAAACGGGGGTGGTTTTGCATCGATCGGTTTTTTGTGTGGTTGACTGAGGCAGGTAAAAGTTGGTAATTTTTGTTGTTTGACCTTTTTTGCTTGTTTGTTGTTTTTGATCTTTTGCTGTTTTGTGCTTATTTGTCGGTGCGTGTGTGTTTGTTGTACCTGAGTGATTGCTTTGTTTTTTGTAAACCAATTTTAAAGGTTCAAATATTGTGTCGGAAACAGTGTTTGTCTGCTCGTTTATTATTCTACCGTCGAATGTTTTTTGTTTGTAGATTTCCATGTTTTCGAGTACGTTCAGACGTCTGCCTTTTGCTTGTACATGTAGGACCTTGACTGTTTTTTTGATGTTTCCGGGGGGGCATTTATTCTCCGCCATGTGATTCGCAAAGTTGGACTCTGGTATGATGGTTGGATTCCGTATCTTTTTGTTGTAATCTCTAATGTGTTCTCTGAACCTCGTTCTTACTTGTCGTCCGGTTTGTCCTATGTAACTGTGCTGGCATTCACAAGTGAGCTTGTATACACCATGGCTGCTAAATGGATCTTCTGAGTTAGTTTTGGTTCTTAGCTTCCGTCCTAAATTGTTCGATGTTTTGAACGCTGTGTTGATGTTGTATTTTCTAAGGAAATTTGCTAATTTATATGTTGCCCTCTTGTTCCAGTATATGTCATTGTCGTCCAGGTTTGTGTACTTTCTTCTCCATTTTTTCTTTTTTGTTCTCTAAGGTCTTTCCTGAGTTTATCTACTAGTGATTTTTTATATCCGTTGTTTGTAGCGATGTTATATATTATTCCAAGCTCTCTTCTATATGCTTCTTGTGTAAGAGATGTTCTTTCCAATCTTTGTACTAAGTGCCTTAGCGCTGCATTTTTATGTTGTTGTGGGTGGTTCGAGGTATTATGTATTATTGTGTCGGTGGCCGTTGGTTTCCTATATATATCGTAGTTGAATTTATTGCTAGCTTTATCAATACTTATTGTGAGGTCCAGATAATTGATTCCTCCGTCTTTTTCGGTTTCCATTGTGAATTTTATGTTCCCGTCCTGCTTGTTGAGGTACTCCAGTACTTGCTCTTCGTTGTTGGTAGTTAAAACGCATATGATATCATCCACGTACCTTGCGTAAAATAACACTCCTAATTTGGAATTTAATTCCTGTATATACTCTTTTTCCAGGTTTTGCATAAACGCTTCCATAAGAATAGCCGATGTTGGCTTTCCCATCGCAAGTCCGTTTGTTTGTCTGTATATTTTATTGTTGAATTGAAAATAGTTTTGACGTAGTGCGTCTCTTACCGTGTTCGTGATTTGCGTACTTTTTACTTTATCTTTTGTTTTACGTAGTATTATAGAGTTTACTATGTTCAATGTCTCTGCTAGTGGTATTGATGTGTATAGATCTATTATGTCGAAAGATACCAATTTGCTGTCCTTTGTCACTTCAACGGTCCTAAGTTTGTTTATTAGTTCAGATGTATTACTTATGGTGTATTCGTTGCTAAGTTCCAGTGTGTCCTTCAATACTGTTTTTAAATATTTAGATAGCTTATAGCATGGTGCCGATTTAAAATTAATGATTGGTCTCATTGGATTGCCTGGCTTGTGGATTTTTGGTAGCGCAATCAGTGCTGGAGTTGACGGGTTCATTTGGACTAATGTATATGCCGAGTTTGTATCTATTATATTTGTTGCAGTTTTTATAGCCACTTTGATTTCTTTCTGGTATTCATCCGTGAGGTTCACTCTTATTCTACGACATTCTATATCCTCGATGAGTTTTTCGGTTTTTGTTATATACTCATATTTTTCAATTAGCACAGTTGTGTTGCCTTTGTCCGCCTTCGTTGCGACAATGTTGTTTATCCTGAGTTTATGTTGTAGGTTCTTGACTGTTTTTTGCTCCGTGTTTCTCTTCTGTCTTTCCTTTGCTTTCACTTCCTTGTTTATTATTTCTCTGCACATGTGTCTTGCGTGCTCTTGTTCCTCAACTGGTATTAATGATATTGCGACCTCTGCGTCTACGATCGCCTGTTCCGTTTTTCTTTTTTCGTTTTGGTCTATAATATTGTGTTTCAGTCCCTTTTTTAGAAGTTGTTCTTCCGCCGCGGTGATGGCCACTGTCGTAAGGTTTACGAGCCTGGCATGGAAATGGTGGGGTTGTTGGTTGTTGTCCCGTTCGCGACGTCCTGTCAGCTTATCTAGTTTCCGGTTCAGCGTCCTGTATTTCTGTTGTAGTTCATGTTCGACCTCAGTCCTTATGCGCTCGAAGCATTCCACTAACGTATCGGTAGGTAATTGCTCAGCCAACCTTAAATGGATGGATAGAATTTCGACATTTATTCCATCTTTCTTGGCGTACTGGTTTTTCAACTCATATCTTAAGAAGTCTCTTTCCGCCTTCCTAATTGTCCTCATGCTTGTATTGGTGTTTGTTTTCATTGTTATTTTTGCAAATTTTGGTGTCACAGTCAATTCTATGCATTGTTTGTTAAACCAAATGTTTGCCTTCGTTGTATGCAATTTCAGTAAACGTCGTTTGTAAACTATTAGTAGACCGTTTTCGTTTAAGTTAAAAGCCTGACAAGCATTAACGGTTTTATTTTGTTTTGTTGTTTTTCCGACAGGGTGAATGATTGATGTATATTGGAACGATTTTTCATCATCCCTTGTCAAATTTGGTTTTGAGACAAACCGGTTTCGGCGTTGTGCCATCATCAGTGTCGATGTTCGTTCTGATCTGTTGTGGTCGTTTGTCTTGTATTTATAGTAGGTAGCAGGTAACGTCAGCATGGGTGTCTGTTTGTGTACGTGTGTGCATGTGTTGTGTGTGTACATTCAGAAACGGGGAATACAAGCATGAGGACAATTAGGAAGGCGGAAAGAGACTTCCTAAGATATGAGTTGAAAAACCAGTACGCCAAGAAAGATGGAATAAATGCCGAAATTCTATCCATCCATTTAAGGTTGTCTGAGCAATTACCTACCGATACGTTAGTGGAATGCTTCGAGCGCATAAGGACTGAGGACGAACATGAACTACAACAGAAATACAGGACGCTGAACCGGAAACTAGATAAGCTGACAGGACGTCGCGAACGGACAACAACCAACAACCCCACCAGTTCCATGCCAGGCTCGTAAACCTTACGACAGTGGCCATCACCGCGGCGGAAGAACAACTTCTTAAAAAGGGACTGAAACACAATATTATAGACCAAAACGAAAAAAGAAAAACGGAACAGGCGATCGTAGACGCAGAGGTCGCAATATCATTAATACCAGTTGAGGAACAAGAGCACGCAAGACACATGTGCAGAGAAATAATAAACAAGGAAGTGAAAGCAAAGGAAGGACAGAAGAGAAACACGGAGCAAAAAACAGTCAAGAACCTACAACATAAGCTCCGGATAAACAACATTGTCGCAACGAAGGCGGACAAAGGCAACACAACTGTGCTAATTGAAAAAGATGAGTATATAACAAAAACCAAAAAACTCATCGAGGATATAGAATGTCGTAGAATAAGAGTGAACCCCACGGATGAATACCAGAAAGAAATCAAAGTGGCTATAAAAACTGCAACAAATATAATAGATACAAACTCGGCATATACATTAGTCCAAATGAACCCGTCAACTCCACCACTGATTGCGCTACCAAAAATCCTCAAGCCAGGCAATCCAATGAGACCAATCATTAATTTTAAATCGGCACCATGCTATAAGCTATCTAAATATTTAAAAACAGTATTGAAGGACACACTGGAACTTAGCAACGAACACACCATAACTAATACATCTGAACTAATAAACAAACTTAGGACCGTTGAAGTGACAAAGGACAGCAAATTGGTATCTTTCGACATAAAAGATCTATACACATCAATACCACTAGCAGAGACATTGAACATAGTAAACTCTATAATACTACGTAAAACAAAAGATAAAGTAAAAAGTACGCAAATCACGAACACGGTAAGAACCACACTACGTCAAAACTATTTTCAATTCAACAATAAAATATACAGACAAACAAACGGACTTAATTTTTTAAATTTTTTTTTTAATTTTAGTCTATGAACATATTAATTATTCTTACAGACTAAGAGAAAAACACAAAATGAAAGTTGACAAACTTACATACATACAATTAAATTAGGGAATAGAGTTAATAAAATTAACAAAATATGATTTCGATACAGAAAAATCAAGATCGATAGAATTTGAGATAGCGTTGAATTCATTCATGACCCGTAACAGAGGAGCATTTCGCGCATAGTTTGTCCTAAGATTTTCGAAGTAGAAAATATTTGAATAACGAAGTGCTCTTTGCGGTACATTAAAATAAATCCGCTCCAAGAGGTAAGAACAATCAACAGTTCCTTGGATAATACAAAAGGCAAAAGTCAGGGAGAGTACAGACCTTCTCTTTTCTAAGGATTTAAGATTAATAAGCAGTAATCTGGAGTTATAAGATGGAACTGGGTCCGAAAAACGAAGGCAGTGTAAAGCATATTTTAGAAAAATTTTTTGAACACGTTCTATCCTGTCTATTCTAAATTGATGGAATGGACGCCAGATGAAGGCAGCGTACTCTAGATGGCAGCGGACAAAGGAAACGTAGAGTAACTTTAGAGTGTAGGGATTTGAAAAGTCTGCACTATTTCTCCTAATGAAGCCTAGCATTGCATAAGACTTTGAGATTATAAGATCAATGTGGCTGTTGAAAGAAAGTTTGGCATCAAAAATAACGCCAAGATCCTTGATTTCATTAATTGTTTGCAATGCATGTGTCAAAATACAGTAAGACGTTGTGAGCATATTATTAGACCTCGTATAAGACACATGGACACATTTACTGATATTGAGCGGAAGGTGAGGCTTCACGCACCATGAGTGCAAATTATCAAGGTCAAGTTGAATCAGATCCACGTCAGCAGCACTCGCGACACTCGAGAACAACTTCAAGTCATCGGCATATAACAGAAAGTGGCAGAACTGAAAACACGATCTGATATCATTAATAAATAATACAAAGAGCAGTGGACCAAGTATGCTACCCTGCGGGACACCTGATGTGGCAATGTACAATTCAGATGAGATATTTTCCACCATAACTACGCATGGTCTATGAGACAAGTACGACTTAAGCCAATTTAAAAAAACAGAATGGAAGCCCAGGCACTCAAGCTTCATGATTAAGATCCCATGACATACTTTATCAAATGCTTTAGAAAAATCTGTGTAGATACAATCTACCTGATATCCAGTAGAGAAAGTTGATAAGCAATAGTCGCTAAACACAGCCAGATTAGAAACTGTAGACCGCCCAGGAATGAAGCCATGTTGATTTGGAATAATTAAGCTCTTGACCGAAAAATACATTTTGTCCTTAACAATGCATTCAAGGAGTTTTGAAACAGTGGACAATTTGGAAATTGGTCTATAATTGCTAATATTATTCTTGTTACCACTTTTAAAAATAGGGGTTATAGAAGCCAACTTCCAAGCATCTATAAAAACACCCGTAGATAGCGATTTATTAAAGATACTTAGTAAAGGCGAAATCAAAGCTGGACATTTTTTTAATAAGTGCGCAGACATACCATCGACATCGGTACGTGAGGAAAGCTTCAACTTCTCAATACCTTTAGCAACATCTTCATATGAGAGAAGCAGCGACCCAAAACCAGAAGTGATATTTGCATTTGATGAAAAATTTAGGTCAAGGTCAGGCTCAATATCACTTCCATCAAAATTAGATTTAAAAAAATTGGCGAACAAGTTTGCGGCATCCATGCGAGTATTGGCAGTTTTATCATTAAGAAAAACTGATGAAGGTAACGTGGAGCAGGATTTTTTTGATCTTACAAAGTTCCAAAAGGTTTTGGGATTGGAATTGATGCTTTGCTCCACATTAAAGATATAATTGCGATGCAGAAACTTATCCAGACAATTAAACTCCTTTAGATAACGCTTATAAGTATTGTAATTGAACTGACTATTAAATGACTTAAATTTCTTATACCATTTATTGCGGAGGTTTTTTAACTTCTTTAACCGATGGTTATACCAATGTAACTTGTGCGGTTTACTTTTAATCCTAGGAATATTATTGGAACAGATGGTTCCTAAAATGTCTTTAAATGATTTAAAACTACTGAAAACATCCAAACCTTCCAGAGAATCATACCAGTTAACATCAGAAAAAACTTGATTAAGGTGGTCAAAATCGCAAAGAGCAAAATTGTAAGCTAAGTAATTATACGGACTAACCTGCGCGAAATGATAAAACTCAACTTTTAGCACAAGGGCAACATGGTGCAGCCCAGACGAAGAAATTGGAGCAAGACATTCAGTTAGATTATAATTGAAGCCATCGTCAACAAAGATTAAATCTAAAGTTCTACCGAGCTTATTAACAAAGTTATTAATTTGACATAAATTTAAGCTAAGTAAGCTATCGATAACATAAGATTCATGAGAAGAGGACAAATTATTCGGAACGAGGCCAGAACATGAATTATTGTTCGACCAGCTAACGCCACTAAGGTTGAAGTCGCCAAAAACACAAATCTGATTGTCACCTAGTCTATTGTGTACAAATGCTAAGATGTTGTCAGTATGTGCTCTATATAGGCTATCAGCACTATTCGGTGGAATGTACGATGCGAAAATAAATAATGAACTCGAAAGAGACGAGCCACCAATACACACACAAAGCTGATCTAGTAGGGTGTCCATATTCACCAGGTTAACCAAGGCAGAGGAATATTTGCGTTGCACTGCAATCAATACATCACCTCCCCTAGACCGACCAGTTCTGCCAACATCGCGGTCCTTACGAAAGACGGAAAAAAGCTGCGGCATCATATAAGGCATCGGTAAGCCATGTTTCCACAATTACAAAAACGTCATAGTCGAGCTGCGAGCTAAGTAACATGACAGCATCAGGCTTAGTTCTAAGCCCGGAGATATTTTGAAAATATAATTTAAGACTACGAGTGTTACTCGTCTTCTGATAGCTATATGCATCATGTGAGCTAAAACTCCTTTGATTTATTCCGTTTGCGAAAAAATTTGAACGGGCGAATATTTACACCAGCTGGCCATAGATCAGCAGAAAGCAATTTAGGGAAAATTTCTGAAGAGATTCCAAGTTTAAAGCTCACTCTAGTTATTGAATTAGCCGGCACATTAGCTTTCATTAGATTCTTACACACTATTTCACCCTTGCTAACACCCGCATGTTTTACAACATAGTCAATAATGTTATCTGCAGTGACTGAGGGTTGAAATGATGAAAGATGAATCCATTTCAATAGAGGTGCAACACCTAATTCAGAGGTAGAGTTACATCCAGTTAAATTAAACTGATGCTGATGGCTCTGCAAGTGCACTTGTTACACTGTGCGTGGTGATGCAGTAGCAGAGGTAGATTTAGTGGCATCAGCAAATGTCTGCATAAGAGGTAATGCAGAGACGCCAGCAGCAGCATTGTCAGCATGGCCATTCGCTATAGTCGCCTTAGCATTGGCAGCGACAACAACAATATCGGTATCAGCATCATCAACATTAACATCGGCTACCAGCTGAGAAGTTTGTGTGTTTCTCGGATAATTAGCAGATGGTGACAGTACAAATGCAGGTAACGAAGAAGAAGGCAAAGCATTGATGACATTAGCGGCTGCATTCACTGCACTCACAGCTGAAGGTCCAACAACAGGAGTATTGGGCGAGCGCGAAACACTTGGCAAAGGCGAAAGCGTGAAAAAATCCATTTCGGCAATTGCATCGTTGTTGTTTAAGTTCTTTGTGCAAGAGTTAACGACAACTGCTTTGAGCGCACTAATTTCTGCAACTAAGGCACCAATTGCGATGGGAAACCCAACATCGGCTATTCTTATGGAAGCGTTTATGCAAAACCTGGAAAAAGAGTATATACAGGAGTTAAATTCCAAATTAGGAGTGTTATTTTACGCAAGGTGCGTGGATGATATCATATGCGTTTTAACTACCAACAACGAAGAGCAAGTACTGGAGTACCTCAACAAGCAGCACGGGAACATAAAATTCACAATGGAAACCGAAAAAGACGGAGGAATCAATTATCTGGGCCTCACAATAAGTATTGATAAAGCTAGCAATAAATTCAACTACGACATATATAGGAAACCAACGGCCACCGACACAATAATACATAATAACTCGAACCACCCACAACAACATAAAAATGCAGCGCTAAAGCACTTAGTACAAAGATTGGAAAGAACGCCTCTTACACAAGAATCGTATAGAAGAGAGCTTGGAATAATATATAACATCGCTACAAACAACGGATATAAATAAGCACTAGTAGATAAACTCAGGAGAGACCTTAGAGAACAAAAAAGAAACAATGGAGAAGAAAGTACACCAACCAGGACGACAATGACATATACTGGAAGGGCAACATATAAATTAGCAAATTTCCTTAGAAAATACAACATCAACACAGCGTTCGAAACATCGAACAATTGAGGACGGAAGCTAAGAACCAAAACTAACTCAGAAGATCCGTTTAGCAGCCATGGTGTATACAAGCTCACTTGTGAATGCCAGCACAGTTACATAGGACAAACCGGACGACAAGTAAGAACGAGGTTCAGAGAACACATTAGAGATTACAACAAAAAGATACGGAATCCAACCATCATACCAGAGTCCAACTTTGCGAATCACATGGCGGAGAATAAATGCCCCCCCGGAAACATCAAAAAAACAGTCAAGGTCCTACATGTACAAGCAAAAGGCTGACGTCTGAACGTACCCGAAAACATGGAAATCTACAAACAAAAAACATTCGACGGTAGAATAATAAACGAACAGGCAAACACTGTTTCCGACACAATATTAGGTTAGGTTAGGTTGCAAGGGCAGGACAGAGTACCTGGACTCTGCCCGACACTTAGGCGACTAAATAGGCCCATTGTGATACCCTATACGGTCTCTACCCACCTCTATGCCCCAGAGATGCGAGCAAGTCATCCCCGACGCCGACAGCAGCTCAGCCGCTTAACAGTCAGCCGATTCAACAACCCTAGAGTATCCGAGTTCAAAGGTCTCCCGAAAGCTGAGAAGGACCAGTCGACTCACACGGTTGCGCTGCCGTCGACGCCAGGGAAAACCAACTCACACCCTGTTCAAGGCAGGGGATCGAACCACTTCGTGGAGTCAATAAATTTAGATAACGCTTTTAATTCTATTTGTGATACCTCAGCGAGGTTATTGAGAAACGGTTGGCCCAAGATAGCTAACCGTCGCCTGCTGAGTGCAGGGCATTGACACATCAGATGCTGAACACTTTCCTCCTCCTCAATACATCTGCAGCTGCGACAGTAATCATTAGACATTGCGCCCATTCTGGCGCCGTGAGTACCTATTAAACAGTGCCCTGGTAGAATTCTTACCAGGGATGAAATGCCCGATTTATTGAGGGACAGCAGGGAGTTTGTACGTCTTTTGTTGTAAGAAGGCCAGGTTAGCCTGGATATCTCACACGTCGAGAGCCCTGACCAGAGCATATTTGCTATTTCCATTGTTTTTGTGCTGACACTAAATTTAAAGGAGGCCATGGGTATGCCTACCGAGCTATTTCCTGGAAGGAGATGGGTGGTGGTACCTCGTCTAGCCAGCTCATCCGCTCTGCAGTTGCCTTCAATATCCCTGTGCCCAGGTACCCAAATAAGGCTAATACTGAAGTGCTGAGCCATCTCGTTGAGAGATCTGCGACATTCAGTTAACGACTTTGCATTGTCGACGTATGAGTTCAAGGCTTTAAGTGCGGCCTGACTGTCTGAGAAGATATAGATCTGTTTACCATTTTGGGGCATGGATACCAAGCTTTTCACCGCGCCGTGTATTGCCAGCATTTCCGCTTGGTACACGCTGCAGTGGTCGGGAAGACGGAAGGAGATCTCTAGTCCCAGGTCCGGTGAAAAGATTCCTCCCCCCACCTTCCCCTCAAGCTTGGAGCCATCAGTGAAGATGTTGATGGCGCCCCGAACCGTATGTGGTCTGTTGTCCCATTCTTGTCTTGTCGGTATTATAACCTCATAGTTCCTGACAAACACGTTATTTGACGCGCAGTAGTCCGTGTGTGGTGGAATGTTAACAGGCGCGTGGTTGCCCAAGATTGTGGCGTGCCCACTTTGTCCATTTATCCAGACGCCAGTCTCCCTTATTCGCAAAGCTGTGATCGTGGCTACTTCCTTCGCCACCAAATCAAGCGGTGGTAGATGCAGCATAGTGTTGAGTGCTTCTGTCGGGGTGGACCCAAGGGCCCCGTTTATGCAGAGTTCTGAACTCCTTTGGACTTTTTGTATCTGTTTGAGGTACGTACTCTTAGTTAGTGCAGGCCACCAGACTAGCACTCCGTAGAGTAGAATCGGGCGAACAATGGCTGTGTAGATCCAGTGCACTACCCTGGGAGAAAACCCCCACGAAACACCAATTGCTCTCTTGCAAGTAAACAACGCGCACGTTGCTTTTTTAACCCGTTCTGTTATATTGTCACCCCAGAGTAGTTTCCTGTCTAGAGTAAATCCTAAATATTTGACTTTGTCACTGAATGCCAAAGTCGTGTTACCAATTTTTGGTGGTATAAGGTTCGGTATTTTGTACCTTCTAGTAAAGAGGACTAGCTCGGTTTTCTCGGGGTAAACCCCCAGACCTGTTGACTTTGCCCAGTCACAAATTTTAGATAAGGCTGATTCCATTAAATTGCATAGAGTTTGAGGGAATTTTCCCCGCATCATAACGCAGATGTCATCGGCGTACGCAATCACTTGGTGGCCTTCCGCTTCCATGAGACGTAGAAGCTGGTTTACAGTAACCACCCAAAGTAGCGGTGAGAGAACACCTCCCTGTGGGGTACCTCTGTTAACGAGTCTGTGAATCGAGTTCCCACCTAGCTCGGTTGTGAACCGTCTGCTAGTAAGCAGTTTACGAATGAACTCCACCAGACAGGTATCGACCCGCAGACCCGTCAGCGCAGAGGTGATAGCTTCCGGAAGGACGTTATTGAAAGCGCCTTCAATGTCGAGGAAAGCCACCAATGTATATTCCTTTAGGTTAAGTGACTTGTCTATAACAGATACAAGAGAGTGCAAGACAGTATCTGTTGACCTACCCTTACTGTAGGCATGCTGAGCCCGCGAGAGCTGAGTTGGGTCAATCGATCTTCTGACATAGTCCTCCAGAAGTCTTTCTAGGGTTTTAAGAAGAAATGAGGATAGGCTTATAGGCCTAAAGTCATTAGGTTTAGTATGAGATGGCTTCCCGGCTTTGGGGATGAAGACTACCTTAACCTCCCTCCATGAAGTGGGTACGTAGTGGAGCCTTAGGCAGCCTATAAACATAGTTTTCAACCAAGGCATGATAAGCCCGGATGTATGTTGTAGCTGGGCCGGGAATATTCCGTCTGGTCCAGGCGACTTATGGGGCTTGAAGGTAGATAAAGCCCAATCTAGCTTCTTCTCATCGGTGATCTCCCTTATCATTTGATCGGAAGGCACCTTTCCGCCGGTAGTAGTAGACACGTCTGTGCATGTCGGGAAATGTGTATCCAGGAGCAGATTCATGGTATCCGTAGTCGAATCCGTCCACTGCCCATCTGGCATTTGGACGTGACTCAGTGTTGCTGGCGCTTTTGAGAGCACCCTCCTCAAGCGCGAGGCAGCAGATGTGGATTCAATTTCACTGCAGAATTCCACCCAGGAGGCTCGTTTGGCCTTGCGGATTTCTTTTTTATATGTACTTAGCTTAGTTTTGTAAGCAGCCCAGGATAGCTCGCGGCCGTCCTGTTTGGCTTTATTAAAGGCAACCCTACAAGCCTTTCTGAGTCTATCTAGATCAGACGACCACCAAGGTGGCTTATGGGTTTCCGTTACCTTTTTGATCGGGCAGGCCTTATCTAAAGCAAGCTTGCATTGTTGATTAAAAGTGTTGACTAGCTCGTCTAGTTCCTTATCATTTCTAGGAGTGACCATTTGTTTTGATAGATTTCTATCAATGAGCTTCCTGTAGTAGCCGCAGTTTGTTCTTTTTACATTTTGTATGAATTTTGGACATGTGTGCGTATCTGCTATTGAGAAACTAATATATCTATGGTCTGAGAAGGAGTGTTCTGTTAGAACCCTCCATGATTCTATGAGGTCGCTGAAGGAGTCGCTGACCAGTGTAATATCAAGGACTTCCTCGCGGTTCCTTGTTATGAATGTGGGGTCACTTCCCCTGTTGCATAAACTTAGATAAGTGCCTAATAAGTAGTTATATAGTGACTCACCTCGGTCGTTTGTGTCGGTGCTGCTCCATTGAGTGTGATGGGCATTCGCATCGCCTCCAAGCACAATTAGATTATTTCGTGGCCTAGTGGAACTCACGACCTCTCTGAAGTTATGTGGCGGTAGTGAACCTTCGTGATCATGGGCCAGATAGAAAGAGACAAATCTACAACTTTTACCTAACCCCTCGACGCAAATCGCTGTCAGATCTCCGTCACTAAATTGGAGTAGAAGAAAAGCGTTAATATTCGAACCTTTAAAATTGGTTTACAAAATACAAAGCAACCACTCAGGTACCACAAACACACACGCACCGACAAATAAGCACAAAACAGCAAAAGATCAAAAACAACAAACAAGCAAAAAAGGTCAAACAACAAAAATTACCAACTTTTACCTGCCTCAGTCAACCACACAAAAAACCGATCGATGCAAATCCACCCCCGTTTCTGAATGTACACACACAACACATGCACACACGTACACAAACAGACACCCATGCTGACGTTACCTGCTTCTTCTTCTTCTTTAAATGGTCATCTAACCGCCTGGGCGATTTTGACCGTCCAACATAGCTCGCCAGTCGTTTCTTCGTTGCGCCAACTGGCGCCAATTGGAAACACCGCGGGATCGCAAATCGGTCTCCACTTGGTCCTTCCATCGGAGTGGTGGTCTCCCTCTTCCGCTGCTTCCACCGGCGGGTGCCGATAAGAATACCTTCTGGGCTGGAGCATCTTCGCTCATTCGCACTACGTGGCCTAGCCAGCGAAGCCGCTGTGTTTTAATTCGCTGAACTATGTCGGCGTCTGCGTAAAGTTCATACAGCTCTACCCAGTCCGAAGTAGCATTTGTTTGCGAGAGTGATTCTTCGTCGGATTTCTAGGCTAACATTATTGTTGGTATTAATGCTGGTTCCCAGGTAAACGAAGTCCTTTACTATTTCGAAATTATTGCTGCCAACAGTGGCTTGGTTGCCAAGGCGCGAGTGCGCTGACTCTTTGCATGATGACAGAAGGTACTTCGTTTTGCCCTCGTTCACCACCAATCCCATTTTCTCCGCTTCTTTTTCTAATTTGGAGTAAGCAGAAGTTACGGCGCGGTTGTTAAGGCCAATGATATCAATATCGTCAGCATATGCCAACAGTTGCACGCTTTTATAAAATATTGTTCCAGCGCAGTTAAGTTCTGCAGCTTGTATTATTTTCTCCAGCATTAAATTAAAGAAATCACACGATAGGGGGTCACCCTGTCTGAAACCTCGTTTAGTTTCGAACGGCTCGGAGAGGTACTTCCCAATTCTGACCGAGCTGGCGGTGTTGCTCAAGGTCATTTCGCATAGCCGTATAAGTTTTGCGGGGAAACCAAATTCAGACATAGCGGCATATAGGCAACTCCTTTTCGTGCTATCAAAAGCGGCTTTAAAATCAACAAAGAGATGTTGCGTGTCGATTCTTTTTTCACGGGTTTTTTCCAAGATTTGGCGTATTGTAAAAATCTGGTCGATGGTTGATTTACCAGGTCTGAAGCCACACTGATAAGGTCCAATCAGTCTGTTCACATCAGGCTTCAGTCTTTCGCACAATACGCTTGATAGGACCTTATATGCGATATTAAAAAGGCTGATTCGGCGATAGTTGGCGCAGTTTGCAGGATCGCCCTTCTTGTGGATTGGGCAGAGAACACTTAGATTCCAATCTTCAGGCATGCATTCATCCGACCAAATTCTGCATAGAAGCTGATGCATGCGCCTTACCAGCTCCTCGCCTCCGTGTTTGAATAGCTCAGCAGGCAAACCATCAGAGCCAGCCAAGGCCACTCCGACATAATCGGTTTAAGGGCTTGCTGGGGGGGTTCAAACAGCAGCGTCTGATCACCAGGTGGTGCGGCTGCAAGCGGGCGTCTGTCTTGGATCAAGCGGCTCGCTATACAAACATGTAATAGAATTAAACCTCCCGTGAAACGGGTTGTGCGTTGGGTTTGGGACCCACCACATAAAACAACGTTCCAATGAAATTCAACAACAAAGCCTCGGATATGAGAACCCCTTTTTTAGATGACAACACCCGCAAACGAAATAAGGATTATGAGATAAGGGCATGTACCTGGAATGTCCAGTCCCTTAATGGGGAAGGTGCCGCTGCCCGGCTGGTTGAGGTCCTGAGGAAAGCAAAAGCTGACATCACCGCCATACAAGAGATGCGGGGCGAGGAAACACGATCAAAACACCTTGCAACATCTACTGGAGCGGGCATGAAGACAAGCACCGACGGAAGAGAAAAACGACGTGGAAAAGGATGCATTCTACGAGCGCCTGGAAGAAGCAAACGAGCGCTGCCCCCGTCATGATATCAAAGTCGTGCTTGGCGACTTTAACGCCAGGGTGGGTAAGGAGGGTGTATTTGGCCCCACTGTCGGGAAGTTCAGTCTCCACGATCAGACTTCGCCAAATGGATTCAGACTGATCGACTTCGCCGGTGCCCGAAACATGGTCATATCCAGCACTAGGTTTATGCACAAGAAGATCCATCAGGCTACATGGCTGTCCCCCGATCGAAAAACACGCAACCAGATCGACCACGTTGTGATAGACGGACGGCATGCTTCCAGCGTTTTAGATGTTCGCACAATACGAGGACCTAACATCGACTCTGATCACTACCTTGTAGCAGCCAAGATTCGTACCCGCCTCTGTACAAAAAAAAAACAGGTGCAACAAAAAATGCAGGGAAAGCTGGACGTCGAAAAGCTGCAATCGCAACAGACCGCCAATTATTTCGCAGATCGCCTCTCACACCTGCTCTCCGAGAGCACAATTCAACCTAGTGGAACGCATGAGCAGTGGGATCATATCTCAGGAGCACTCCGTACCGCAGCCGAAGAAGTAATTGGATTCCGGCGAACGCGAAGAAACAACTGGTATGATGATGAAGAGTGCCGCGCTGCAACGAAAAGAAAGGACGAAGCCTACAAGGCAACGCTGAGATCGAATGCAACGAGGAGTGTGTGTGAACACTACCGCGAGTTGAAGAGGGAAGCGAGGCGGCTTTTCCGGGCGAAAAGAAGAGAGGCAGAAAAGCGTGAAATAAAAGAGCTTGAGATGCTGGCCAACGGGAATAATGCCCGAAAATTCTATCAAAAAATTCGGCGAATGACAGAAGGTTTCAAACCCGGGGCAAACTCCTGTAAGAATGAGAACGGCGACCTGGTGACCGATGTTCAGAGAACACTCAGAATATGGAGGGATCACTTCTCTGCCTTTTTAAATGGAGAAACTGAGCAAGAAACCAGAGAAGTTGCCGAACCCGAGCCCACAATCGAAGATGATGGAATTGACGTTCCACAATTCGACTATAATGAGGTGCGAATAGCAATATCCCGATTGAAAAACAATAAAGCAGCTGGCGCTGACGTTACCTGCTACCTACTATAAATACAAGACAAATGACCACAACAGATCAGAACGAAAATCGACACTGATGATGGCACAACGCCGAAACCGGTTTGTCTCAAAACCAAATTTGACAAGGGATGACGAAAAATCGTTCCAATATACATCAACTAAAAGTGTGTTGAAGTGCAAACAAGCGCTAGGAAGAATTTACAAGGGGGGAAAGTATTTGTACATCTATACTGGGTCATCGGTCATACGGGCATAGCTGGAAGCAAACAGGATGATATGTTGACCTTGAAGGGGAAGTCTCGCCATCAGATTGGGAGTATTTAAAAGTAGTCAAGACCAAGCAAAAACGGCTTGCAAGTAACATGGAATGGCAAAGTCTCCGAGGCCATGTGCAAGGGGTATGGGTGAACAACATTGCTCTTCTACGTAAGCTGCCGCTTGTGTGGTGCTTGTTTGGTTTGACCTTATAACCTCTGAGGTAAGATGTTTGCTTTAAGTTTACACTAGCGCTGTCCGGAAGTTACCCTATAAATATTTACTTACCTTAAAGCTACTATTTATAAGTAAATATGTATATGTAGATATTAATACATTTGTAAGTTTATTGCAGTTATATTTGCATTGCAGGTTTTGTGCTAGGGCTTTAAGCAACAGATGCCAGAAGCGAAATTCACTGTGGGCATACACATATACTTACGTTAAATACATTTTTGTATAAGTACATACTGGTATTTTTGCATCTTCACACAAAGCACCCAAATTAAAAATAAATAGACTCGCTTTACGCAATTCCTTCAGTTGTAGAAACATAAAGAAAAATCTACCTTCTATGATCATCCTTAATTAGGCCATTCAATCCAAAGAATTCGCAAATTTCTATGGCCATGCCTAATTACGTAAATATGTATGTGTGCATGAGGCAGATAGTGAAATGAAGAATATTCTTAATTTTCGGAATTTCTATTTTAGTGACCTATTCAGCAAAAAAATAAGAATCAGGTAGTCATATTTTGTATATGTTGCTTTACGCAAATTAAACTATTTATTTAGATACACATATGAACATAAAAAATTAGCACGAACCAGCTCTTTTCCTACCATAATAAACAGTATATTTGTATGCCCACAATGACCTTCGCTTTTGGCATCTGTTGCTTAAAGCCCCAGCACCAAACCTGCCATGCAATTGTATTTAATTATTCGCAGAACAGCATTCTAATATTATTGAAATAATAAAGAACAATTCAAACCCCATTAACCGATTAAATGCCAACTATTCGAATAATAAGTATCCGAATAGTTAAACAAATATCACAATTGCTTATGCAGTGCATAATTTTCACACATTTCTAACCGCAACCATACATACCTACATATGTACATACAAAGCGTGCATGCGCATAGGTACAAGCGATAAAAATATTGAATTTCGCCAGAGAATGTCAATGATATAGAGAATGTCAATGATATAGAGAAGGTCCATGAACGAATTTCAGTGTGAATTGTCAAAACTCGTCAATTCACGGCTAGGGAATTCACCACCGGCTGGCTGGTTGGGCATGTTAATTTAACAGAATTTTATTGATCAATGTTGATTAACATGAATTAATGTTGCTTAGCATGAATACATTTCTGTAGTATAAATTCGGCACTGTTAATTTCTGATGGCTTTCAGTTTATATTTCAAGAAAGCAATAATGCAATTCAACAAAAAATTTTTATCGTATCTCATATATTTATACCATAAAGAATAAAAAATATTTCCCTTGAACTCCATTCGTTTTATGTTCATACAAATCACAAACAATTTTTAATAGTTTTAATAAAACTTAAATGGAAGTTGCTAAAAATCCAACATTTGTGGGTATATGAGCAAATAAATGATTTCGATGTTTTGAATCAAGTCTTTCAGTTTCCTAAATTTCAGTTTTTTGAAATCGAAATAATCATATGATAATATACAAAAGGAATTTTGCACGTATCACGTGATTTGTCACACGATAATATACAAAAGGAATTTGTATGTGTTGTAGAAAATCGATTCAATTTTACAATAATAAACGTTAATAATGTATTATGTAGGTCTCTTTATAAATTTCCAGGTAATATTTTTTATCATCTTATAAAAATATTTCCAAAAATTCATCAAATGACATAAAGTGTTTTGCCGACGGCAATTACACCAAAATCCCAAGAAATATAAATGAATTATAAAGTGAAATTAAAGGTTTTTATGATGAAATGTATGTCTTTGTGTAATGACAGAATCTTTTGTAATGTGTTTATGTAATGACTTATAGCGTTTTGCCGACGGCAATTACGCAAAATGTATAAATGAATGTAGGTATAAAATGTAATGAGAGCTGGTTATTATAAAATGTATATGCATGAAATGTAACACAATTTCGATAATTTAAAATACATACAACTTAACTTTCGCACGAGTCGCTAGCGGTTTTTAAAAAAGACCGCTTTGACTGGTGGTTCAATAAAATCTGATTCAACTTTATTCATATTCTCTATTTATAACTTATTTACTTACCACTACATACAATTGTTTTGTGCTTAAGTTCTAAGTAAAGACGTGCTTATGATATTTGAGATATTGTTTACATTAAATGTTTCTGTTTAGGTTAGCAATGTGGAGCTAAGAATATTTCAGTTATTATTTACTTTAACTCTTCCTGTTTAGAAATGTGTGGTCACTAAGTAATTGTCGGAGTGGCAAAAGCATATTTGACTCATGTGCCTTGTTTACTTGGCGGGTAAGTGCTATGGGTGAATGGTGGCGTTAACTCTTTTATTTTTTTATTGAATTTGAAAATCAATGTATATAATCAATTTGTAAACAAAATATGATATTATTGTTATCAACATTAAAACCGTAATTGCCCACCAAATGGGATTTCTCTTTATTTCCTGTTTCATTGGAGTAAGTAAATTGAAATTGTCCAACCTCAAATCAACATTCTTTGTTTCAATGTATTCTTTTACAAAAAATGGTTTAAATTTTCCTTCTTTTAAATGGTTTGAAGTTTTTGAAATAAATATTATGGGTTTACCCTCCTGTGATAACACAGCACCCAAAGCTACGTTTGATGCATCAGTGGTCAAAATAAAATTCTTCTTTCTAAATCAGGCTGCGTTAATTGCACCTGTTGCGACAGTAAACTCTTCAATTTTTTACAAGCAGCTATTCCTTATTGGTAGAGATTGATAATGTTTTTTTTTGATAAATATTGGGAAACTCTCCCGTTTTCCCCTTGCAAATGCTTAGTTGGTGCCTTCGCCACCATTGCATAGTTTTCTATAAATTTTCTATAATACCCCGTTAATTCCAAAAAACCCCGCAATTGCCGTAATGTCCTTGCTATTGGGTAATTTTGTATTACTTCGACCTTCTTTGGGTCCGTTTTAATGATATCCTTGGCCACAACATAACCCAAAAATTCCACCTCCTCCTGGTAAAATTTCGATTTCTCGGATGATATTTTCATGTTCGCCTCCTTTAATACTTCAATAATTAAACCCAAATGCCTTTTGTGATCCTCCAAATTCCTTGACAAAACTATAACGTCATCGACATAAACGTGGCAAAACTTTCCCACATATTCCCTTAAAACATTGTCCATAGCTCGCTGGAAAATGCTCGGTGCATTCTTCAGTCCAAACGGCATTCGTAAAAACTCATATTTCCCATTATTCACCGAGAATGCCGTTTTCTCTATATCATTTTCTTCCATTATTATTTGGTAAAGCCCAGACTCCAAATCGATCGTGGAAAAATATTTCGACCTACCCAAATTTGAAAGTATAATTTCTGGGTTTGGCATCGGGTACCTATCTGATACAGTCTTTTCATTAATTTTTTTGAAATCGAACACTAATCTCAGTTTCGGACTTCCCTACTAGACGGACCTAACCACACTCACTAATACACGCAAGCGAAAATTGTAAATTACTAACACACACAAATCCTTCTGTTAAGTTTTTCTTTTTCTTTGTGTATCTTCTTCTTTGGTATTGTGAGCGAAATGTTAGTGCGTCGTTAAAAAATGTATAAAATATTTAATAAGGAGTTTTGCAGAGAAATTGCAACTAATACGCCTAGATAAGGCAAGTATATAGTGCTATTTATTGTTATTAAACAACTCAAGTCCTGGTTTATATATTTATGCACCAAAAATTTAATATTTTCAGATGGGCGAGCAAAGGAGTTTTCAACTTGCGGCAAATGGAGTGAAATTATATTTTGTAAATGTTTAGTGATATGAATATGTATGTATTTATAGATCTTATTGGCTATTGTTAACGTGAAAGTTGTGTAATTTTAAATAATATTAAACATTAAAAACCAAATCTAATAATACAAACAATTGTCTTTTCATTGTTAGCTATATATGAAGTTTCCGTCATTCATAACCATTAGGCCTGGCGCATGTTTGCCGTACTCATAAAAATTAGTGGTGGCGTGCGTTTGCATTATAGCTGACTGTTAGCGCTAACCCAACTTTTCATTATGGATAATGAGAGTGAAGAGTGTAGACAGATGTGGTTGTATATGCGCAAGAAAGGGATGCCGTACACTGTATGTGTGGACACGGACAGCAAACACATGGTTAGATCTGGCACACTGCTCTTCAGAAACTAATTGAGAAAAATAAGCAAAAATAACGCAAACGCAAGTCAGGCCGAGAGGTTATCTGACCAACCATTTAACTGGTACCTGTCTTGTAGGGTTCCGTCCTCATTTATCCCTTTTTTTGGAACTACCCTACAACTACTGGAGAGTTGTATGGGCTTTTACTTTCCCTTATTATTCCCTTTTGCAATAAACTTTGAATTTCTTCATTAACAAAATTATTGACTGACATTAGATAAGGATATTGTTTCGACCAAATCGGTCTATCCTCAGTTACTCGAATTTCCGCTCTAATATCTGTGCGAAAGGGTAAATCTAAATTCACATTACTGTGTGCTGCCAAAATTTCATTACTTGCTTTACTCCGCAAGTTTCCAATTAACTTTTTTTCATCACTTAATTCGATGGACATCCCCGAAAACTGATTGGACCCCTCGACCACTAAGTTATTTATTACATTTTCATTTCCAGAAAATCTTTTATGTTGTTTTTGTTTTATGTTTTTTCCTTTCTCTGTTTCTACCTCAGCTGCGCTTTCAGGAGTTATCTTTCCCAAAATATTATTAAATTTCCCTTTTCCTTTTTCCCCCTTATAATTTTTTTGTATTTTATACTTCGAACTATTTGTCAATAGACTTTTAACATTTTTGTTGCCGGTATTTCCGTCGGCTGGCTTCCTAGGATTATTTGGCCCCAAGAGTTTCACATTTTTCTCACTATTTTTGTTTTTAAATTTATTAAATGCGTTGCCGGTATTACCATCGGCAGGCGCCTTAGGATTTTCGAATCCCAAGGGGTTTAAATTTTCACTTTCATTCAATTTTTCTTCTAATAGGCCGGTATTATCATCGGCAGGCACCTTAGGATTTCCGAATCCCAAGGGGTTTAGATTTTCACATTCATTACATTTTTCTTCTAATAGGCCGGTATTATCATCGGCAGGCGCCTTAGGACTATTTTGTCCCAAGGGGTTTAATTTATTTAAATCCTCAAGAAAGTGTATTTTTTCTTTTTGATTATACCCATATATCAACACTCGATTTGGGATATCAGTGTTGGCTCCGATTCCATTTAAGAAATTCATTCCAATTAAGAGATCACTCTCTAAATTATCAATCTCATAAAATCGTTCCTGAACCCCAAGCAAATTGACATTATGGAAGTATTGTATGATGGTCGAACCATTAATGGTCCTTACCCTCTTCTTAATTGCTAAAATGTTTTTGTTAGTATATATTCCCGCCCGTGTATATGAACTTGTTGCCCCCGTATCTATCAATATCCGAAATATTTGCCCCGTTTTTTTATCCGATCTAACAATATAGGGCAAATCGGAGTTTAGCCTAAAAAATGGTTTTCGTTGATATTATTAACCCGTTGCACCTTTTGCTGGGGTTGAGTGCTGAATTGCGCACTATCGTTTGTCCTTTTGGGTACACCATTTGATTGGGTATTACCCTGGAAATTACCCCTATTAGCCCTTATTTGTGGGTTGTTTGATTGCATCAGGCCAGGTCTGTTCAATACCTGTACCGATGGATCAACGTCCATTGGTTCTGGACGATTTAGGTTTGCTCCATATGTATGTGATATCCTTGTTGGATACCTTAAATTGTTTTGGAAGTTCGAGGTCCTTTGGTTCCCCTGTGTAGGACCTCGTGAAGCTATTGTTTGGTTGTTTTTAGAAAAGTGGAAAGCAAACTGTGCTCGCATTTGATTCGAGTACAGCTCCTGCGCCTTTGCAAGGGCATTTGGCAAACAGTATTGAAGGACACACTGGAACTTAGCAACGAACACACCATAACTAATACATCTAAACTAATAAACAAACTTAGGACCGTTGAAGTGACAAAGGACAGCAAATTGGTATCTTTCGACACAAAAGATCTATACACATCAATACCACTAGCAGAGACATTGAACATAGTAAACTCTATAATACTACGTAAAATAAAAGATAAAGTAAAAAGTACGCAAATCACGAACACGGTAAGAGCCACACTACGTCAAAACTATTTTCAATTCAACAATAAAATATACAGACAAACAAACGGACTTGCGATGGGAAAGCCAACATCGGCTATTCTTATGGAAGCGTTTATGCAAAACCTGGAAAAAGAGTATATACAGGAATTAAATTCCAAATTAGGAGTGTTATTTTACGCAAGGTACGTGGATGATATCATATGCGTTTTAACTACCAACAACGAAGAGCAAGTACTGGAGTACCTCAACAAGCAGGACGGGAACATAAAATTCACAATGGAAACCGAAAAAGACGGAGGAATCAATTATCTGGACCTCACAATAAGTATTGATAAAGCTAGCAATAAATTCAACTACGATATATATAGGAAACCAACGGCCACCGACACAATAATACATAATACCTCGAACCACCCACAACAACATAAAAATGCAGCGCTAAGGCACTTAGTACAAAGATTGGAAAGAACATCTCTTACACAAGAAGCATATAGAAGAGAGCTTGGAATAATATATAACATCGCTACAAACAACGGATATAAAAAATCACTAGTAGATAAACTCAGGAAAGACCTTAGAGAACAAAAAAGAAAAAATGGAGAAGAAAGTACACAAACCTGGACGACAATGACATATACTGGAACAAGAGGGCAACATATAAATTAGCAAATTTCCTTAGAAAATACAACATCAACACAGCGTTCAAAACATCGAACAATTTAGGACGGAAGCTAAGAACCAAAACTAACTCAGAAGATCCATTTAGCAGCCATGGTGTATACAAGCTCACTTGTGAATGCCAGCACAGTTACATAGGACAAACCGGACGACAAGTAAGAACGAGGTTCAGAGAACACATTAGAGATTACAACAAAAAGATACGGAATCCAACCATCATACCAGAGTCCAACTTTGCGAATCACATGGCGGAGAATAAATGCCCCCCCGGAAACATCAAAAAAACAGTCAAGGTCCTACTTGTACAAGCAAAAGGCAGACGTCTGAACGTACTCGAAAACATGGAAATCTACAAACAAAAAACATTCGACGGTAGAATAATAAACGAGCAGACAAACACTGTTTCCGACACAATATTTGAACCTTTAAAATTGGTTTACAAAAAACAAAGCAACCACTCAGGTACAACAAACACACACGCACCGACAAATAAGCACAAAACAGCAAAAGATCAAAAACAACAAACAAGCAAAAAAGGTCAAACAACAAAAATCACCAACTTTTACCTGCCTCAGTCAACCACAAAAAAACCGATCGATGCAAACCACCCCACTTATCCTGGAACTTGAGTTTTATAAATATCCAAATCTTTGCACTGACTCGATGCTTAAGTTCGATTACTCGCGGTGTAATTTTGATCTTGTTAATAATCTTATATTAAGTCAGAATTGGCCAACCTCATTTGCAGATCGGCCTCTAGCTGATTGTTTTGATATGTTTAAGTGTAAAATAAGTAGTATATCTTTTGGAAATATTCCACGCTTATCGCCAAGGGTCCATAAACTTCCCTGGCATAAACGGAGCTTAAAAAAATTAAAGAATCTTCGTAACAAATTTCATAAGCTTTTTAAATGTTCTGGTAATTTGAAGCACAAAGTAATGTATGAGAAATATTTGACTGAGTTCAACTGTCTAAATAAATTTCTTTACAAAAATTATTTACTCGGGTTTGAAATGAATATTAAATCTAACCCCAAGGCCTTTTGGAGTTTTGTTAATTCAAAACGTTCCTCGTCAGTTATTCCGTCCATAGTGTCTTACAATGGTATGAGTGCAAGCACCGCTAATGAAAAGGCAAGTCTTTTTGCTGAATTTTTTAAATCTAATTTTGTTGATAATGGTGTTCAGAGAGATACTTCTAGTGTTGGGCAATTAGCGTCTTCGCTTGATTTTGGCTACCTAGTTTTAACTGAGGAAGACATTTTCGTAGCTATAAATGACCTAAGTTGCTCCAAGCAATTATATGCCCACAATCTTTCTGCTTTTTTTCTCAAACAATGCAAGTCATCAATAGTGTATCCGCTACTTTTGTTGTTTAATTTGTCTCTTAGGTCAGGTTGTTTTTTGAATGAATGGAAAGTGACCTCTGTTACTCCAGTTTTCAAAAGTGGGAGTAAGAATCTGGCTTCAAACTATCGTCCTATCTCTAAAATTACTAATATTGCTAAATTATTTGAAAAAATTATTAGCTTCAAAATATCATTTGCTATCAAACCCTATATTTCGTATACTCAACATGGTTTTATATCGGGCAGATCTACGGTCACCAATCTGACTGTTTTCTCAAATTTTTGCATTTCTGCCTTTGTGGATGGCTTTCAGGTAGACACATTCTATACTGATTTGTCAAAAGCATTTGATAGAGTGTCTCACGACCTATTAATTAAAAAACTTGAAAAACTTGGTTTTCATTCTACTTTCTTGTCATGGGTTAAATCATATCTAATAGATAGAATTAACTATGTTGTGGTTGATGGCGCAAAATCATTTTCATATAGAGCTACCTCTGGGGTTCCTCAAGGTAGTATCCTTGGCCCTCTATTCTTTGTTATTTTCATCAATGATTGCTCAGAATGTTTTACCTGTGTGAGCATCTACTTTATGCCGATGATTTAAAAATTTTTAAAAAAATAACAAGTTGCTCTGATATTGAAATAATGCAAAATGAGGTTAACAAATTCCAGGAATGGTGTGATCGAAATATGCTAATGATTAATATCGAAAAATGCTGCTCGGTCACCTGCAGCAAAATTAGATTGCCACTCTTATCTTCGTACTCTATTTCTGGATCTGTTCTCAGTTCCAGTTATAAAATCAAAGACCTTGGGGTAGTTTTCGATTCGAATTTCACGTTTATTGATCACCTGAATTACATCATACCTAAAGCATATTCCTCTCTGGCTTTCATTAGACGAAATAGTTCGGAATTTAAAAATCCTTTACTAAAAAATTACTGTTTAGTACATTTGTAAGGTCCAAATTGGAATATGCTTCTATAATCTGGAATCCGTTCTATGTAGTGCATTCCAATAGACTTGAACGTGTACAGAAAAAGTTTTTGAAATTTGCATTATCCAGTATTAGGTTTATCATGCCTATTCTGTCTTATGTTCCGCGTTGTAGACTGATCAGTCTGCTTACTCTTGCTAGTAGGCGATTGATTTCTGGATTAGTTTGCTATTGACCTCTGCAAAACCAGGTATGCTCAAAATGAACCAATTATCAGACTACTAGCGGAATTTAATTTGTTATGTAGAGTAATAAATTTAGATATATTGGTAAATCGCAATGTATTTAAAGAAAAACTTTGTTTGTACTATTTTTAATATAATTAAAACCTATTTACGCCTTAGTCTGTAAGGTTTGTAAACCATAGACTCAATAAATAAATAAATAAATAAAAATAAATAAATAAATAAAATTCGATCAATGCACATCTGTTTGTACGACACACAAAATTACATACTTCACGCGCCGTCACAAAATTGCAAACACACATCACATACATGCGTGCATCATAAATTATTATTTTATATATGGCTGTACACATATTCACATACATACATCTGCACATAACATGCGCGCGACGAGCTAAATAGCACAAAGTTTGATTCTTTTGCGCCGGTCAATATTAGCAATTGCGGCGGGCGCAGGCCATATTTCTTCAGCACGGCCCGTCAAAACCACAAATTCTATTCCGAACACACGTACAGTGAAAAAAAGTTTAATGTATCAAAAGAATATATTTTTAACACAATTTTGACCAACTTCACATAATTTGATTGCTCGCATAGTGGCAATACGAGCAGACAACTAAATTGTGATAGGGCCCGATCCGCCCCTACAAAAAGCAAGGCCAAATCCCATCCCCAAATGGCAAATTCTGCCGCGCGATGGCATCGATCGTCAGAAGTACTGCCTACCCCAAATAGCAGACACTATCAAAAGCAAGTTATGTAGTAGGGGGAAAAATTGTGTAGTATGAAAATAATCTAAATTATTACATAATTCTTGAATAAGGGCATGTACTTTGGTCATACGGTTCGGGATATTAAGTCACTACTTCTGATGTATGTTTTGATTATAAAAATTTCTAAAAGACGTACATAATGTTGATTGCAAGTGAAAAAATTAAATTTTTCAAGGAGATGTACAAGTGCGCATTTGTGCCTAAAAAG
Organism: Merzomyia westermanni; assembly: GCA_949987695.1. Taxonomy (NCBI): domain Eukaryota; kingdom Metazoa; phylum Arthropoda; class Insecta; order Diptera; family Tephritidae; genus Merzomyia; species Merzomyia westermanni. Next base: position 102,100,173 of record OX465289.1, read on the forward strand.
GGTAAAGTTAGCACTTATGTGGCACAACGGCAACATTCCAGCAAAAAAAACATGGCTGACCAAATTTTCGAGCGAATTTCAGCAAGAACAAGAAGAAACTCAAGAGTCAATCCAAAGTGTGTTGCAAACGATATCCCTTATACTACAGCTAATGCAAATAAGCAAACTCCTTATGAATAAGGAAATCTTTTATTAAATTATTAAAAATATGTAGAGAAACGTTTTCGTAATTATTTTTTCACAATTGTTTGGGTCTGTTGCTGAGCAATAGCTATGCATTTTTTTTTATTTTTTTCTATGACATAAATACTTCCTTGAAACAGACTAAAGTTTTTGTACCAACTTTTGTTCGCAGAGGCGCGCGTTTGAAGGAGCGCTTGTGTTGAATACCCCGTATGGATTCAAGTTGGATTTTATAAAATCGACAAAAATTGAATATTTCATATTTCTGATTTTGTTAAAATGCTTTGTTGCAACATTTCATCATAGCTTCCTCGACAAAGTTTTACGTTTTTTTGAGTGAATGACTTTGTTGTTGGATTCTGAGGTTTGTGAGTAGAAATATGTAGTTTTTGTTGTTGGATATAAGTTTTGGTCAGACATCACGTGCTTGTAGAGGGTTTAGCGCGTTGATGTGAGGAAATGCATGGAATGAATTTTGTTGTTGTAGGTCATTGATTCGTATGCAAGCAGACAAACATATATATACATATGTATGTCGGTACGTTTGCATATTTGTGTTCATATTTATGTGTGTATATTTATGTTTACTTCTTTGTAGGCTGTATATTTGGTATTTGGGTTGATGTAGCAGATTTATTTGTTTACGTTGGATATGGGACTGACTTTGTTGTTGCGTTGATAATTTTGTATGCATATAAGCGTGCGTAAATGCTCTACGACCATTCATGATAAGTTTTGTAGTTTCATTGGAAGGCAAAAATAGATTAGACATATGTACAAAAAATCTATTACCAATTGGAATATATCTTTTAGGCTTTATTTAATGTAAACTCGCCAATATTTGATTTGTGTTGCTATATTGCAACCTCGAAGGGCGGAGGTAAAAGTCTGCATTCATTTTTTAAATAATAATATCGATAAAAACAACAAAGTTTGTACAAAATGCTAACTGTCCGGACATTGAAACTTATTTTCTCACTATCCTGACAGCAATATTTGTACTTGAAAAAACATGTCCGAAGACTGAAAACATAGGAGAAAAATATGTTTTTCTGGTAATTCTATACGACAGTATGTAACTGCTAATATACGTCGAAAAATATCGGGAAAGGTATCAAACGACGGGTTTTAACCTTCGTATCAATAATCCGAAAGCGGAAATTCGATATTCTATGCCGGTTCAGAGATATTTGCAATTAAAGTTGAAATTTTTCTGGCATTTTCATGTGGTTGTTGTAATCACAGGTTAGGGTGTACCGAAAAGTGCAAAAAGTGTGTTCTGCGCAGAAATACTGTGTACCGCGTAGCCGGTGTTGGACCGGCTAAGGGTTATTTTTTTTAAGCGGGGCCGAAGGCCCCCTACGCAGAAAGGAGTTGTGTACATAAATACCTTGGATCAAGCCCCCTATTTGGAATCAGATCACTTTTGGGTTTTTTGCGAATAACTTTTCACTGAAACAAAAAATTGAAAATCCGCTTTCGGGTTGTTGATACCGAAGTCAAAATGCGTTGTTTGATTTTTGGACGTGTTTTAGCTGTTGTCTGCTAAAGGAAACAATTAGCGAAAATCCGCTTCCGGATTGTTTTTACCGAGGTCAAAACGCGTTGTTTGATACCTCTCCCGATATTTTTGGGCGTGTTTCAGCAGTTGTCTCCTAAAGGAAACAATTACCAAATTTAGAAGTGCATGGACGATTTTTATACTTACCGTATCAGATATTTCCCAAACAAAAACTTAACACCAATTATAATTTTATATGATAAATGTACCTACACATATATTTATTGCCAATTTGTTAATATCACATGCACATAATTTTGAAATATAATTATAATAAAATATACTAATGAACCATTATTCCGCCGTCTGTAAAATGTAACCATCCCCTATTTTAGCACAAGAATTCTGTTGTTTGTGCTAGTTCCCTATGTAAGCACAAGAATTCTGCTATTGTGCTGCTAAACAATAATGCCATGGTGAGTTCCCTACCCGCGAATTGATGGTCTATTGCTTCACACGAAATTCGTTCATGGCCCTTCTCTATATCATTGACGTTCTGTGATTTCGCTTTCTAAGTCTCTTGCAGTTCAATACAACTATTCGAATACCACTATTCGAATAATACTATTAGAATAAAAGAATCAATATTATTCGAATTTTTTTAAACGATATTTTTATCAATTTATTCGAATATTATTCGAAAATAATCCCATGCCTAATCGCAATATGGTTTGCAGAAATCAAAATTCCGATAGGTGGCGCTGATCGCGATAGGTGAAAATCGAGCGGAATCTTGCCATCGATGTTTGAGTAACTTCTTTCTTTAAACTTTAAACAGAGTAGAATTGGGCCAACTGTGCTGCTGTGTTGGTCGTCCATACTATTTTGCGTCAGTTCGAATATTTTGAATGCGAAGTAGTCTGTAAAATATGTACATATGCACCTAAGATTAAAATAATCACAATTGCAATTGGCCTTTTGTGGGTAGCCCCAAAAATAGTAAATAAAAAGATGATAAAATAATGTTAAAAATACACCAGCAAAATTTGTCCTTAAACAAAGACTTGGAATCTGTGAGTCTTATTTAGTTTTGAAATTTCAATCATCCCACTTGTAATCGATTTATGAGATTTGAAAATATAAAGGTGGAGTGCATGCATGAGTCAATCACTAGAAGGTTAGCTCTCCAGTGACATACTTTGACATTTGCAGCCATCTTGCTGCTTGAAGAATTGTCATTTACATTCTGGGTTGCCTTTTATCGAAATTATGAAAAAATGGTAGTTAAAAATGTACGAATATTGAAAAAATTTTAATTGGTTATGTTCAAAAAATGGATTAATTTACAATATTATTTAGAACGACTTTTGGGAGTGTAGTTCTTGCATGTCGCCGGATCTAATCGTAGACGTTTAAAACTCGAGACATTCCGGTATGTAGCAACGGTTGTCTTAAAGTTTTGGTTCTGCATACTTACATAATTAGTAAGGTCAATCGTGGCTTCAAAACTGTTCCTTATATCATTCGAGGTCTGTTATTTTTGACAAACTTGACTACTATTCTCTAGATTTGATAATCAGTTCTGGCTTAACTTATGTATAAAGTATCAGTTTTAAGTCAACTTCAGCTCTAAGTTTGCATAAATAAATAGGAGCCAATCTCATTTCATTGAAACTTAGTACTTTACTATCCACTTGGTAGACTATGTCAGTTTGTCTCTATGCCCTGAAAAGTTTCCAACAATTATGCATCTTGTCAATTTGGCAATTGTTATTAAAAACATCGCCCTCTAGTCAGAAGCCAGATTGTGCAATTATCTCCAATTTGAGTTGATAAGTTTACTGTTTTAGCCATTTAAGGCTCTAAGTTTAACGAAAATCCCTGGAATCATGCTTGCACCGAAAGCGCAATATTTTGCAGTCCATGGTAACCGAATGAGCCAAAAATCAAACTTGTAATCTTGTTTAACCAACATTTTCCTTTTAGAACATTCATGCCTCTGCCTAGAGAGCGAAGATGCCTACACATTTTGATTGTAGATACGTATGCACATGTATATTTATTTTAATTTTGGTTGGAGCAGTGATCGTTTTTTATTGTTTTTTAATTGATATTAGAGGGATGATATGTTTTGATGTTGTATTTAGTTGACTTTGCACATTGTATTACTACGAATTTCCTACTTTTTTGATTTTTCTACTACTTGGAAAATGCTAAATATACTGCTACTTGTATTCTGTTTGCAAACGAAACCCGTACAAATTTAGAAAATTTACGTGTCAAAAGTAAACTTCAGCTAGAGAGCTAACCTTCTTGTGATTGCATCATAAAGTGCACGTTTCCGAACTAAGGCAATCCATTTTTAGAATTCCAAATGCAAATTCGGCAAATTGACAAAACATTTAAAGTCTATTAATTGCACTCCACCTCGATATTTTCAAACCTCATAAATTGAGTACAATTGGAATGATTCAAATTTCAAAACTAAAACTAACAGATACCAAGTCTTTGCTTAGGGACAAATTTGCTGCTGTATTTTGGCGACATAAATACAAAGGTGGTCTTTAAAATTTGATTATCATCTTTTTATTTACTAAAAAGTTTGTTTTGGAGGAGTCGTATGCATATACTGTTAAAGGTGAATAAATATTTAGCCCCAAAACAACCGAGAATTGAAAAACAATAACCAGTGAACAAAACAAAAACTTAACTTAATCAACTAAAGCAAGCAACAACTAAATCAAAAAACAACAGCTAAAGGAAACGTACTTTCATATGTAATTATTTTTTACTTAAAATACTTAAAAGCCCTAGGCTTGTTAATTTATTGAAACACAATAAATTATATTTTAATGTTTACTAAAATATTCTTTTTTAAATTAATTAATACTAAGTTAATGACGCATTAATTTTTGAGTGCCTAAATATGTAAATTTTATTTATTATACTGCACTTCTTTTGTATTAAGTACTTACATGCTTTTGTTAACGCAAAAATTAAATAAAATAAACCAACCAAAAATGCACAATTTTATGGACGGGGAACAAATTGAAATTCATAGCTAACTTCAGTATTCTCGATTAGATACTGTTTGAGACATTTTCTCGGTAGTGAAAAGGTACCAAAACAAGATCCGTTTGAAATCCATGTAAGGAAATCGCTGTCTTAGGCTGTGCCGAAGGCTTTATAGCTTTCATGAATACGCATCGCTGTTTTTTATGTATCCAATCCTTATTTACAATAAGTACAAACTCTGTAAAATTTTGAGGGTCTTAATTACTTTAAAGATACATAGCCGAAACCCCGTTTATCGGAAAAATGTGTTGTATGGTGTAGCCCAAACCCCATTTATCGGAACAATCGATTGTATGGGAGCTACATGTTATGTAGGGACCATCTGGCTAATTTTCATTTGCCACATTACGTATATAATATGTACCAAAATTGCACATTGTTACGTTCATAGCATTTTAATTGCATAATTTATAGCCCAAAACCCATTTATCGGAACTATCGATCATATGGGTGCTATATGTTGTTTGTCCGATCGGGCTGATTTTCACTAGCCACATTACGTATGTATATAATATGTATCAAACCTGCAAAATTGTAAGCTCCTAGCTCTTTAATTGCAAGATTTATAGGTCAAAACCTGTTTACCGCAATAGTCGATTGTATGGGAGCTAGGCTTTGTATTGGTCCGATCTTGTTGGTTTTGAGAAATGATTCATATATTACAAAATGGCGGCCCATACCAAATTTCATCGAGATATAAATAAAACTGAGGGACTAGTTTTCGTTCAAACAGACAGACAGACGAGCGTAGCTAAATCGACTCAGCTCATCGCCCTGATCATTTCGGTATACTTACAAGCATCGGACTAAAGTTATAATACCATTTCATGTTCATGAAAGGTATACAAATCTGATATCGAGAAAGGGTGCTCTCCTACCTCAAACTGAGCGAAAGGTAATACTTTCATTATAGTTTTACGGAATCCGTTCTACATACTTTTGTCAGAAAAGGTATTGCTAAAGCTTCGAAAATTTAAACATTCTCGTGAGCGTTGGTCGGTAGGTAATTTTATGCATTTTGTTCGAGCAGGTCTGGTGTATAAAAACTTTTATTTTTCAAGGCATTTAATAGTAATGTCTAAATGCAGATCGAATAGCAATCAAACCAAATATCCCATCAGGAAAATATTGCTTATATATTTTCTGCTATTTTTTTATTTTAAAGTAAAACGATAGACTTGCGTTGAGTGGGATGTAATGGGCCCTATCATGAATTTCATGTAAACAATATTCCTAAACTTTATAAAGGAAAACAAAAGCAAAGTGTGAAAAGTTGTTATTGCTTTGCTTTAAAAGTTTTTGAGATTTTGTTTAGATGAAATTCATGATAGGGCCAAATAATTCCAAGCCTATAAATCCTTTTGCTTAATTTTCCAACAATTAGTAGTAATTGTCAAATTGAGATCGTTAAATTTATGAAGTTTAGAATTGACAAAAGTTAATGAACAGCAAACTATGAGCGTCCTTACATCATATTAGTATCTTGGAGAAATTTTTTGAGAGGTGCATAATATTCATTTTTCAAAGACATAATTTCAGGCGTAAGTCGAATGTAGTCAAATATTTCTAGGCTGGATTCAAATATAAGAATAACAAAAAACATTACTGTAAAAAGGACAAATCCTAGAGAAGGTATAAATGATCGAAATGGATGAAATTTGCGTAGATTTTTAGTATACTTTATACAGCCCCAATCACCTGCATCGGTTTTTTTTTCAAGGAAGGAATATGAACTGTATCCAGAAATGGTTTCCGATTTGTTTGCTTCTCTCTGAGATATCGAGGAAGAAGCTGTTACTCCATGGTCCTGAATGAGGTTGTGAGAGCTAGTGTAAGAATTAATCATAAAGTTGTCATCCATTGTAATATTGGAGTATAAGTTCTTATATTGGGGCATATATGAATTTTTATTTCCTGAATGGTTTGCGTTTCCGTTAAAAAACTGAAGTTGGTCATAACTGTAACTCTCTGTCGCTGTAAGATTTCCCATTACACTGGGTATTGCTGAACGTGGTAAGCTGTTGTATCCTGAAATACGAAGGTAAAAGAACATTAGTATATGGCCATGCTATGAGTACTAAAAATATTTAACATCAGTGTGGTCAAAATTTTTATACGGATGAAATTAAAAAATAGCCTAATATTTATTTTCGAAAATGTTTTGTGCTTTCTTTCTTTCACCAAAAAAAAAAACTTGCTCTTCAACTATTTTTGATCGATAATTACGATCCAAACGTATTGTATTTTTAAGAAAGAAATATCTATTGACAGCAGGTCGTCAACTGAAAAAAATATGTATCTAAAAATATTTTTTTTATAATTTTGTAAATAAGTGGGTTGTCCAGCCCAGTTCTTAACGCGACCGGCCCGTGATGCCCGTGAAAAATTGTTAGGCGTTTCTAATGCTAACTTATATCACGATGCATATATCATTAAACCCAGTTGTCTTAGTACACAGGGTATGATAGTGTGAAGAATTCGATGATTCCTTGATTATTAATCCTGGGTTCGATCACTATAAAGTCAAATAAACACACGCACAGATATTGTAACTATTTTATTTACTAGTAATAAACGCAATACAAATTTAAGAGTTTGGTAACTTCGCAGTAGTTCACTGAACACCACTTGAAAATAAACTGATCAACCTGCCTTGCTTGGTCACCGCCTCATATAGGCCAACAGGGTGCTTGCCTACGCACCGAAAACTTTCTTGGTTGTTCGCTTTTCGTGTTCTGGAAGGGTCGGTGTTATTTATTGGCATCTCCTCTTTGCATCGTATTCGCAAACACTCGCGCCATCTCTCTTCCTCTTCCTAGTTACACGCTTGCATGCATAAGCGTAGCCATCGTTACCTCGGTTGTGTTTAACTAGTGGTGGGAGTGTTATTGAGTTAGGGATGGTACATGCTTGAGAATAATCGCCACACTCCCCTCCACCTAAGTCTGATCGTCCCGATCAGACACATTGCCGGAACCAAACGCAGCTAGCCTTTCTAAATGGACCACCTTCATCTTATTCCCTGGCCTTCCCATAGTTTGTATGCGATATACCACATCGTTGATCCGTTTTATGACTTTGTATGGGCCTTCCCAGTTACATTTTAGTTTTGGGGACAAACCTTTCTTACCCTGTGGGTTGTATAGCAGCACTAAAGCTCCTTCTATAAAACCTTCTGAATTTATTGCTGTGTCGTACCTGGCCTTCATCTTATCGCTCATGATCTTAGTCCGTTGTCTCACAAGGTCGTGAATTTCTCTCATTTCTTCTTCCAATACGCTAGTAGATTTCCGAGCATTTACTCATGCATCAGCGTTTATCCCAAACTTGAAGTCAGCTGGCAATCGAAGATCATTCCCGAAAATTATTATTATTTTTTTTTTCTATTGAATCGTTCCACCATGCCATCTGACTGAGGATGCAGTGCAGTTGTAAACTCGAGCGTGGTGCTAACTTGGAGCGGCGGTGGCTCAAAAGCACGGCGGTCGAATTTGTGCTCGAAAATAGAAAATAAACAAGAAACGAGAATTCTCGTTATAAAAAAGTGGCCGTATATTTATATAAAATATAATTTATAAACAATTAGTTTACCTTGACGAATAATTTATGCGGTCGAAAAATCCTGGGCTGGCTGTGATGTGGTCGTGTCGACTGTCTCTGGAAAAGTAGACGGTTTTTAGATCGAGGACAACCGTTGAACCTGAAAATTATCCTCCGGTTTTAAGGGGAGGTGAACCCACACATGCACACCCCCATGCATGTATATGTGTGCTGACAAAACACGAATATGCATGCATGCCCACACAGGTGGGTGGGTTGGTGTGAGTGATTGGAAGGGCGCTAAAGTTACATTAGGGTGGCCCATTTTTTAAGACTTTAGGCATCTCGCCTAAACATGCCGGCCCCCTTGCGATACGCAACATCTTACCCCGCCCCAGGATTTTTCGCCGCGCATCCTCTTAAGCTAAAGACTTAAACTAAGATGGTGAGTGCCGGCTGGCGCTGTCCCAGTCGTATGCCTCCGAACTGCCGTTTGAAGTTTGGCGGCTCCATCGTGTCGCACCTAGAGCTAAGAGATAGGAGAAAGAGACTTTAAAAAATAAGAACGCTGTATATTTCTTGCCAGGAAATTATATATATTATTTATTTTTTCTGTAACGAGAAAAGCTGGAAGTCTGTGGTAGCTGGCGCGGCTGAAGTGCCAGTCTACCGTCGAAGTGCGCGTTGATGCGTAGCTGGCGCGGCTGGGAGGCAAGTCTACGCTCGTCCGTAGGTGTGCGGCGATTGTCGCTGGCGCGGCAGAGTGGCCAGTCGACGTTTGCTCCTATTTCAGTGGGCGCGCGATGTAGCGTTCGCAGTTGCGCCGCTCGTGGGATAGCAGGGGTCGGAACGGCAGTGGGTCCGATACTCCCTGCGCCGGTCGGAACGGCCGTGGTTCCGATCTCGGCTCGGCGATTTCGTTGTACTCTGCCGTCCAAGCGGTCTCCGACGCAGAGAAAAGAAACAAAAAAAAAATCCCCTTGAATATTTGTATGGACGCCCGTATGCGTGGGTGGCGAGCGACCTCGTTCGGAGTTTATAAATGCCATATAATGTAGCATTATTCTAATCTACGGTGAAATTTTATAATTTTATACCCGTACATGGGAATTGGTTATTTTTTCCCACACGGCACGGTAGCGACAAGTTGATTACGTTGATCGCCTTGTATTTCGATTCGCCACTGGCCCTCATGCAGAGATTTATTCTTACTTGCATGGTCGCCGTCATAAGTGGCGTCAGTGCCGTGCTCACAGCGACCTTTTCGCTTTTTTCGGTACTTGGTTTCGGTACCGAACTGGGTAGAGAGTGCGAATGTGGCAAATGTTCGGGTTTTGTTGTTTTGTGGGCAAAACGGCCCTGCCCCTCCGAAAACAAACAAACCCGAGAAAAAGGAACAACAAACAAAATTTCCTTAGCGTGAAACTAAAAATCCCTTTTTTTTTTCAAAAAAAAATTTTTTTTTTTTTTTCGAAAACTTATCGAACCGCATTAGTCCTGCATTTTTACTACCATCGGCATCTTCGCCAATCGGGTACGAACGTAGATTTCGTCACCCATTTACCCCGCAGTGAGCGGTACCGATTTTGGCAGATCGGGATTTCGGTACCCGTTGCCCAAAATATAGCATCACTAGCGTGGTGGTAAAATTGTGCATATATATATGTACATATAAATGAGAACTCATATGGCGTGATGGTTGAATTTTTTGCACACATCTATATGTGTGTACTCACGATTTGCAAAATCGTGAAAAAAAACAAAGAAAATTCATTGAATTGGAACAATTCATGATTTTCTTGTTTCCGGCACGCGTGGGTCAGCAGCAGAGGTAAGTAAAAAATGTAAATTTTACCTTTAAAATGTATTTAACATAATTTTCTTCCTTTTCAGGTGCATAAAGGGTAAATGGAGATGCTGCTGTGGAGGATCGCCTGGCCGGCGCATGGACAATGGACGTGGTTTGGTAAGTATATATTAGCGCTGCCCGAAATTCTGTATCGATTCGGTAGCAGCGCAAATTATTTAGGAACCAAAAAAATGTGTAAGCATATGTACATATAGTTTTATGCAAATACTAATGGTTTTGTTTCACTTTCCTTGCAGGTGCTTGTACACAACGTGTAGCATTCGACTCCGAATGAAGACCAACTGTTTGCAATGAAAATGTTATATCACTCTTACAAATGGCCTTTATGGAACGTGTTTACCTATTAGACTGTTTATTTTCACAACTAAGCGATGATTTGTGGCAACATCTTAGACATCGAGTGCGTAATAAATTGAAGATTTTGAAAATTGGTTCTCATTGCATCCAGATGTGCGTATGTTGCATAAATCTTTGCCCTTGCAATTAAATCTGAATGCAAAAACATGCTAAAACAAAATTTTTCCGCGGGTGACAAATAAGTGATGTCCATTAGTGAGCTTTAGTCAACAAGCGGCCTGTGATGTGGTTAATAACTTTTTTCCTTTCTTTTCCTAATAGAAACATGATAGCAAATAGCACTAACAGTGGAATATAAATCCCGGCACTAGAGACATCATTAAATAAAGGCATCAACTAGGCAGCAGATATCGCGTAAAGGTCATAAAAACCACATAATATATGGGAAAGCTAAACCATCGTCAGTGCCGTCAGATGCACATGCCTGCGAGAAATTGCCGTTTTATGTTTACACATCCCTGTTACATGTTGGCCAGTACGGTAAGCTCTAAAATATTACGAATTTTGCGCAAAAGGAAGGTGCCCATTTTCATTGAAACCCTAACCGGACTAACTGAAAAACTTGAGTGGAGGGAAAACTGTGCTAGAAAGCAATCGGGTTTATGTTTTCTACAAATGTATTGCATAAGGATGGTATTAGTGCAGCAGGTCATCTGGCTTGTTATCTACAAGCTAAAGAGCATATTCCATTAGATGAAAAATTGCAAGACATCTATAAAGAACACGGCTTTTATTGCAATAATTCATCGTACCTTTTTGTTACTAAGCAAATTTTCGAACGTTTACGTAATTTTGCAGGCGAGTCAAAATCATATCCCAGGTCAATACTGCAGGGCAAATATAAAATTAAGAGGTGTTTATTCCTCACAACCAGATGGCAAGGTCATATTACCTTTTAGTGCAAGTAGCGAGATGATTACATTCTTTTGACAATGGATTGGTTGTGACTTTGCGTATGGTTTACTATGTGAACTATAATATAACAACTGTTGTAATGCCAAAATTTGTAAGATCATTATTGGGATATTCCTTGGATATTGGCATTTTCTATTACATGGGTATGCTTGCGGTTTTTTGGTTCGAAATTTGTTACAGTATGTGAACAGTCGCGCTTCAAAGAAATAACCCTTAGTCGGTCCAACACCGGCTACTCGGTCCACAGTATTTCTGTGCAGAACACTTTTTGCACCTCTCGGTAAACCCTAATCTGTGATTACAACAACCACATGAAATGACCGAAATTTTCCAACTTCGATTTCAAATATCTCTTCACTGAGACAGAAACTCGAAAGTCCGCTCCCGGATTATTGTTACCGGGGTCAAAACGCGTCTTTTGATACTTTTCCCGATAATTTCGGACATGTTTTAGTAGTTGCCTCCTCAAGGTAATAATTACCGACTTTCTACACTCACTGATTGCGTAGCTTCCAAACAATCGGTAAATGTTTACAAAAGTTCAGAAACAACTATTTTGTCAGTTTTGTCCTTTTCAACTTAAATTATTTCCAATTCTTTTCAAATAAGATTTTATATGAGACTGACGGCGAAAAGGCAAAAATCATGGCTGCATCTTAACCACTTCCGCAAGCTGGTAAAGTTGGTTTAAGTTGCAGCATTCAATGTATGATTGGAACTTAGTTATTTATTTTAGTGCAATAGCTAAATAATATAAAAAATATGGTTTGAATAAAGTTAAAAAAAAAAACTTTAAGAAAGCTTTCTTTAAAATCTTTTTTTTGTAGGTTTGAATTAATAAGCCTTGTAATAACGTGTCGTTTTAATTAAACAACGTTTATTTTCAAACGTTTTATAAACAAAAAATCTGAATTTTGTTAGGTTAATACTTATTTCCGAAAGCCTTTTTAAAGATTTATTTTAAGTTTATTTTGCTTGTTGGGTGTTAACAGAAATATATTTTTTCATATGTACATTTGAAAAAATGAACATATATGTATATGTATATGAGGGTGGGACCATCTGCTACCAACTTGTCGTGGCAGATGGATAGCTTTTCAGTGGCAGATTGGTTCGCCTGTCTGCGTTAGGCTTTCTGGTGTCCTCGTTAAGGGTAGCGAGTGAAGGGTGGAAAATTTTGGGATAGGGGCGGTTAAAACGGCAAGGAGGTGAGGGAAGGGGATGGTTAAGATGAGGCCCCGGGCCTCTCGCCAGCCATTCCCTCCATAGGGAGCAGAATCAGCTTGACCAACGGTCTTCTGATCTGACCCTTCTCGGTCATGAGTTCCACTACACGCACTCGGTTATCTTCGCCGGGGTGTACGTGGGTAACTCGGCCGAGCCTCCATTCATTGGGCGACAAGTTGTCTTCTTTGATGACAACGAGATCCCCCACCTTAATATTTTGTTTCGGATGCTTCCACTTCACTCGTTTGTGAAGTTCGGATAAGTATTCCACCTTCCATCGCCTGCAGAAGGTTTGATGAAGAGCCTTGAGCTTCTGCCACCTATTGATAATGGAGGCAGGGCTCTCATTCACCTCGGGTTCTGGCGGAGCCAGGAGATGACTTCCAGTCAGGAAGTGCCCAGGGGTCAAGGGTTCCAGGTCCGCGGGCTCATTTGAGGCTGGACTAAGTGGCCGCGAGTTGAGGCATGCCTCAATCCGGCACAATAGCGTATGGAATTCCTCATGCGTGAATTTATGAGGCGAGGCTACCTTCTTGAAGTGGCTTTTGAAGCTCTTCACTCCCGCCTCCCAGAGTCCCCCCATATGTGGAGCCCCGGCCGGAATAAAATGCCATGTCATGGCTTGATGGCTATATTTTGACATAGTCTTATCTCGGGCTTCTGAGATAAAGGCCTTAAATTCAGATCTTAATGATCGTGATGCTCCGACAAAATTAGTGCCATTGTCGGAGTAAATGTTTCTCGGACATCCTCGTCTAGCGATAAAACGTGAAAACGCTGCTAGAAAGGATGGGGTGCTAAGATCACTGGTCGCTTCCAGATGGATCGCTTTAGTCGTGAAACAAACAAAGAGGCAAACGTAGCCCTTTGATAATCGACATCCTCTACCGCGGTAACTCTTAATGTCGAAAGGCCCGGCAAAGTCCACCCCGGTATTGGTAAACGCGCGGGTGAACGTAGTGCGTTCGCAAGGAAGGGTACCCATAAGTTGGGTTTGCGCTCTTTTTTTATAAATGGTGCAGACCTTACAGTTATGGATGGTGGCCCTTATCATGTTCTTGACATTCGGAATCCAATATTGGGTGCGGATGAGACGGAGCATTAGCTGGTTTTCCCCGTGGAGGGAGATTTGATGTATCATTTGTACAGTCAGACGCGTCAACCTACAATTGTATGACAGTATGATTGGGTGGCGCTCGTTATAAGCGAGGTCTTGAGACGCTCCAAGACGACCACCCGCCCTAATAATATCATCTTTGTCGATGAATGGGTTGAGTGGCAATATCTCGCTTTTCCTATCGATTACCTGTCCCTTCTTCAAGTTTACATATTCCTCATTATAATGTTGCTTCTGATAGAGTTTAATCAAGAGTTGCGTCGTGATCTTGATCTCATCGGATGAGATTAGGCACGATTTTTCTTGAAAGGAAGCTTTAGTCTTGGGATGAGTTCTTCGAAAGAATCTCATAATATATGATAGTACCCTCAAAGCCCTCGGTAAATTCGAAAACCGGTCAAGAATCTCGATCTTTTTTTGCGTTGATATTGCGTAGGCCTGCGCTCTCTTTTCCTCCACGGATGTATTATACTCCTTTTCTTGTACTGGCCATTGGGAATTGTCTTCTTGTAGCCAAGAAGGTCCCTACCACCACAAAGAATTGTTGACCAAATCCGATGCCGGTAGTCCTCTGCTTCCTAAGTCTGCTGGATTCGTTTCCGAGTTGACATGAAGCCAGTCCTTGCTGCCGACTAGGTCGATGATTTTTGTAATCCTGTGTGCGACGAATGTTGACCAGGAACAGGGTGGTTTCCTTATACATGCCAAAACGATGGTGGAATCCGTCCATAGATACTGTTTCACTGGTCCCAGTTTGATGTTTCGGAATATTGATTCCATCATCTCCGCTAACAGTACTGCTCCGCAAAGTTCCAAACGCGGAAGTGAGATGGTCTTCACTGGTGCTACTCTGGTTTTGGCCAGGAGTAGATTCACGAAGATATCATCATTCCTTTTGATCGCATGTAGACAGCTGCAGCGTATGCTTTTTCCGAAGCATCGCAGAATCCATGTATTTCGACATCATCTTCTGGTGAAAAGCTTACCCATCGTGGTATCTTTATGTTGTCGATTTCGTGGTATTGATGTCTGAAGTTTTGCCATCGTTCCAATGTATTGGACGAAACTGGTTCATCCCAATCGGTGCCCTCTAACCAGATGTTCTGCATCAAAATTTTGGCCACAATGACCATTGGTGCAAGCCATCCTAAAGGGTCGAAGAGTCTGGCGATGGCGGATAGAATCGCTCGCTTTGTTAACTTTTCACTTTCTTCTAGTGACCCTGCTTTAAAGTAAAACAGGTCTGAATGGGCATTCCATCTTATGCCCAATGCCTTAACGGTGCTGGTATCTTCGAATGCCAGAAAGTCCTCGGTCAGCCGATCCGATATTGGGATGTCGTTGAGAATTTCCTCAGCATTCGAAGTCCATTTTCGTAGTGGGAAGCCCGCGGAGAGTAAGACTTGTCGAATCTCATTCCTCGCGTTATTGGCCGATGCGAGTGTGTGTCCCCCCGCTAGTACGTCATCTACGCACATGCCTTCCCTTAATATGCTAGATGCTGTAGGGTGAGAACTCTCTACTTCATCTGCTAGTTGTAAAAGGGTTCTAATTGCCAGATAAGGCGCACAATTAACCCCGAAAGTGACCGTTTTCAGCGCGTAAAGGCTTATGGGTTCTTGAGGCGATGTTCGGTAAATAATCCGTTGGAATTTGACGTGATCATCGCTCATCCAAATTTGCCTATACATCTTTTCGATGTCACTATTGAAAACGAAGCGATATAGTCTCCATCGCAGTATAAGTACTGGAAGATCTGATTGTAGTACTGGGCCTGGCAGGAGAATGTCGTTCAAACTTGTGCCATTTGCCGTTGGGCTCGACGCATTGAATACGACGCGTACCTTAGTGGTGGTACTCTCCGCCTTTACTACGGCGTGATGGGGCAAAAAGTAATAGTCCGCCGAATCGGCTGGTACAATGGCAGTAACTTTTCGCATATGCTATAATGTCTCGTATTCAGACAGGACCCTTATATATTCTTTCCCTAATTCCGGGTTCTTTGCTAACCGCGTCTCATTTCTAAAAAATTGTGAACACGCCCGCCTAAGAGACCCTCCTATGTTTATCCTATCTGGGTAGTCCTGTCTGAATGGAAGAGAGACGACATATCTTCCATCCTCTCTACGACTCGAAGTTTCTCTATATAAATCTTCGCAGTACTTGTCATCTGCGTTTGGGCTTTTATTTCTTGGAAGATTTTCCAACTCCCAGAATGCTGTAAGCTTTTTGTCCAAAGCAACTTCGCTGTAGAAGGACACTATATTTCTGGTTGGATTCGGTGGTTCTATGCGCCCGGTTAATATCCAACCGAACACCGTTTCTTGGGCGAGAAGTGTACTAAGTACATTCTTTTTCAGCCCACTCAATATAATTTGCGGATATACGTCTCCGCCAAGTATAATATCAACTTCCTCGTTGATGTAGAATCGCTTATCTGCCAAGACTAAGTCTGGGAAAGCCTGCATAGTCGTAGCATCGATATGGCAGGATGGCAGATTCCCAGTTAATTTGGCTAGAATTAGAACAGATGTTGTTAAGCTGAAGCAAGGGTCCACTGGTGAACGGAGTTCAATATTGGATGCCTCCTGGACTTGAGCTGACACGGCATTAGTGATGCCCGACACTTGAGCATGCATCCTTTTTGCCGGTAAATTGATTCTGCGTTTGAGTCGTTCTGTCATAAACGAGCACTCTGAACCAGAATCAATTAGTGCTCTTGCTGGGAAGTCTGTACTATTATGGTGAATGTTTACTCGAGCTGTCCCTAGCAGCACACCTGCGCTTGAATGCACATGGCAGGATTTAACGTTTCTGTTTATGGCCGAAACAGATTTTTCAGCTTCCCGTCTCTCTTGTGCCTGTTTTGAAGTTGAGGCAGCATTATCAGCATGATACTGATTAGGGCTGGTGGTTGCCTGCGTCTGAAGAGACTCCGCATGCAGGAGCGTATTATGGCGAGAGTGGCACTTGTTGCAGTCATAAGAACTGGTGCACTTCGACACAGTATGTCCTGGGGATAGGCAGTTCAAACAGCCCTTGGTGGATTTGACAAAGTTAATTCTCTCCACCTGAGTTAATTTGAGAAAACGGGGACAGTTTCGCAATCTGTGGGCATTCGATTTACACTTTGTGCACAGTAGTTTAGTCACGTTTGCTTGGTATGTACCAAGTCTTTTTGCAGGGGTTTCGTTGGCAATCCGCGTACTTTGCGGCTTTTGCACTTTTGAAGAACTCCCTAGGAACCCAGACACTGTTTCGAGAGTCTGGAAGCGGTTGGACAAAAATTTGTCCATATCCTCCCACTTGGATATTTCCACTTTGTGGTCTATGCTTTGCTCCCATAGACCAAGCGTACTCTCCGGCAATTTCGTCGAACACAAATACGTTATAATTGCATCCCAGTTCGAAGTGTCAATTTTATGACTTCGCAGGGACGAAAGGCAATTATTTATTTCGCGCTGAAGGGTTTTAATCGCGCTACCACATTCACTCTCTACCTTTTTCAAGTTGAATAAAATTTGGAGTTGCGAGTTTACTAGGATACGTTTGTTTTCGTATCTCTCGCATAAATTTCTCCAGGCCGTATCAAATCCCTCATTCGTGAGCGGACATTTTTTCACAATAGCTTTTGCCTCACCTTGTGTCTTATTGTTCAGATGGAACAGTTTCTCCACTGGTGTTAGGCGTTTATTTAAGATATATATGGCCGTGAACATGTCACGAAATGTTGGCCATGACAGATAATCGCCCTTGAAAACTTCAGTATCACATGGAGGCAGGCGGATACTGTGTTCAAATTCGGGCTTTTCTTCAGATTTATTTTCTGGTTTGTTGTATGTCGCTTGGCTTGTAGCCATGTCTGACATGCAGCGTAAATATACTGCATATGATCTCTTATATTTCTGTTTGACAGAAACTATACCAGTGCCCTCTAACTTATCTGAATTAAGTAAGTCGTCATAAGCCGTTCTGGTTTTTCTCCACATTGCCTTCAAGTCCTCTTGTTGAAGCCCAAGAGTGTACTTGCTGTGGACTGAATCCTCTAATTCATTGTAGTCTGATTCGAATTCAAAAATCGAATCAGCCAGCCTAATGAAACTTTCCATATTTTGGACTTAGAGGATCTGTAGAATCAAAACAAAACCGAAAAAAGAAAGTTGAAGGTACTATGAAATGCTCCACCGTACAAGAAAAATGCTGAATAGAAAAGGTAAAGGCAGTATTTTACCCAGGAAAATCAAAACAACCTCAATAAAATTGTAATAAACTCAATTAATGTATAATTTAATTCAATTATTTTTATTTATTGTTAATTTTTGAATTATATTGCAGACTTGGCCGATTTGTCTGACGAATATTTGTTTGCTACAGACGCAAAAAATTTAAACAAAATCTTTGTGACTTACTCGCCACCCACACGTATATGGGGAATATGTATATATAAATGTGTG
Organism: Merzomyia westermanni; assembly: GCA_949987695.1. NCBI lineage: Eukaryota > Metazoa > Arthropoda > Insecta > Diptera > Tephritidae > Merzomyia > Merzomyia westermanni. The sequence continues at coordinate 102,118,412 of OX465289.1, forward strand.
TATGTGTTGCCGCAATAAAGAAATACACAACAAACACAGATAAAGTGCGCCGTGTATCAAACGAGCGAAAGTGAATATTAAATGAAAAAATGTGAAAACAAAGAAAAGTGCTATAAAAATAGTGAATTTTACCAGAAAATAATAAACTAGCCTTCGATTAAAATTCTGTTCTGTATATTACGAAAAAAAACAAGTGGAAAAAACAAAAAACAAACTGAAGATCGAAAGGCTAAGTGAACTTATTTGTGAAAATGAGGTTATGTTACCTCTTGCCTTGCGCTGTGTCCAAAAAACCTTACCACTGGTAGGGGATAATCCGGATAGTCACAAGGATTCTTAAGCGTTTAATTTTATTTAAAATTTAAAGAAAAATAAAGCACTTAACTGAACAAAAAAAATCACTATTGTTAAATATTCACTAATCGCACTTACGTTTGATTACACTCGCGGGCGGCACTTTTATACAATTTTATGCAACACAAAAAAAACTAAGTGGCAAGAAATATACAACTTACGTGCTTTGATGTGGTGATTGGCCGAATTGAATTTGTTATATAGTTTGTGTTGTTGGTTGTGGTATGTGGCAGAGTTGTTTGTTGCTGTTTGCGATGATATTGCGGCAGTGCGTGAAATATTGAGGTTTCTTATGGCAGCTTCTAGTATTGACCCAATTTTAGTTGTTTAATATAATTTCTACAATTTTTGTTGTTGTGGACTGTATGCTGGTTTCTCTAGACGGGGAGATGGGCCATGTAAATTCGAGCGTGGTGCTAACTTGGAGCGGCGGTGGCTCAAAAGCACGGCGGTCTAATTTGTGCTCGAAAATAGAAAATAAACAAGAAACGAGAATTCTCGTTATAAAAAAGTGGCCGTATATTTATATAAAATATAATTTATAAACAATTAGTTTACCTTGACGAATAATTGATGCGGTCGAAAAATCCTGGGCTGGCTGTGATGTGGTCGTGTCGACTGCCTCTGGAAAAGTAGACGGTTTTTTGATCGAGGACAACCGTTGAACCTGAAAATTATCCTGCGGTTTTAAGGGGAGGTGAACCCACACATGCACACCCCCATGCATGTATATGTGTGCTGACAAAACACGAATATGCATGCATGCCCACACAGGTGGGTGGGTTGGTGTGAGTGATTGGAAGGGCGCTAAAGTTACATTAGGGTGGCCCATTTTTTAAGACTTTAGGCATCTCGCCTAAACAGCAGTTGTTCGAGTTTTCCGAATGCCCAATGTCTTGCACATTTCCTGGAACACAGCTGATTCGAAATTTCGGCCTTGGTCAGAATGTATCTCTATCGGTGCAACAAACCTAGCTACCCAATTGTTAGTAAACACTTCTGCTATGGTTTCTGCCTCCTGATTTGGAATAGGGTACACTTCTGCCGTGTTCCTTGGCCTCAGTTCTCGAACAATGCTTGCATTCCAAGTTACATGGTCTTCGTGACATAGCATCAGCATTTCCGTGGGTGCTACCTTTGCGATGCTCTATGGAAAAGTCATAACTTTGCAGTCGCTCTATCCACCGCGCCAATTGACCTTCGGGATTACGGAACTGTAAGAGCCATTTCAACGCTGCATGGTCTGTCCTGACGTGGAATCGCTGCGCATAGAGATACTTGTGGAAATCCTTAACGCACTCTACCAATGCCAAAAGTTCTCTCCGTGTTACACAATAGTTCCTTTCAGGCTTCCCAATTGTTCGGTTATAGTATGCAACTACCTTCTCTTGTCCATCACTAATCTGGGACAAAACACCTCCTATAGCATAACCACTCGCATCTGTATCCAGAATAAACTTTGAACTTGGAATTGGATATGCTAACATCGGGGCAGTGCATAGTTGTTCCTTCAATGTTTGAAAAGCCACTTCCTGTTCCTTCTTCCATTCAAATCGCATATTCTTCCTTGTAAGGTCATGGAGACTACTATCTACGCTGGCAAAATTCGGTACAAATCGGCGATAATACGTGCACAGCCCCAGGAAGCTCCGTAACTGATGCAAATTTCTCGGTCTTGGCCAATCCTTTACGGCTTCGATCTTTTCCTTGTGCCCTAAATAACTTACTTCATTTTTAAACAAGGAACACTTCATGGGACTTAGTTTCAGACCAGCACCAGCTATTCTTTGGAAATCTTCCTCCAAGTTCTTAAGGTGCTCCTCAAAGCTTTTTCCCAGCACGATGATGTCGTCGAGGTACACCAAACATGTTTGCCAGTGCAATCCTTTTAGTATCTGGTCCATGAGTCTCTCAAAACTAGCTGGAGCATTGCATCGCCCGTTTGGAACCATCCTTGTCAAATATGCTCCAGTACTTTGATAGAAGTTCCTTTGCCTTTTTCTGATAATCTTTTTCGAGGCCTGCCGTCCACGACGTGATATCATTTGAAAGACTAATCTTGATGGTAGAATCATTTTCCTGAAGTTGTTCACAATTGATAACTACCTCGACCTCTTGGCATTGTCCCAATATTGCTCCTTTGGAAAGTTTAATGGGCGATTTGAACTCATTAAGTACTCTTACCGGTACACGTCCATCTTGTTTTGTCATGGCCAGGGGTTTTCCTACTAATATGTTCGTCCTTGATTTGTTTGCTGCCTCGACAACCCACAATTTGTTTGCCCCATAATCTCCATCAATCTTTGCCCATATGATTGCTTCCGACTTCGGTGGAATTTTTTGGCTCTCCTCCACAAGCACTCGCTTACTAACGTATTTGTTTTCGTAACCAAAATTTAATGGCACATCCATGTTCTGGTAATTCATAATCCTGTTTTTCATGTCGATCTTGATGCCTTGCTTGCTTAAAAAGTCCACACCAACTATGATTTCGTCAACAATATCTGCTACTATAAAATTGTGTAGAACGGCCACGTTCCCAATTGCGATTTCACATGTTACTTCTCCTAGGACATGGGTGTCCTCACCAGTGGCCGTACGTAACTTTGCTCCATGCAATGGTCTCACCTCCTTGTTGACTAAATCAGATCGAATTATGGAATGTGATGCGCCTGTATCCACAGCTAGTAAGTGCTCTTTTCCATCCACATATGCAGCAACAGCAACATTACTAGCTTTCCTTCCGATCTGTGAGACAAAGATTATGGGGCATTCAGTTGCGGGAGCCAGTCCACGCCCCTTTCGGCTGGCTCGATTTAGTTTAACGACTGATTTGGCTGGGAAATTGGCTCACCTCCTTCAGCTTTGCGTTTTCGTCCACCTGAATTGCTGTGGTTACTGGAGCCAGTGCCGAAATAACGTGCTATGTGACCTGATTTTCCGCACTTAAAGCATTTAATGGCACCATCACTTTTTTTCTGTAATCCGTTCAACGCTTCCAACATTTTGTCAACCCAAGCCGGAGTTTCCACTTCTACACGATGAGCCTTGTATGCAGGTTTACTCAAAAGTGAGGCTGCTTCCTGCGTCAGAGCATGCGATACCGTTTCAGCGAATGTCCTTTTGGGGTTTGCATATGTAGCCCGCTTCGTCTCTACATCGCGTATTCCATTTATGAAACACTGGATTTTTACCCGTTCCGTATACTCTACAGGTGCGTCTGCATTTGCTAGATGAGCCAACCTCTCGATATCCGATGCGAATTCCTGCAAAGTCTCATTAGGTTTCTGGAAGCGATTCTGGAGCTCTATTTGGTATATCTGTTTTCGATGTTCGCTACCATAGCGTCTCTCAACTGCACCTATCAATGCTTCATAATTACTGCTTCACCATCGGGAATAGTCTGTAAGATTTCTGCTACAGGACACTTCAATGCCTCGAACAGTGCAGCAACTTTGTCTTCAGCGCCCCAATTGTTCACCGCCGCCGTCTTCTCAAACTGTAACTTAAATACCTTAAATGGAACAGAACCGTCAAACGATGGGGTTTTTACCTTTGGAGTATTTGTGGAGGCTGTTCGACGATTCAGCTGCAGCTCCTCGATACGACCTCTCAGTTGATCTACCTCAGCCTCAATTTTGTCCTGCCGTTCTCTGAATACCTCCTGCACTTCAGTTATTTTTGCGTCCTGCATTCTAAGCTGTGATGCCATTCGTTCTTCCTGTGCCTCCAGCTGCAATGCAATTCTCGCCATGTGTGTCTTTTGTTCTTGCAACGGAGATGCCATGTGTGTCTTTTGTTCTTCCAGGTGTGTTGAAATGCTAGATGACATCTGAGTCAATACAGTCAGCAACGCGTTAGTGTCCACACTTGCCACTGGATTCGGAGGCTCCTTTTTCTCTTTCATTTTCGTGGATGCCTCCTCCACAAGATGGAAAACATAATCAACAACGTTGATTCCTTCCGCTTCCATTGCCTCCCGTAGTCGTGATTGTCTGTGGTGTTTAGTCCGCGTTATTCCAACTAAGTTTTGAGTTCCTGAATCTTTAATTCATTCAACTTAGCCATGTCCTTGCTATCCTTGCAACCACTGGTATTTATTTAACAATACCGCTTCTGACAACAATTGTGACTATTTCGATGATTCCTTGATTATTTATCCTGGGTTCGATCACTATAAAGTCAAATAAACACACCTCTTGCCTCTTCCTAGTTACACGCTTTCATGCATAAGCGTAGCCATCGTTATCTCGGTTGTGTTTAACTAGTGGTGGGAGTGTGAGTTAGGGATGGTAATCGCCACAATAGTTTCGTGCATATAAATGTGGTTTGTAACGGTATAAAGTAATGTAGATACATATAGAGTTCCATATAGCAATGAACCGAGGGTTAAGACATGTCTGTCCATCCGTAGACACGACTGGTAACCCTAAACGGTACGGGCGGCAAAATATCTCCTCCGCGTTTAAAATTTCGGAATATAATTAAATAAATAGTTTAACACTGTAGAAACTTCTTCAACAGCATACTAAAGTACATACGATTTGCCGAAAGTTGGAATACATAGGATACCAGCGTCTGGAGTGACTGTGTAATTCAAAATTTGCTTTGCTGCTACTTTCGCGGTCGCTGCGCTTCTGAACGCCACAAACAAAGATACACAGGAGATAGCTGAGACATCCAGTGTGGGTGAACGCAACAATCAACTTGTTTGACTGCCTTGTTGCTGTACTCTAGCTGCTGATTAGCTGAGTTGATGTTGGTTTTCTATTTTGTTTTTGCTTTTTTCTTTGTTATCTGTCTGTGACAGTGCGAATAAAATTTGCGCTCTGCCAGCATCATTATTGTTTATCATTAGTGGCAGAAAAGCGAAAGTGAAGAGCAAAGAAGGTAGAAGATAATAGGCGGATTAGCTAAACTGCAGTGCTGCCACCCGGTATGAAAGTGGAAGTGGTATCAATTTGTATTAGAGATATTTATACTTATATTTTTACGTTATATTTAACCTTGCACATTATAATTTGCTTTTTAACTATATTTTATACGTTTTTAAAATGGCGAATGCATATTTCTGGTATAGTTTAGTGCATTCGAAATGCCCTCAGAGTGTAAGGAATGTACTGCTAAACTCGTCCAGGTAGATGATCTGATAACATGCTCTGGTGGGTGTGGGTGTAACTTCTGCGTGACGTGCAGTAAAATTAAAAGAAGTGAAGTTAAAACAATAAAAGAAAATTTAAATTTAAAATGGTTCTGCAATCAATGTTCGTTATCAGATACCAATACAAAGTTTGTAGAGATTAAACATTTGATTAAAAAATATGAAGAAACAAAAATGAAAATATCTGATGTTAAAGAAATTGTTGAACAAGTATTTAATAGTAAATTCTCCCATATAAAAACTAGTATCATAACTGATTTCAATGCTCTACTGGAGCACAACATTGAGGTAAAATTGAACACAATGAAATGTGACTTAATAAAAGATTTATCCAATGAATTGAAAAAAAGTACTGAATTACTTAACAGCTTGAAAATTGCTAGTAATACAGTAAATACGGCACTGTCATATGCTGAGGTAGCTGCACCAACGGGTAATAAAGTAGTTATTAAACCGAAAAACAAAACCAAAAAAACTAAGGAAACTTAAGCGGCATTAAAAAAAGTAGTTGAGCCTACAGATGGCCTTGTTAGGACAATAAAAGAGACTAATAGTGGAGCCATTGTTGTGGAATGTAGAAGCAAAGAAGCTTTTGAGAAAGTGCAACAAACAGTTAGCGATACTATGGGAACTGAGTATGAAGTAGAGAGGGCTAAGAATAAGAGCGAAATAAAAAGAATAATGAAAATAGTTGGGTTAACTGATAAGATAAGTAATTATCGTTTTGTAGAATGTCTTACGAAGCAGAACGATGTCTGTTTTGGGAAGGACTTCAAAGTCCTGAAGATGTATGAAAATACTAATCGCAGAGCTGAAAGCTACATTGCCTTAGTAGAAACAGATGCTGTAACTTATGAAAATATATTGCTACAAAAGAAATTGTACATTGAATGGGATTCCTGTATTGTTTACGAACATGTAACGGTTTTAAGATGCTTCAAATGCTCGGGATACAAGCACAAGGCCAGTGAGTGCACAAATAAAATAGCTTGTAGCAAATGTGCTGGATCCCACGAAAGCAAAGACTGTACTTCAAACATAGCTAAATGTGTGAATTGTAGTGAGCTGGTAAAGAAAAACGTAATTAATGTCGATGTTAACCACTGTGCTTACAGCATAGATTGCCCAGCATATAAAAAGCATGCGCAATCAAAACAGAAAACGCGCATATAGCAACAAAAAATTTAAGAAATAAACTGCATCTACTTAAACATCAGTAGCATTGTCGCGAATAAATGTAAGCTAGAACGCCTTATAGAATTACGGAAACCCCATTTGATTTTATGTTCAGAGACATGCACCACTGAGGACATAGCAAACCAAGAGCTGCGGGTTGAAACATATAAAGTTTTACGGTGTGATTCCCATAGTAGACACACTGGTGAGGTGCTAGTATACATACAAGACTCCATTGAATACAAAACAATTTATAGCTATACATTCAACAATAACATCTGGTGTATAATAATCAAAATTAAAAATGTTTTCCCGCAATACCAAATAGGCCTGATATATCACTCGCCTAGCTCGAGCGATACAGAATTTATTGCATGCATGCAAGACATATTGAGTAACAGGTGCTTAACACATGATAAGATCATATTTATTGGTGATTTCAATATAAATCTGTATAAAAATACAACATATAGTAAGAAGTTACTTAACTTGTTTCATTCTTTTACTATGGACCAAAAAATTTACTTTTATACGCGAAAAGGGACCAACACTGAAACATGGATTGATCTTTTATTTACGAACAGTGAGTCCATCTCTTGTAAAAGACTAGATGAACATCGTATAACAGATCACGAAACCATTTACTTTAGTGTCAAATTAGATAAGATGTTTCAAATGAGATCAAACAAATCTTAACGTCTTGGGAAAACTATACAAGTGATAATCTCGTTAGCCAATTGCGACAGTGTAATTATATTGAGTTTGAGAACCTGAGTATTGAAAATAAGGTTGTGTTATTACAAAACAATATATCAAGTGCTATAAGCTATCTGACATACCCAAAAGAAGTCTGCGTTAAGCCTATGAATAAGTGGTACGACGCAGAACTGGCAAATCTTAATAAACTTAAGCTAAGGCTCTATAACATCGCTCTAGAGACAGGTATATGGGATGATTATCAGACTACCCGACATAAATATAAAAAGTTAATTAAGATAAAAAAGGCCAAATACATGCAGCATAAAATTACAAATAATATAGGTGACAGCAGGGAAATGTGGAAGAACTTAAAAAATTGCATATCATTGTCTAAGGAGTGCAATATTATTAACAAAATATGGATCAAAGATCGACTTTTCACACGTGAGAGTGAAATAGCGGAGTCTTTAAATAACTATTTTATTGACAGTATCATAGAAATTAGCCTAAGTATGACTGCTAGTAGTGATGTCAGTATGGATATTGAACAAGGTAGTCTCGCATTTCAGTTTCGAAAAGTCACTACAACCGATATACTGGATATAGTTAAAAAATTCAAAAATAAAATAGGAGGGAAGAAACTGTTATCTGAAGGAGTTGTCAAAGACTCCATTATATATACTGGATACTTTTATACTCAAATCGTCAATGAAAGTCTAGAGAAAGGTATAGTACCAGACCCCTGGAAAACTTCTGTAGTAGTGCCAATTGAGAAAGTTAAAAATACTCTGAGAGCTGATGAGATTAGGCCCATTAATACGCTACCATGTGACGAAAAGATACTTGAAACCGTGGTAAAAAACCAACTAGTAAAGTATTTAGAAGATAATAAAATTATTATACCGCAGCAGTCTGGATTTCGAAAAAAGCATTCATGTGAAAGTGCCCTAAATGTAGTTATTGCTAACTGGAAAGAAGACTTGAGCAGGAACAAACATATTATAGCCGTATTCCTGGATTTAAAGCGAGCCTTTGAGACAATTGAACAAAATTTGCTTTTGAGAAAATTAAACAACATAGGTATTTCTGGAACCGAGCTGAACTGGTTTGAAAACTTTGTTAAGAACAGATATCAAAGGACAGTAATTGGATCATATATATCAGAGAAAAGACAGGTACCTGCTGGACTACCACAAATGCATGCAGTATAGTGATATTAAATTATTCGCAGATGATACATTACTGATGATTAGTGGCGAAAATGTCAATGAAATGTACGCAAAGTTACAAAATGACTTAAATAGAGTCAACGATTGGTTATGCTTAAACAAACTGAAATTAAACGTGAAGAAAACAAAATTCATGGTTATATCAAGACGCAATTTTAGTAACACAGACTTGCAACCATTATGTACGAGTATAAGCAATGAATCTATAGAAAGAGTCAACCAATTCAAATACCTAGGAATAATAATCGATGAAAAATTAAATTTTAACGAGCACGTTGATACACGGTCAGGAAAATTTCTAAAAAATTATATTTCACACAAAGAACCTGTAGATACTTGAATAAAAGGTACAAAGTAATGGTCTACAGATCAAATATCGAGCCTCACTTTATCTACTGTCCAGCTATATTTTTTATTATGAGAGATAGTCAAATTTATAAATTTCAAAAGCAACAAAACCGGGCAATGATATTTATTCTTAGTAAACGCAATGATACACCTATACGAGATATGCTTGCGGCTCTAAATTGGCTAAGCGTTAAACAACAGCTTTTTTACTATACCATGAAGCTCACTAAGAATATAATAGAGGGCAACATGCCCGATTATTTGAAAAATAACATTAAATATGTCAGAAATATGCATTCCATAAACACTCGAAATAGAAATGATTTCAATTTACCTTCTTATAGAACGGAATCAGATAAATGTAACTTATATTATAAAGGCCTAAAATGTTACAACGAACTTCCAAATGATGTAATATGAATCAGTTCAAACAAAAACTGTATGATTACTGTAAACACTACCAATTTAGTGCAGAATGGGCAGCCCTTCAAAATATCGTGCAAAGTGCGTGCGAACCAAGTACTTCCAGATGTACAGCCACATGCGCACGTGCAGAAAGTTGCCGAAACTTATACTGAAACGCATCACTATTCCATCAGTACTTCTCCGTTCATATATTGTCTTCGCGATTTACTTGCGTAGACGGCCTGTTATCTGCATACAACTGGTTCTACCCTTGTTTTGGTATGTTCCGAAGGACTGCCCATGGTTAGCACTAAAAAGTGGCAACAAAATTGTTACTGTAATTTTTGCATTTATAATCTAAGTTAGATTATAAATGAAATACTGGAAATAGGTATAAGCTAGACTAAGTTTAAGCTGTAAGAAATAAATAAATAAATAACTGTAGTAAAATTTTAGATATTTGAATGAAATGGTACGTAGGTTACTCTCCAGCCAGGGTAGGTTGCTAGATAAAATGGTCGAAATCGAACCATAACCACGCCCCTTTTTTGATATCGAAAATATCGAAAAACGTATAAAATCAGATAAAAATAAAAGCAGCTATAATAATGAAATTCGGTAGCTTTATTGAATTGGTCATTCTTTTGGTGATTTTACAACATTTTTGGAAAAGGGACATGGCACCGCCCACATATGGGTGAACAAATTTTCATACTTCGACTGTTAATAACTTCCGAACCGTTTATGATAACTTGGTAGGAGACACATTTTGTTGTGATACACACACCCATAGAAAATAAGCGAGCCCGCTTTTCGACCACAGAGGAGATAGAAATACTGAACTGGCCATCTATCATTTACTGATACAGGTAGAATGGTATAATGTGGCAGTTACATCAATTTTCTTGTTCTTTATAGGATTTTTGCAAAATTTTGGGAAGTCGCCCATAAAATTATTTATTTAAGTAATTGATTTAAATAAATAAGAAAATTTGGATAAATAGAATTGGATGGGATTGCCCACATGATAGGAGAAAAAGTTTAAAACCTCTACAGGTCATAACTCCAAGACAATTTACCAAGACCACTTTTCCACAGCGGAGTATTTAATGGTCGGTTCCACCCAAACTTAAACTGCCTTACTTATTACTTTTAGGATGATCACCAGTTAAAAGGGACTTTAAGGGTTCGGGAGGCCATACAATATCATTCATTTTCACTTTTCCCTGGGAGCAGCACATGCCCATTGACTAGTTTTTGAACTTTAGAGGAAAACCCGTCATGTTACCTAAGGCAATATCAGGATCATTTGCATGGATTAAATGTGCCACATAATTAATTGCAGAGAGCTTTGCTATAGCTCTGGTATTATTTAAACTTTGCTGATGACGTGCGCCGTCATGTAATACTCGCAACTGTGCAGCTTTTCGTGTCCAGACACCTAAATGGGATTTGCATCTGGGCATTGTTTTAAGGCTTAAGTGCGTATGAACTGAAAAAATACTACCTACATTAGTTTGGCGAAATAGATTAACTTCAATTAAAAATTTATGAAAGTGTTATTTAATTTAACGGATATAGTTCAAATAAATGGCTGAAGAAGTAATACAAAGGTGATAAACAAATTTTTAAGACTACTTTTATATTTATGTCGCCAAAAAAACAAAAGCAAATCTTACCCTTAACGGAGACATGGTATGGTATCTGTAAGCTTTAGTTTTGAAATATTAATCCTACCAATTGTAATACATTTCTGAAATTGGAAAATGTAGAGGTGTATTGCAATTAAAAGACTTTAAACGTTTTGTTAATTGTGGAATAGTTTACAAACGTGTACTCAGGTTTATCTTTTCAAATCTCAGAAATTGATTAAAATTGGTATGATTACAGTTTCAAAATTAAAATTCACAAATACTATGTCTTTGTTTAAGGACATATTTGCTGCTGTGTTTTGGCAACACAAATATAAAGGTAGTCTTGAACTTTTTTTATCATCTTTTTATTTACTACTTTTTAGTGCTACCTACAAAAAGGCAAATGTGATTATTTTAGTTTTAGGTGCATATTTACATATTTTACAGACTACTTCGCATTCAAAATATTCGAACTCACGCAAAATAGTATGGACGAGCAACACAGCAGCACAGTTGGCCCAATTCTACTCTGATAATAGTTATTAGTGGATATGTTCTGTAATACTGGTCAAGTTTTAAGTCTTTAGATCACCGGGAAGTTACTGAAAAATCGATGGCGAGATTCCCACAGATTTTCGCCTATCGCGATCAGCGCGCCACCTACACTGCGTTACAAAAACGAGCTTTAGTTCTGTGCTATGAACCGAATATACTTTGTATCGGCGATTTTCATGTACACGTCAGAATTTTTTTTATGTATAGTATAAAGCTCGTAGTGTCCGTCTGTCCGCCTGTGTGAAAGACTTAGGATGGATTTTTAACCCTTTTTCCGTGATCCAACCGAGCTGAATTTTTGCAGACAGGCTTGTGAAAATGTCTGTATCACGTCAAGTTAAAAAAAAAATAGATTTTTATCAGTTCTCAGAATTTCCTGAATTTTTTTTTAAAGCGTTCCAAAAAAAAAATTTTTTTTCGACCCATCCTACTCCATATATTTGTAGTTTATCAATAGTAACTTTCTAACACTAAACTGTATATGACTTTTACAACACTCACAACTGGTCTGACAGACAGTGTCCTGAACAATGTGACAAGTGTCAAGTCACTAGCTCACCGGTAAGTTTCTCAAAAATCGAACGCAACATTCCCTCCATTTTTCAGCGGTTTTAAATTATCTCGATGAGCGCGCCACCTACGGGCAGTTTATTTTCAACACACCATGCTGTCATTGTATCTTGACCCATGTGCTAAGCTACAAAATCCTATATAGTTGCGAAATTAGTTAAAAACCGATAGCAAGATTCCTCAAGTTTTTCAGCGATTTTCAGTTAACCATTTATTAATATATTTTGATTGTGTCCTATCCGCTAAGTTTCAAGCCCTTAGGTCATCAGAAAAGCTGGTAAACATTTATCAGAAGATTTCCAATTTCAAGCGAATTATCAAAATAGCTCGATTCATGCGCCACCTACCGACATTTTTTTCACCAAATATTGCATTGTCACCGTGTTCTGAAGCATGTATCGAGTTTTAAGTCTCTGGCTTACCTGGAAGTTACTCAAAAACTCCCCCCATTTTTTAAAGATTTTCAGCGATTTTAAGTTATCTCGATCAGCATGCAACCTAGCACAAATCTTGATTTTTAAAAATTATATAGTCATAGTGACCTGAGCTATGTGCTACCTTTCAAAACCCTAGGTTACCAGGAAGTTAGTTAAATTTCAATGGCAAGAATCTAAATTTCAAGCGAATTTTCAAAATAGGTAGATCCGTGTGCCCCCAACGAATTTTTTTGACCAAAGATTGCATTGCCAATGTGTTTTGAACTATATGACAAGTTTCAAGTCTCTAGCTCATCGCTCAGTTACTCCAAAATCGATCGCAAGACTCCCCTCCGTTTTTTATCGATTTTCAGTTTTTCAGATAAGCGTGCCATCTAGCGGAATTCTGTGTACACGGTATTACATGCCATTTCATTGTCGATGTATGCGTCAAGTTTCAATGCTCTAACTTACTGGGAAGTTACTTAAAAATCAATCGCAAGATACCAAATTTATCGTATAGCGGATTTAATTTCGCAATAAACTGCAAAATGAAATAGATAGGCCGACTTGGCAACTACTAAAACATAAACTAAAGAACAATGCACTCTGCAAATACAGTATTTCACCGTCGACACCCCCAAAGGTAGCCAAAAGTTCGAACAAATAAACGATCGCTGTATACGGCTAATTTATAACTATACACACAAGCTGAGGGCCGTTTTCGCAATTTTCAGTTAATTAAACCGGGTTTGAATTGACGTAAACTCTCCCATAAGTTGTCAAATTAATCGCCGATTAGCGTTAATCGGATTTTATGCAAGGGGCCCTCAGCCTACCAAGCTCTTAGGCCCGCTTTCATAAAAGCCGGTAACTGCTAACCGGAGTTTAATTGACGTATTTTGTACGGTTGGCTGTCAAATTAATCGCCGATTAAGCTTAACCGGCCTTTATGGAAGTGGCCCTTAGTTGTTTTCTTATCCACCACGCACTTGCCGAACTGTATCTGCTTTGTGCATAATTCGTTAGCTAATGACTTAATAAACGAAGCCCTGCAAAAAATTGTGCCATAAATCTCTAAAAGGAGTGATCCGTGATTAATCCCTTTAGCCTACAGGTGGCTATAATTCAAGAAAAACTGCAATATATTTCACATATTTCGCAGTCCGAGCATAAGTAAACGCCGACAAAAGCAGAAATGCTTTTCGAAGTTGAGGGTTTAAAAATTTTGATTTTGATTTGATAAAAGCAACCTTTCTGATTTAAAAGTTGTTGCCTGGCTCAGTTTAAAACCAAGAAAAAATCAAAGGGCTATCTTCGAATGTACCGAAGACTTCATACCTTTCATGAATACGCATCACGGTTTTAAGTGTCCGGTCCTTACTTACAATTAGTACAAACTCTGCAAAGCTGTTAATTTAAAGATACATAGCCCAAACCTAATTTATAGGAACAATCGATTGTATGGGAGCTATGCATTGTATTGGTCCGATCTTGCTGGTTCCGACAAATGATTAATGTTTTACGAAATGGCGGCCCTTAGCAAATTTCATCGAGATTTCTCAAAAACTGAGGGACTAGCTTGCGTTCAAACAGACGGATGGACGGGCATGGCTAAATCGACTCAGCTCATCGCCCTGATCATTTCGGTATACTTATTGGCGGGTCTATCTCTTCTTCTTCTCATACGTGCAAACATCGGACCAAATGTTCATGAGAGGTATAATAAGAAATTTCTTGCTCCTGCAAACGAACGGCAACTGTAGCGAATTGATGTTTTGTGTTTGCTAATATTTTTTCAAATCGGTTAGTCGCTTTCATGTAGGCTTTTGGTTTGTACTCAGCGTTTAGTTTTATTTAGGTTCTTTATTCTTTTAATTTTTTTTGTTTGTTTTATTTTTTTATTTACTATCTGTTATTTTATACAATCATTATTTTTTATAATCAATAAATTTAAAAGAAACAACTTAAAATGCAAAGACATCGCTTTGACTTCGACTTGCGTCGTTGAACAAATATTTCGACTGCGAATGAATATCCAAGGTTTAAAACCCACATCTTGTAAAAGTACTTCAGCTTATGTCGTAAGTAGCTTTTTTATTATGCTTGAACTGCGGCTGTCGTATTGTATCAGAAGTGTAAGCATGAGCTCGTCGTCATTTCAAACAGTTGAAATAAATCAAAGCAGGGAAAAGCTAAAATTTTATAGCTTTTGCTGTTTCGACTTTTTTAAACACTGAAGTCAATATACGCAAGTAAATTTTTATTTGTTTAGCATACTAATAGGGATGTAAGTCAATTTAATTTTTTTATTAGTGGCTAAACAATCTCTATTTTGCGTAGCTATCTTCGTAGCGATAAATGTAACATTATTCTAAAAAAATGTTTCATATAAATCTGTTTTGTAGTGTCAGAGATCTTCTCATTCAAAAATCTTAGACTTTGATTTATAATATGTATAGATCCTTTTAGTTCTCCTACTAACATTACAGACATTTTCTCAACAGTCCTGTGTTTTTCTAGCAGAAAAATTACCCTATTTTAATAAATTCATCTTCTATTTTTAAAGAAGTAGTCATGATACTGATCTGCGGCTACAATCTTAGAACCTGCTCTTTGTTCTAAAACATAACAAAGATCTTGTAAAAATGAATACCATCTTGCTGTACGAAGAGAAACATCGGACTTTCTCATAGTCATAGTAAACGCATTGCAATCTGTTAATATTTTAAACTTGATGCCCATTAAATAAATACACAATCTTTTTAACTCTTTGAAATGAGTTAGATTTTTCTTTTATACAGTTTTCCTACTCATACTTTACCGGATCATCCGAATCCTTTTGCAATAATATCCACAATAAAAATATTTATATGCCTTAGCGTGCACTTCCATCACAGTCTTAGGATCAAATAATTTAAGTACTGGTGCCTTAGTCAATGTTACCTTTAATTTTTTCATGGCAAAATTTAAACTTGTTGTTCTGATGTAACAAATCGGTTAATCTCTTTGCTTCTTTTTTTTTTTGTTGTTTTTGCGGTCAGTTTCAATTTATATAATGGGGTATTGTAGGCTAGTTTGACCTAATGGTTTTTTGGTGCAAATAAAAACTAAAGGTTTTTATTTCACCATCTTGCCCAACGTTTCGCTGGATATTCCAGCATCTTCAGGGGCTACACTATTTATTTTTCAAAAAGAAGAGAACAAACATGATAAAACATATAAACAACATTTAACATGTAAATTACACTTACAATAACAATTAACATAAACACTTAGCGTCTAATAATCATTACCACCTGGCGTGGTAGTCTTGTCATAACTAAACTTATTGTTATTTAAACATAGCATGTATGCAGCACCTATGCAGTCATAGTCTTCATTTTTGTTTATCGTTTTCTCTCGGTTATTCAAAATATGCAAGCTTTCCAGTGTGTATCTCGTCAATTCTCGTTTTTCCTTATCGATGATTTTAGTGTTGTTGAAGTCAGCTGTATGGCCACTGTCTATCATATGTTGGGAGAGAGCAGTGCTGGGCTTTTGTTTTTTTATATCTGCTCGGTGCTCGGCTATTCGTAAACAAAGACTCCGCTTCGTAGTTCCGATGTACATCTTATCACAGTTTTCGTTGTCCTTCCCTTTACATTCTATTTTGTATATCACGTTGTTTTGTTGTAGCTTGTCAATTGGATCTTTTGTTCTTGTGTATATTTTGGATATTGTGTTGTTGGATTTATAAGCTAAGGTGATGTTTTGTTGTTTTAATGTGTCATGGTCTATTGCATTTAGTTTTGGAATATATGTGACACTGCAGTATTTCTTTACGTCTGTTGTTGTTGCATTTGGTGGTTTGTTGTGGGGGTTGCTATTTCTCATGATTTCCTGGTTGATCAATTAAATCACTAATTAAATCACTATCCTTATTTTTTTTACCACTCTTCCTCATTTTTTGATAGAACAATACCAGCATCCACGAATACTATTAGAATACTATTTGCAATTAGTGGCTGAAGTACTGCCCTAAACTGACGGTGAATTAGATATTCCGAAAGGTGTTAAAATAAGTTCATATTAACCCTCTTGAGACACGAACGCAGTCAATCTTTTTGAATCGGGGTCAGCATGGACCTGAAAATAACCATTTCTTATTGATGTATATTGGAACGATTTTTCGTCATCCCTTGTCAAATTTGGTTTTGAGACAAACCGGTTTCGGCGTTGTGCCATCATCAGTGTCGATTTTCGTTCTGATCTGTTGTGGCAGTTTGTCTTGTATTTATAGTAGGTAGCAGGTAACGTCAGCATGGGTGTCTGTTTGTGTACATGTGTGCATGTGTTATGTGTGTACCTTCAGAAACGGGGGTGGTTTGCATCGATCGGTTTTTTTGTGGTTGACTGAGGCAAGTAAAAGTTGGTGATTTTTGTTGTTTGACCTTTTTTGCTTGTTTGTTGTTTTTGATCTTTTGCTGTTTTGTGCTTATTTGTCGGTGCGTGTGTGTTTGTTGTACCTGAGTGATTGCTTTGTTTTTTGTAAACCAATTTTAAAGGTTCGAATATTGTGTCGGAAACAGTGTTTGTCTGTTCGTTTATTATTCTACCGTCGAATGTTTTTTGTTTGTAGATTTCCATGTTTTCGAGTACGTTCAGACGTCTACCTTTTGCTTGTACATGTAGGACCTTGACTGTTTTTTTGATGTTTCCGGGGGGGCATTTATTCTCCGCCATGTGATTCGCAAAGTTGGACTCTGGTATGATGGTTGGATTCCGTATCTTTTTGTTGTAATCTCTAATGTGTTCTCTGAACCTCGTTCTTACTTGTCGTCCGGTTTGTCCTATGTAACTGTGCTGGCATTCACAAGTGAGCTTGTATACACCATGGCTGCTAAATGGATCTTCTGAATTAGTTTTGGTTCTTAGCTTCCGTCCTAAATTGTTCGATGTTTTGAACGCTGTGTTGATATTGTATTTTCTAAGGAAATTTGCTAATTTATATGTTGCCCTTCCAGTATATGTCATTGTCGTCCAGGTTTGTGTACTTTCTTCTCCATTGTTTCTTTTTTGTTCTCTAAGGTCTCTCCTGAGTTTATCTACTAGTGCTTTTTTATATCCGTTGTTTGTAGCGATGTTATATATTATTCCAAGCTCTCTTCTATATGCTAATTGTGTAAGAGGTGTTCTTTCCAATCTTTGTACTAAGTGCCTCAGCGCTGCATTTTTATGTTGTTGTGGGTGGTTCGAGGTATTATGTATTATTGTGTCGGTGGCCGTTGGTTTCCTATATATGTCGTAGTTGAATTTATTGCTAACTTTATCAATACTTATTGTGAGGTCCAGATAATTGATTCCTCCGTCTTTTTCGGTTTCCATTGTGAATTTTATGTTCCCGTGCTGCTTGTTGAGGTACTCCAGTACTTGCTCTTCGTTGTTGGAAGTTAAAACGCATATGATATCATCCACGTACCTTGCGTAAAATAACACTCCTAATTTGGAATTTAATTCCTGTATATACTCTTTTTCCAGGTTTTGCATAAACGCTTCCATAAGAATAGCCGATGTTGGGTTTCCCATCGCAAGTCCGTTTGTTTGTCTGTATATTTTATTGTTGAATTGAAAATAGTTTTGACGTAGTATGGTTCTTACCGTGTTCGTGATTTGCGTACTTTTTACTTTATCTTTTGTTTTACGTAGTATTATAGAGTTTACTATGTTCAATGTCTCTGCTAGTGGTATTGATGTGTATAGATAAAATTCACAATGGAAACCGAAAAAGACGGAGGAATCAATTATCTGGGCCTCACAATAAGTATTGATAAAGTTAGCAATAAATTCAACTACGACATATATAGGAAACCAACGGCCACCGACACAATAATACATAATACCTCGAACCACCCACAACAACATAAAAATGCAGCGCTGAGGCACTTAGTACAAAGATTGGAAAGAACACCTCTTACACAAGTAGCATATGGAAGAGAGCTTGGAATAATATATAACATCGCTACAAACAACGGATATAAAAAGGCACTAGTAGATAAACTCAGGAGAGACCTTAGAGAACAAAAAAGAAACAATGGAGAAGAAAGTACACAAACCTGGACGACAATGACATATACTGGAAGGGCAACATATAAATTAGCAAATTTCCATAGAAAATACAATATCAACACAGCGTTCAAAACATCGAACAATTTAGGACGGAAGCTAAGAACCAAAACTAACTCAGAAGATCCATTTAGCAGCCATGGTGTATACAAGCTCACTTGTGAATGCCAGCACAGTTACATAGGACAAACCGGACGACAAGTAAGAACGAGGTTCAGAGAACACATAAGAGATTACAACAAAAAGATACGGAATCCAACCATCATACCAGAGTCCAACTTTGCGAATCACATGGCGGAGAATAAATGCCCCCCCGGAAACATCAAAAAAACAGTCAAGGTCCTACATGAACAAGCAAAAGGTAGACGTCTGAACGTACTCGAAAACATGGAAATCTACAAACAAACAACATTCGACGGTAGAATAATAAACGAACAGACAAACACTGTTTCCGACACAATATTCGAACCTTTAAAATTGGTTTACAAAAAACAAAGCAATCGCTCAGGTACAACAAACACACACGCACCGACAAATAAGCACAAAACAGCAAAAGATCAAAAACAACAAACAAGCAAAAAAGGTCAAACAACAAAAATCACCAACTTTTACCTGCCTCAGTCAACCACAAAAAAACCGATCGATGCAAACCACCCCCGTTTCTGAAGGTACACACATAACACATGCACACATGTACACAAACAGACACCCATGCTGACGTTACCTACTATAAATACAAGACAAACTACCACAACAGATCAGAACGAAAATCGACACTGATGATGGCACAACGCCGAAACCGGTTTGTCTCAAAACCAAATTTGACAAGGGATGACGAAAAATCGTTCCAATATACATCAATCATTCACCCTGTCGGAAAAACAACAAAACAAAATAAAACCATTTCTTAAGTCTAGCGTTGTATAAACTTTTATTCTATGGACCACCTCATCTATAAATATCGTTTTTAGTTGGGGATAGTCACAGCACAATCTTTTAGTTCAATTTTTAATTTTTTTTGAAGCCAATACTATTTGTGATGCACTTGGCCTAATAATACCTGGTTCTAAACATTCCTTACTTTGATCTTTAACAAATTTTTGACTTCCATACGATAAACGCCTAGGTGTCTGATAAATGGGACTTTCATCACTTAATATTATTTTTAATTCAACTGGAGACTTAGCGGTGGGACTTGGGTTTGACTAACATCCCTTTTCCCAATTTGTTATACCTACCAATTGTTCAAGGTATATAAAATTGGTAGAAGCACGGAAAGAAATGCAACCCTGCTATATATTTTGTTGTTCCTTAAAGAAACTTTACTGTCAAAAAGAAATTGTCAAACCTATTATTTTTAGTAATTTAAAACATTGGATGCATAGTATTACCCAAGATACTATGTTAACGATATTGCCTTTAAAGATTATGGAATTAAAAGGAAATCAACACAAGTTTTAACGGTTGCAAATATATATTTGTATGTATTTTTTATACCAATTTAAAGGGTACTTTTATTTAAATTTTTACAGCGTAACACCTTATTCTTGGCGTTCTTGACTTTTAACTGCTTTTAACGGGTATTCTTCCGAATGCGGCAGTTAAAAACAAAAGCGTATTACGCTATCAGGAAGATTCACATGTGCTGCTCTGTCGAATAATCGCTGTCTTATGTTTTTGCAATGGGCTGTATCCACCGAGTTCATAGCGAATAAAACTGACTCTAAATTTCTTACGCCATTCACGAAACTTGCGGATCATTCAGAGCCTCGACGACTTCCTGCTCTTCTACTTTCGGCTGCTAGATTTCCACCTTAAGCGTTCCGATGTCACACAACAGCTGAGGCTGTGACGTATTGAACCACTCGGTGGGGTCATGCTCGACATTTCCTGTGCCCTGCAAGTTTTCCGTGTTTCTTCCTGAAATGTGGTTTAGTTTTTATATTTATATATACATATTTATATCGATGTGCATATGCATCTTGAAGATAAAATTATAAACAATTACCTAGGATATACTTTCGGAGTCGAAACCTAAACTCCTTTGGGGTGAAATGATCATTTAAACCTCCCTTGCTTCTAATATTTCCGAAGAAGTATTCCAGCACATCGTTTTTAGACGCCTTGTAACCACGTACTTAAAATTATACTTCGCAAACAGGTACTCGTATAACTGCTGCAGTGCATTATTTGACACTAACACACCTTTTTGAAATTTCTGTACGCTTGTCTCTTTTGGAAATATTACGCCGGACATGAAGCTGCTCATCCGGTTCTAAATTTCGATCTTCAGTCCAAAAGGTTCTTTTAAGAACATAATCAATATAATATAATTGTTTATCTATTACGCACAAACACTACCTTTCCTGGATAATTGAACGTGTTCACAGATGAGTTTAGAACGTCGAACCAATCGTTTACCAACTGAACCAATTCAGCTGTCTCAACCGCCTCTACAACATCCAATCCCTGAGAGTAGCACCGGAAAATGGCAATCGCAGCAGTATTAGAAAGCAATTGTGCTGCAAGTTTCACCTTTTGTCTAGCTGAAATTTTTTATTTCATTAGTTAAGTATACACATTTTGCGGCTATAGAATAAGTAATATTAGCTTACCTATTCTTCTAACAGATAAGTATTCTTCGGACAACTTAAATGTTATGGACATATCGGATGTGGATGTGTTTTATAACATCAACTATCGCACGGCTTGTAATAGTACGTATCAAGAAAATGGTTGCGTATTAATTTTAGCAAGTGCGGAGGATCAGCAAGTGCAAACCTTTTCTTCCGGATTACTGGGGTTCGTAAGCCAAGGACGATCTAAATTGTTGTGAATTAGGATAGTTAAGAACTGATATGTGAACATTCAATTTATACCTGGGGAAATGCCGAGGCCACTCCTTAGTTTCTGGTTGGAAGACGCCATATCACAGACAATTGCAACAACAGGGAAGCCAACGGTTTGCAGTGCCGAAATTATTTTGTTCAAAACATCGACTGTTATTTTGCAGTTAAAATCAAAAAACACTGGCTGCTTCCACGATTTCCACAATCCGCGTGCCATCACCACATGAACATAATTAGTTGGCTTCCTGACGAAATCTCCTGTAGGCTCATATTCGTATGCCTCAGTGACTTTCATTTCGTCGAAAGCCAATACGCATTCCTTCTCCACAGGAGCGAGCTCATATATTTGGCGCATGAAATCCAATGCTACGGATAGTATACCTTCCTGCACATTTATCTTGCAGTACCAACGTTGCAATGTGGTTACATGCGGTAGTGGAAAGCGAAAGCCTTTTTCATAAAGATGCCTGTATGCTCGGGGCCCAGCAGCGTTAATGTATATGGCATTTAAAATATCGCCCCATGACCATTGTATGTTCCTTTCTATATAGCAAAAACAATTAGCATAAGAAAATTTACATAAATTTTTCTTGATACCATACCAACCATTTGCAATCATTTTCCGAACCTGGCCTTTCGTAAATTTTTTTTGTAAGAAAGGCATTACGGAAGCACTTTCATGAAGCTGGACTTTCAATTTGGTATTTTCCTCCAATAAGTTTTTATTTTTTGCTTTAAACATGGCAATCTCCATTTCCATGGTACACTGAATTACTATAGGGCTGAGGAAATTTTTTGTTAAGAAAACTGTGATTACGAGTGCATGTAAATTATTATGCTAAGCACTAGATTACTTACTCAGTTTGAATGACGGCATTGGTATGTGCCACACAATTATGCGTGGTTTCTGCAGAACCACTTTTTGCCACTTCTGAGTTAGTATGAACTCTTAAATCTAAAGGTTCGTCCGAAAGAAGTTCGAGACCAACATTTTCAGCTCCATCGTCACTTTGGTAACTAGAAATATGTTCTTGTTGGTACATAAGTATATCCGTTTCCTAATCCTCGCGTGTATACTTACATTGTATATGCATTTATATTGAGGGTTGAACCAGGGTTGGGCATCAAATGCAATCGCTTCGCACCTACAATTAGATTTGATCTTTGAAATTCTCAACAAAAACCACGTCGTTTACCATAAACGTGATGCCGCAAGTTCTGTTCCAATCAATTCTCCTCCGTTGCTTTGAAAAAGGCACCACCACCTTTAACTCTTATTTTTTTGCAAAGCACATACTTTCCCATTTCTGATTAAATTAAAATAGCCACTTAATTCAAGAAAACGTGAATATTTAAATCGTTCAGTTCTACTGCACAATACAAATATGTATATGTAAATACAATTGTTTTGATAAAATGTAAACAAACCCAATATAAACAAAGCTTGACATTTGAGTTTCTTACCTAACAAAAAAAAATTTATCAGCTGTTCTGCTGCTTTTACCTAGGTTAATATGCCAAGCAATTGTTATAGTTCTTCTTTTTTCTTTAAATGGTCATCTAACCGCCTGGGCGATTTTGACAGTCCAACATAGCTCGCCAGTCGTTTCTTCGTTCCGCCAACTGGCGCCAATTAGAAACACCGCGCGATCGCAAATCGGTCTCCACTTGGTCCTTCGATCGGAGTGGTGGTCTCCCTCTTCCTCTGCTTCCACCGGCGGGTGCCGATAAAAATACCTTCTGGGCTGGAGCATCTTCGCTCATTCGCACTACGTGGCCTAGCCAGCGAAGCCGCTGTGTTTTAATTCGTTGAACTATGTCGGCGTCTGCGTAAAGTTCATGCAGCTCATCATTAAATCTTCTTCGGTACTCGCCGTCGCCTACGCGTAAAGATCCATAAATCTTTCGAAGAACCTTTCTCTCGAACACTCCCAGAGCCGCCTCAGATGTTGTTAGTGTCCACGCTGCTGCACCATATAGCAGGACGGGAGCGATGAGTTTATTTTCGTTCGTCGAGAGAGGACATTACTTTTCAATTGCCTACTCAGTCCGAAGTAGCATTTGTTTTGCTAGAGTAATTCTTCGTCGGATTTCTAGGCTAACATTATTGTTGGTGTTAATGCTGGTTCCCAGGTAAACGAAGTTGTTAAAGCCTGCATTACCATCTCAACCTCACTTGGAGATGTCGCTGGAATTCACTCGTTACATTTCTTTCCTTTCCCTTCCCATTCTTTTCATCCTTTCCTTTTGCGTTGCACCTTTCGCTTTAGTATGGTTCCGATCAAAAGGGTCCCGTAATATGGCGCCACCTTCTTCGGGCCTATATAAACAGTGACGTGTTCTAGCCCCGACCTTATTTAGTCAGCTACCAGCGACAAACCCAGGTGAGTGCGAACTTTTATACAGTCCTTTAAATATATATACATATATATACACATAACCATTTGGTTTTGGATCATTGTTGTTGGCCAACGTTGGTAAGTTAAAAGGATCTCGATTGATTTAAGGACCGGCTCAACTAAGTTTCCCCGTCTCCGGAAATCAAGAGGATTCCGGCCCCTTATTTTTTCCCGCTCGAACATGGTCCTTCGAGCCGGATTCTTTAAACAATCCAGTTTGGAAGTTCATCTATTTAATTGCCAATTGTTCCATTGTTATAACTTGTCCAGCAACAAAAACTGCACAAGTCATCAGCCTACAACAAAACTCCCTGAAGTATACGCTTTTACCAACAATTGCCAAGTCCCATTGGAAATAAAACAATTTCACCACACTCTATTGTGAATGAGTCGTGGAAGTAGAAGTGGGGTTTTTGCTTACATTTTTTTGACAGCGGCAATTGGCTAAATAAACAAAATCAACAGCCACAGCAGCACGCAGAGGCCCCCTATCAAGCGGCCCACCACTTACAACAACTGCAGCAGCACGTAGAGGCCCCCTATCCAGCGGCCCACCACTTACAACAACTGCAGCAACACGCAGAGGCCCCCTATCAAGCGGCCCACCACCTACAACAACTACAGCAACACGCAGAGGTCCCCTATCAAGCGGCCCACCACCTACAACATCTGCAGCAGCGCTCAAAGGCCCCCTATCCCGCGGCCCACCGAATCAAAAGACGTACCAAAAGTCGACAGGAATCGGGGTAAGTGAAAAACAAAAAAAAAAAAAAACAAAAAAAATGTATTATAATCCAACACATATCGAGTAGTATAAGGCTTATGTATGTAACTGCATATACCTCACTCAGTGAGTACCCCTAACCCAACACATCCTTCGTGCACGGTATTTACTTCTTCCCTCCGCGGTTTTAATTAAAGTCGGAACATTGTTCTAAAACCGACGTACATACATATGTAACCAACCATTACCGGCCTATAAACCTGCTTCCTTGAGCCCAACACGTAGCCCCTGGGATAAATAAATCTACACCCACCTACTACAGCCGTTCTGTACGGAATTTTGTTTTTTTTTCGATTTTCTTTGAAAAGGGAAGTTAGGCAAAAATGACCACAGCAAGTGACTTTACGCGTGCTTGTGAGGCGTTGTTGGAGTTTGAAAATCGCTTCAACGAGTCCCCAAGTAACGTTCACTCGGTATTTTCCCTCAAAATTCAGAAAGAGGAACTTAAGGCCTTATGGGAAAAAGTTAAGGAGGTTTTCGGCAGCTATTCACGAAGCCTGCCTGATGACGAAAATGGTACTTCGGCCTCCCGGATGGCCAAAATTCAGTACCACTGCATATCTTACGTGCGCGCCACTGATGGGTGAAACCATCTATAACCTGACGTTTATACGTCAGACTTCTTCAACCGTCAATCCCACCTCCCGCGAAAATGAAATTACTTTACGCTCAGGCGTTAAGCTTCCACCATGCGACACTGACATTTCTTATGGCGACTATACAGCATGGCCATCATTTCGGGATCTCTTCACGGCCATCTATATAAACAATTCGCGTTTAAGTGCAGTAGAGAAACTCTACCACTTAAACCAAAAAACTCGTGGTGAGGCCAGAGATATCGTGAAGAAATCCCCACTCACAAATGATGGATTTTCCATTGCATGGAGAAATCTCTCTTTGAGAACAAAAGAATCATGGTCAACTCGCAACTTAAAATTCTGTTCAATCTGCCTGCGGTGACAAGCGAAAGGGGTACAGAAATAAAAAATTTAAAGCGGTGTGTAAATAATTGTGTGTCAGTCCTGCAAATGCATGGAATAGATACAGACAATTGGGATGCAATCTTCGTGTACCTAGTATCCAGCAAGTTACCGGATGCGACTTTGGCCTTATGGGAGCAGGGAATCACAAATAAGAGTGAAATTCCGAAATTGGAGGATCTGGACAACTATCTGTCGAGCAGATTCCAAACCTTGGAAACGGTGTCGGATATTCAGGGCACCCGTTCGACACGAGGCGCAATCAACCGAACCTGAGCATCGACCTTCGAGAATAGGAAGGTATCAGCCCACCATGGCCAATTAGCACAGGACACATGCAGGTCGTGCCCGAACGTGTCTCATAATTTTAAATCATGCCCTAAGGTTTTAGCGATGAAGGTAGATGAGAGGAGTCGGGTAGTGAGGAAGTACAATTTGTGCATAAATTGCCTAGCTCACTCACACATTGCTAGGAATTGTACAAGTACGTTCAATTGCATGAGTTGCCACCAACGGCATCATACTCTCCTTCATCGCACCCCAACTGGAAACAGGCAAATGACAGCAAACAGCCCCTCGAACGATATAGAAGAGACACGACCGCGTCAGCCTCAGGAAATGTGAACGCTCTTTTCGCACATAGCTCCAAAACCATTATTTTAGGCACAGCCATGGTTTATGTTTGTCACTTAGGAGTAAAATACGAAGCTAGAGCGCTCCTCGACTCCGGGTCAGAAGGTACATTCATCACCGAACGCTTACAGAAACGAATCAATCTACGAACCCGCGCTGCAAATACCAAGGTGAGTGGTATTAATGCGACTTCAGCGGCAAATGTCCGAAAAGTAGCGCTGTTTATCTTAGGTTCTCCGGTCGACCCCCAAATTATGATTGAGGCAAGAGGCTTGGTCCTTCCCCAATTGACCGGGAGCCTCCCCCAATTTTCAGTGGCTGACGTCAACTTTTATAAAAGCCAGCAGGTCGACCTGATTATTGGAGCAGACCTGTACCCAACAGTCATCAAAGGGTCTATGAAAAATAATGTATTGGGTTCCCTCTTGGCCCAAGAAACAGTTTTTGGATGGATCTTAACTGGCCCCGCCCCTTGCCCCCTCAGAATAGTTCCAGAGAACTGCGTCTCCCTTTTTGCTGAGACTTCAAACGCTCAGCTAACCCGTTTCTGTTAACTGGAGCAAGTTCCCACCAAAAAGCAAGTTACCCCCGAAGAAGCATATTGCGAAGAACATTATGTTAGCACGACAGTGAGGAACGATGAAGGACGTTATGTTGTGGCACTCCCTTTTCGACAGGAATTTCCACAAGACATCTCGATGGGATACTCACGAAGCAGCGCAGAGAAATAATTTGTACGAAACGAGTCAACGATGCACCGGAGGCCGGAACTAAAGGACGAGTACCATCGTGTCTTGCGGGAATACATTTCCCTAGGTCATATGACCCCCGTGAACCCAGCCGAGCGCAGGACATCAGCAACCACCTACTACCTACCCCATCATGCAGTCATAAAGCCAGATAGCACAACAACCAAAGTGCGTGTGGTCTTCAACGCCTCCAGCCCATCGTCAAATGGAGTCAGTCTCAATGACATACTATACCCTGGACCAGTTCTGCAATCCGACCTGATTGCACTTCTGTTGAAATGGCGTTTCTTTAAATACGTCTTTAATGCAGATATCGAGAAGATGTATAGATAGATTCTTCTACACCCCGATAACACTCGAGTTCATAGGATCCTCTTTAGAGAGTCCCAGGATGAAGAAATTAAGGACTATGAACTCCGCCTTTGGTGTGAACTGTGCGCCATATTTAGCTATAAGAACTCTGCTTCAGTTAGCAGAAGATATCAGCCGTAAATTCCCCCTAGCCTCTATAATATTAAAGCAGTATATGTACGTTGACGACGTTCTTGCAGGTGCCCATGATCAGGAAACCGCAATACGAACGCGAGACGAACTCATCAACGCGCCCAAAGGAGCGGGATTCCCTCTTCGGAAGTGGACGGCGAACTCGAAAGAGATCCTGTCAGCCTTGCCAAAGGATCATCTGTTAAAGGAAGAGTTTCTCGACATTGATGACCTAAGCGAAGCCAGAATGTTAGGAATCCGGTGGAACGCCGTACGCGATATGGTTTACTTTCGTGTCCATAACATCCCCGTAAAGGTTAACTACACCAAGCGTGAGGTATTAGCATACGTTGCAAAATTGTTTGATCCGGCCGGGTGGTTAGGCCCCATAGTAGTAGAGGCGAAAATTTTGATGCAGGACATATGGTTAACCAAGATAGATTGGGACGACAACCTTCCCCCCGGTCCTCAACGACGCTGGGAAAACTTCCTCAGAAGTTACGCCCATATCTCCGACATCAAGATTCCTAGATGGATTCATTTCACACCCTGGAATGAAATCGAGTTTCATGGATTTTGTGATGCATCGGAAAAGGCATATGCAGCAGCCTTGTATGTGAGAGTGCTCGACCCCTCCATAGGAAAGGACCCCTATGTAAACTTGCTGGTAGGTAAAACCAAAGTGGCCCCTGCAAAACCGTGTCTTTACCGCGGCTAGAATTGTGCGGAGCATTGCTTCTGGCCGAATTAATCCATGCGTTACTTCCACAGTTTGAAGTAGCACATCCAGCCGTCTACAAATGGACGGACTCCACCATCGTGCTCTCATGGCTGCGGAAGCCACCATGCTGCTGGACCACCTTCGTAGCGAATAGGGTCGCCAAAATTGACAAGCTCGTCGGAGTGGGAGGATGGAATCATGTCGAATCTGGCGATAATCCAGCAGACTTAGGCAGCCGCGGTGTGCCCCCTCAAGAATTGGTAAAGAGCATGCTGTGGTGGCATGGTCCGAACTGGCTGAACTCACCCCCTTCGGAGTGGCCACTCACAACCAACTACCAGCTGATGGACATCGATGTGGAGCAGAGGGTTATTCGAGCCCATACGACAGTTGCAGCAGAATCGTCAGATATTTTGGAGCGTTTCTCTAATCTATCCAGAGACCTTAGGGTGATTGCGCGTATCCTCCAATTTTTCCACAAGACGCACCCAGTTCACAAACTAACCCCCCGCGAATCTACCACAGATGTCACAGCTGACGAAATGAAGATGGCGAAGACTCGTCTTATTATCCTAGCGCAGAAGCGGTGTTATTCCGAAGAATACGAGGCCTTGGCATCATCCACGGCAGTCAGCTCAAAAAGCCCCATTCGTACCCTTAATCCATTTATCGACCGTGACAGACTCATGCGAGTAGGGGGGAGATTGGCGTTGTCCGCACTCCCCTATGGTGAACGTTACCCATCGATTGCCAGTTTTCGAGGCTTCTGGTCGAATCCACACATTCGATCTTCTTACACGGGGGAAATCAACTCATGCTGAGGCTTTTGCGGGCAGAATACTGGATCGTCAGGGTCAAAAACTTAGTAAAAAATCTCATTAATAAATGCAAGGTTTGTCTCATTTATAGGAAAAGAACACAAGAACAATTAATGGCAGCGCTCCCGCCCGAGCGAACGGAGCTCGCCCGCCCATTTACTAATACCGGGCTGGATTTCACTGGGCCATTCGAGATCAAAAACTATACGGGAAGGGCGTGCTTAATAACGAAGGGATATGTCTGCGTTTTTGTGTGCTTTGCTAATAAGGCAATCCATCTGGAGGCAACAAGCGATCTATCGTTTCGTCTCTCGGCGAGGGTGTCCCCGAAATGTATACTCGGACAACGGGACGAATTTTGTAGGAGCAAATAAGGCTCTACGACAAGACTTCCGGAATTTCATGGCCGAGGCTGCCCGGCATACCACGTCATCATACGCTCACCAGGAAATCACATGGCATTTCATACCCCCAGGATCACCCCATATGGGTGGATTGTGGGCAGCAGGAGGAAAGAG
The DNA here is from genome assembly GCA_949987695.1 of Merzomyia westermanni. Taxonomy (NCBI): domain Eukaryota; kingdom Metazoa; phylum Arthropoda; class Insecta; order Diptera; family Tephritidae; genus Merzomyia; species Merzomyia westermanni. The sequence goes on from OX465289.1 coordinate 102,147,998, forward strand.
TTTTAAGTCCCACTTTCGCAAGGTTGCCACTCAAATGCGATTTACGATGGAAGAATTGTCAACGTTGCTATCGAGGGTAGAAGCCTGTTTGAACTCGAGACCAATTAGTCCGCTATCATACAACCCCGAGAGCACCGAACCTCTAACCCTCGGACATTTTTTGATTGGTGGTCCTATACTCACTATCGCGGAACCGGAAGTAGATGGAGCTGCAATATCAATCATCAACCGATGGCAAAAAATCAAGTCGATCCATCAAAGGTTCTGCCAGAAATGGAAGGGAGAATACCTTAAGGAGTTGCTTAAGAGAGTCAAATGGCAATACCCCTAACGAAATATAGAAGTCGACGACTTGGTGATCATCAAAGAAAATAACTTACCCCCTAACGAATGGCGACTTGGCAGAGTTATAAAGTGTTTTTCATACAAAGATAGTCACGGCCGGGTTGTGGAAATATGCACTACTCGAGGTGTGATTACCCGACCAATAGTTAAACTCGTCCGATTGCCTGTAGAAAACCAGAACTAACGAATTTTCTCTTTCCAGCTTTTATTTTTTCTTTTACAGAGCTCCCACCGCAATTTCCGCAAAAATGGTCCGCGCAACTAATGTACCACAATGCCCCGTGTCCAACACAACCACCGACTTTTGTTCTGCCGAAAACTACGCCGAATGCCGCCCGAGGAGAGACTACGTGCCGTCCTCTTCCATCGCCACTGTGCCAATTGCCTGTCGCCGCGTCACATGGCCAGCAGCTAACCATCCAGAGGACGGTGTGATCAATGCCAGGAGCGACACCATAGTCTTCTGCACCTATGGGAAACCCCCGTAAACGAGGAAGACGTGCCACAGGGCTTTGACACGGTAGATGATCGGCCGAATCGGCGGCTACGACCATACAGGGCTCGCGAGCTCTCCGAGTCCAGGGAAGAGGTACTGGAAATCGACGTCAGCGAAGAAGACCTCCAACCAATAAATTATCTTATACCGTCGAATGCTGAACCGCAGGTACTCAGACCACCTCTGTCGGGTATACGGTCGATGGTTCGTCACATATCACGCCATAGCCGCCCACGCCCACAACACCAACAAAGACGATCCGCACAACAGGATCACCGCCGAGGTATAAGAGACGCCCGGGAGCGAATACAGAGGCCTCCCACCCAGGGTCAGAATCGTTCTGTCCTCATGCCTACGGGTTTGGCGAAGATAATGGTAGGAAACCGAACTCACACGGTGCGCGCTATAATCGGCCCAGGCCACCCCATGTCGACGATCTCTAGGAGCTTAGCCCAACGACTCCGTCTTCTCTCACGAAACGAAAGGGAGCACTGCAGCCTCACCTTGAAGGGCCGGAACGAAAGAACACGCATCCAGGCAAGGGTATTAGCAAGTCTGGTAAGACACTCTCCCGAGTATACTATAGATTCGCGTGTCAGGGATGACTTCGATAACCTTCGCCTTGCAGACCCCTCATTCCACCGGTCAAGCGTGGTCTCTCTGGTTCTAGGAGCTGACACATATGGAGTTATTTTACGACCCGGGCTCATGCCCGCAACCCCGACACGACCGGCGGCACAGAACACCATTTTCGGATGGGTCATATTTGGAGGTACCCCATACTAAGGAAGATGACCGGGAGTAAATTAGTTTTAAGACGAATTTAATGAATTTGAGTTGTTTTTTGAAATTAATGAATTTGTTATTTTGCAGTGATACTGCAAGGCCGGCGGCATGTTAAAGCCGTGCTATGCTTTTCGTGCTATAGAAAGCGGCTTTAAAATCAACAAAGAGACGATGTGTGTCGATTCTTTTCTCACGGGTGTTTTTCCAATATTTGGCGTATTGTAAAAATCTGGTCGATGGTAGATTTACCAGGTCTGCAGCCACACTGATAAGGTCAAATCAGTCTGTTCACGTCAGGCTTCAGTCTTTCGCCTAATACTCTTGATGGGACCTTATATGCGATATTCAAAAGGCGGATTCCGCGATAGTTGGCGCAGTTTGCAGGATCGCCCTTCTTGTGGATTGGGCAGAGAACACTTAGATTCCAATCTTCAGGCATGCATTCATCCGACCATATTCTGCATCGAAGCTGATGCATGCGCCTTACCAGCACCTCGCCTCCGTGTTTGAATAGCTCAGCAGGCAAACCACCAGCGCCAGCTGCTTTATTGTTTTTCAATCGCGATATTGCTATTCGCACCTCATTATATTCGAGTTGTGGGACGTCAATTCCATCGTCTTCGATTGTGGGCTCGGGTTCGGCATCTTCTCTGGTTTCCTGCTCAGTTTCTCCGTTTAAAAGGGCAGAGAAGTGATCCCTCCATATTCTGAGTGCTCACTGAAGATCGGCTACCAGGTCCCCGTTCTTATTCTTACAGGAGTTTGCCTCGGGTTTACAACCTTCTGTCAATCGCCAAATCTTTTGATAGAATTTTCGGGCATTATTCCCGTTGGCCATCATCGCAAGCTCTTCTATTTCACGCTTTTCTGTCTCTCTTTTTTTCACCCGGAAAAGCCGCCTCGCTCCCTCTTCAACTCGCGGTAGTGTTCACACACACTCCTCGTTGCATTCGATCTCAGCGTTGCCTGGTAGACTTCGTCCTTTCTTTTCGTTGCAGCGCGGCACTCTTCATCATCATACCAGTTGTTTCTTCACGGAGTGTTTCTGAGATATGAACCCACTGCTCATTTATTCCACTAGGCTGAATTGTGCTCTCAGAGAGCAGGTTTGAGAGGCCATCTGCGAAATAATTTTCGGTCTGTTGCGATTGCAGCTTATCGACGTCCAGCTTTCCCTGCGTTTTTTGTTGCACCTGTTTTGTCGTACAGATGCTTGTACAAAGCTTGGCTGCTACTACGTAGTGATCAGAGTCGAAGTTAGGTCCTGGTATTGTGCGAACATCTAAAACCCTGAAAGCATGCCGTCCGTCTATCACAACGCGGTCGATCTGGTTGCGTGTTTTTCGATCGGGGGACACAAATCCCACGACTTATCTGCGCTTGTCTTCATGCCCACTCCAGTAAATGTTGCAAGGTGTTTGGTCGTGTTTCCTCGCCGCGTCCATCGCATCCCTTGTATGGTGGTGATGTCAGCTTTTGCTTTCCTCAGGACCTCAACCAGCCCGGCAGCGGCATTAAGGGACCGGACATTCCAGGTACATGTCCTTATCTCGTAATCCTTATTTCGTTTGCGGGTGTTGTCATCTAAAAAAGGGGTTCTCGTATCCGAGGCTTTGCTGTTGAATTTCATTGGAGCGTTGTTTTATGTGGTGGTTCCCAAACCCAATGCACAACCCGTTTCACGGGAGGTTGAATTCAATTGCACGTTTGTATAGCGAGCCGCTTGATCCAAGACAGACGCCCGCTTGCAGCCGCACCACATGGTGATCAGACGCTGCTGCTTGAATCCCCTCAGCAAGCCCTTAAACCAATTATGTCGGAGTGGCCTTAGCAGGTTGTCGCCTTCTCACGTTTAGCTCACCACCAAACGGGTGTTCGGTGACTACCCAGAGGATACTTGGCGCAAGCGCCCGGAAGTAGTGAGCTGCTTCGACAAATAGTCACATGGTGGAATGTATGGAACGAAAAAATTAGATAAATCAGGTTTATATTACCGTTGACAACGTTATAGGCAAGCATGATTGAGATACAACTTCATACAAAGCCTGGAGACCGAGCAATTTACACCTGCTGATAAACGATGGGAGGGCATCGGGCCAGTGAAGCATACGCAAAACAATTTTGGTGAAAATTCTTTGAACTCTCTCAATTTTATGTGAGTTCCCTTCATAGAATGGACTCCATCTAATCGAGCAATATTCCAGACGGCTTCTTACATATTGGCGTAAAAAGTGCCTTCAGAGTCATGGGATTCTTGAAGTCACTGGAATTACGTATAATAAACCCAACCATTGCAAACGATTTGGAAACAATAAAGTCGATGGGACCAGAAAAAGAGAGTTGGTTGTCAAAAATTACACCCAGATCTTTACTCTCACGACAGCGGCTTAAAGAATCCAGCATTTAATTTGTAGTTGAAAGAGGTGGTAGTTACCCTTTTTGAATAGGAAATAACACAACATTTATTGGTTTTTTAAAGTAGGTTATTATTTGTACACCATTCATTAAAAGAGTCGAGATCATATTGCAAGTGAATGCAGTCGGAAGTATCACGTATGGTTAGAAAGAGTTTGACGTCGTCCGCGAACATTAAACATTTAGCAAATTTGAATTTTTGAGGCAAACCATTAATTGAAATTAGGAACAACAGAGGACCACAGTGGGTTCCCTGTGGGATTCCCGACCAAGCGGTAATAAGCGAAGTAGACTGGTGACTCCGATTGACACAAAAAACTTCCTATTCGATAAGAAACTTGACGTCTAGTTGCGCATGGGTTTCAAAGGCATCTACAATTTGGCTAGTTACTAAAGCCAAATTGGTAAAAGTATACCTGCCAGAAAAAAACCCATGCTGACACGCAACAAAAGCCTTGTCTATGTAATCAAACAATTTGCTTTGAAAGATATGATCGAATAGCTTTGCCAGAGTATTCTGCTTAACAGTAGTTGCGAATATCATTGCGGTCACCAGACTTGAATACCGGATTTATGGAGCATAACTTCCAAGAGTCTAAAAAGATCTCATGGTTCAAGCATCTCTGGAAAAGAATTGCCAGGGGTTCAGAAATTGTATTTGAACATAGTTTACAGAATATCGGAGAAAATCCCTCGCTATCTGATTTCGGACTATTATTCAATTTTGAAATTGACAGAGATACATCTTCTGCAGTAATATCAAAAGAAAAAATTTGACGCAGAGAACCAGACCAGAAGTCGGACTAGGCGAAGAGATATACCTTCTGAAATAATTTGGCAAACAAGTTTCAAATATCAGCCGCATTACTGGACGATACACCGTCATACTCCATGCACGTCGGAAATCCATTAGTCTGCCTCTTGGAATCAATAACCGACCAGAAACTAGATGGATTCGTCTTTAGTTTCGATTCCAGATTATTCATATACTGTCTGAACAAGAACTTATTGAGACAGTTAAAAGTCGATTTTTTATATTTCTTAAATATTATTAAGTTTAGTACTGAACCAGGGTGGTCTATTGCAGCATCTACCTTCTGAAGAACATGTTGATGATTGTTGTTGACATTCGCAATGGTAACTACAGCATTAGTGCCAATAACAGCTGACGCAAAAGAAGACGGAGATGCGGCGGTATTGATGTCGGGTATACCTTTATCGGTAATTCGATTTTTACCTGCTTTCTTCTTCTTCATCACTTCCACCCACTCTGCATCAGTAGGCTCATCACTTTGCATGTCAATTGAATCAATAACAACAATGCTATCATCAACACACGTATAACCTGGTTCAACAGATAATGTAACATTGAGAACAGGTTTCTCCTTAGCAGCAACATCATTGTTGATACTGTCATTGTTGGGAGTAAGAGATTCAGCTTCGATCAGAGGTTCTGATCGCTTTGTTTCTGCATCCGATTCAAGCTTTTCATTACTCGTGATTTGTTTTTAATGGTATTTCCGAACGTAAAGCAGCAATGTCTTTAGCGATATCGAGCAGAGATAGTTGTTGGATATTTTCACACAGCTCGCCAATGCTCTCAGCATTATTAGAGACAATGCGGCAGCACTTGGTGGGGGAGTACGTGTCGATGCGCGAAGCGCAACCGACCAAATATTAAAAAAGTAAGGTTTCTTCGAAGAGATGAGAAAATCCAGATCATCGGTTGACATGTTGACACATTGCAAATGAAAATGGTCATTGCACTTCGCACACAACACCCTTCGGTTTATTGCGATCAACCTTTGTCAACATTCGTAGGGAATTATGAATAATTAATTTTACTAATAATATTATTGTATATCCATTTGAATAAAATGTTAATAGTAATTAAATTCAAACAAGAGTTACTATCACAAGTCAAAAACAATGCACTAATTATAATTATAGTTATTAACACTTGCCATAATAGCAGCAATAGTACAAAAATCGCGGAGCGAAAAATTAAACACGTCAGCACTCAGCCGATCTTGCTAATTGTTATAGGTATGCACATAAAACAGTGACAGTTGGAACGTTTTTTTTCGAAAAATTTAACAAAATGAATAGGGAAAATTTTTAGTATGCCGAAGCTTAAAACTTTCTCACAGGTCTAAACAAACCTAAATACCTATTCTCCCAAAGATGGGTTTTTGAAAGAATTACAATCTGCAGCGGCAGTGTGCTGAATAACAGAAGGGGTTCCAGCGTTTCTTTCATCCTCTGAATGTTAAAGCTACAGCACGATGTATTATATTACAGACCCATCCGTGACCCATGTGCCCCATTAGTCCAGTGAGTGCCCCAACTAATCTGAGTTTTTTCTATTCATTATGAGAATGGTTGAATGTAAGTCCCAAAGTTATATGGATCTCCTTCGTTGCTGAGGCATCTAGATCCCATCAATGCTATTTCGATTCCCTTTAATCGAATATGTGTCTTTAATTCCATTTGAGAATGGGTAAAACAGTACTTAGTTTAAGAGGGTCATAGAGATACGGCCCTGATAAATCCCAGGGGTGCAAGGGCATCCTTCGCTGTTGCAATGCCTCGGCACTAATATTAAGAAGACGATGTTCCTGGTTCATGGTCCACTCTCTGTAAGACGAACAGCGGCCTAGTTGTCAGCAAAATTCCCATTGCATTATTTGACGATAAGAGCCATTTTGGATTCGTCCATAAAACTGAAATATCGAATTTCTGAGAAATTTTCCCTTTTACCTGTCATTTCTGGAAAGTTAGGTTATGTCGGAGACTGTTCTTTCCAGAGTCCCGACTCGACAATCTTAGGTGCAGCCTGGGATGCCGTTTTATTGATAGAGAGATCGTCTGCATGTTGCAAATGCGTTGAGAGCCTGCGTAGAATGTTATCGAAACCACGGGACTCACTGAACTTTCCTTGGAATTTGTTTCCTGCATCTCACTACGAGAGCCTTCCACTGCCCCTGCGAGTTAGGGGTTTAGAATATGTCCGAGGTAGGCATACCGGTCGTAGGAGGCGATTAATATGCACAAAGGTAATGACGTGCAACTTGATGGTTGATCTACGGATATGATATACCTCACCTTTCATTACCCATCTTATCCTTCCTTACGGAGGGAGGGGTACCATGACCTAGAAGGTTTCAATGGTCATAAATCGCTAACACGACAGTAGGGCAGTACCGCAAGGGAATACCGGAAAGTACCGGGTTCTAAATCCGGCCAAGGACTTTTAACTCGACAACACTCTCTAAAACCTTCGGGGAGTGTTTTTGTCGCTACCACAACAACAACAACAACAGCCTTCCACTACATCACGTGATGACTTTTGGGCTCAGTGACCACTGCTGACCTAATATTATTTTGCAGGGTTACCGAGGGTTCATATCAGCAATTGACTCCATGCTCTATATTACGCTTTCAGTTCAACTTTGGTGTTAAAAGGACACCTTTCAGACCACCAAGAGGAGGCGATTAGAAATTTTAAATTTTCGTCCTAGATAGCTAGCTCTGTATTTAGGCACTGAAGATAACTAGCTATGTATTTAAGCGACTTACGTTGAGCATCACTGTGGACGTACAAGCACTCAACTTCTTCTACGTCTCTGACACAGAGCTCTAGCAGTGGTCAGATGACATTACCCTTCCACAGATGTTGAGAAGGTATTTGGATTGCAATTCCTTACTACAACAGAGCCGTCAGAGCTATAATGTATTCAATACCTTCACATAACTGGTACCTTTTTATTACATTTTTTTTAGCATTGTTACTTACTCAATATGTCATACCAAAAATGATAACAATGAAAAGCGCTTATGAATTTTCGCAGGCATACCTAAACATATGTATCTATTTTTACAATTATAACAATAGTCAATGAGTTGAATTTTGTTATATTTCAAGCATAGGCCTGTAAGTCTCGAATACGCCTTAAAATTTTGTAAAGGATCTACATATATTTTTGGCTCAACTTTATTTAAAAAACTAATTAAATCTAGTTCTTTTATTAAATCCTTATCCTATGTTTCTTTTTCATCTTTGTTCTGTTTTTTTGAAAATGACTTCTTTCGCAGTTACTAACAAATCCACCTTTTCTAAAACCTAGTTTTTTAATATCACATGGGTAGAAATTTGTGAAGTGGGCCACTTTTTTTCGAAGTTCCCCTTTCTTTCTAAAAATAGTGCACAATAACAAAAAAATACGTTTGGGCCAGTTTCTCGAAATTAGAATTATTTTCAAAGTTATAGCTATAATATAAGAAAATCTATGGCGGTTGTCTCTAAACATTTTTCCTACTCTATTCAACAAAAACAACTTTTAATAATAAATTAAAAAATTATTATTAAAAAGTAAAAAACAAAAATTTTCATAAATTCAAAAAGTGAAGAATTATTATTATTGGTCTTGCGCTCGTTTCATAAATACTTAAAAATGTACAGGCCGAAAATCAACAAACATTGTTGGTATAAAAAAGCAATAACAAAACCGAGAGCACGCGGTAAGGCAGTTCTGCTGATAAAAGAGATCTGTCAAAAAATCCATCATGATCACACTACTAACTGTCAAATGGCGGAAGTGGTTCATGCATATGGTAAAGTAGAATAGAACTTGGAGTTTAGATGACATCAAAACCAGCGTATTGTTAGCTTAATGGTTAGCAATACGTGCCAAAATTTCTCTGATGAAGAAGCTTAGCAGCTTCCGAAATGGATCTAAAAGAAAAGCTATGGCGGTTGTCTCTAAACATTTTTCCTTCTCTATTCGATAAAAACAACTTTTAATAATTAATTAAAAAATGATTATTAAAAAATAGAAAAACAATAATAATTTTCATAAATTCAAAAAGTGAAAAATTATTATTCTTAGCCTTGCGCTCGTTTCATGAATACTTATAATATTTATAGCTATAAAATAGTTAATTCGTATTTCGAAAAATACCACCAAGTTTCATTAAAATACATCACTTTCCAAACATTTTTAGGTGACTCCCTTTACAAATTTCTACCCACATGTCGCTTTCATCCACAATATAAAAATTAAATTTAATAACATAGCATCTATTTGCGCTACCCTTTGTTATAATTTAAACATTCCCAATAAAAATAATGCTCTTCTTTCATTCCTGATAATCATTTCCGTACCACTGTTCAGCAACGTAACCCTGAAGTCAATTCTACTAGTTTTATACTAGACAAATACTAGTTTGCCAAACCGGCTCAACTAGTTCTAGTTCTGTAACTTTTCCATATTAGCAGCTGTTATTTTTAATTCGGCGATGTCCTACGAGATGGCAATTGTCCGCTTCTGCACCAGCACCATACCAATTGGCGTACTAGTCACTCTCTGCATCAGCAATATACCACTTGACATGCTAGTCATTATATACATCAAGATCATACCATTCCACATATTAGTCCGTATATACATCCGAAAAATGCATTAAAAAAGGCAAAATTACATTACAAACCACTTTAATGAAAATTTAGTCATCATATATAAAATATGTGCCGTAAATAGGGTCCGTATTAAAGAATGGTCCTCTTCTTCTTTGTGAAGGCGGGGAGGATTCTGCCGATCAATAGGCATTCGCTAGGTCTGCCGAAATTGAAAAAAAATAAAGCATACACATAACATTTAGGAGTTCAAATTCATTCTGCTTTATTCAGTAAAACTTACAACTACTTATACAGTTTTTGATCACTGAAATAGATTCTCATAACTCCTCCTCTTTTGATATTCTTAGTAGCTGAATTTCTAATTCAGCAGCTAATGCCGGTATGACCAATGACAACGTTTAGCTGAGCTAGGCATGTGACACATGTTCTGCCAGCGTCGTGCCGGTCTCATTGCGCTATGCAATTGGTTATTGCGGTCAAGATTATTTCTATGTTTGCAGCTATACAAACAGACGTCTATGAAGGTTGTGTCTGTTGCATGATATGTGTGTGTGTGTGGCAATGATTCACTTCTTTCTTCTTTAAATGGTCATCTAACCGCCTGGGCGATTTTGACCGTCCAACATAGCTCGCCAGTCGTTTCTTCGTTGCGCCAACTGGCGCCAATTGGAAACACCGCGGGATCGCAAATCGGTCTCCACTTGGTCCTTCCATCGGAGTGGTGGTCTCCCTCTTCCGCTGCTTCCACCGGCGGGTGCCGATAAGAATACCTTCTGGGCTGGAGCATCTTCGCTCATTCGCACTACGTGGCCTAGCCAGCAAAGCCGCTGTGTTTTAATTCGCTGAACTATGTCGGCGTCTGCGTAAAGTTCATCATTAAATCTTCTTCGGTACTCGCCGTCGCCAACGCGTAGAAGTCCACAAATCTTTCGAAGAACCTTTCTCTCGAATACTCCCAGAGCCGCCTCATCAGATGTTGTTAGTGTCCACGCTTCTGCACCATATAGCAGGACGGGTGCGATGAGTGACTTTTAGAGTGTTATTTTCGTTAGTCTGAGAGGACTTTACTTTTCAATTGCCTACTCAGTCCGAAGTAGCATTTGTTTGCAAGAGTGATTCTTCGTCGGATTTCTAGGCTAACATTATTGTTGGTATTAATGCTGGTTCCCAGGTAAACGAAGTCCTTTACTATTTTGAAATTATTGCTGCCAACAGTGGCTTGGTTGCCAAGGCGCGAATGCGCTGACTCCTTGCATGATGACAGAAGGTACTTCGTTTTGGCCTCGTTCACCACCAATCCCATTTTCTCCGCTTCTTTTTCTAATTTGGAGTAAGCAGAAGTTACGGCGCGGTTGTTAAGGCCAATGATATCAATATCGTCAGCATATGCCAACAGTTGCACGCTTTTATAAAATATTGTTCCAGCGAGGTTAAGTTCTGCAGCTTGTATTATTTTCTCCAGCATTAAATTAAAGAAATCGCACGATAGGGGGTCACCCTGTCTGAAACCTCGTTTAGTTTCGAACGGCTCGGAGAGGTACTTCCCAATTCTGACCGAGCTGGCGGTGTTGCTCAAGGTCCTTTTGCATAGCCGTATAAGTTTTGCGGGGAAACCAAATTCAGACATAGCGGCATATCGAAAGCGGCTTTAAAATCAACAAAGAGATGATGCGTGTCGATTCTTTTTTCACGGGTTTTTTCCAAGATTTGGCGTATTGTAAAAATCTGGTCGATGGTAGATTTACCAGGTCTGAAGCCACACTGATAACGTCCAATCGGTCTGTTCACATCAGGCTTCAGTCTTTCGCACAATACGCTTGATAGGACCTTATATGCGATATTCAAAAGGCCGATTCCGCGATAGTTGGCGCAGTTTGCACGATCGCCCTTCTTGTGGATTGGGCAATGATTCACTACAGTCTATAAAATAAATATTACTTCACTATATTGAACAATTGAAACAAATATCATAAAAGTATAGTCGCTGTTCATAGCAATTTTGCCATTGGAAAACATTTATAAAAGGTAGTTTTCTTCTTTTTTAAATAGTCCTTCTTTCAATAACTTAATAATGGATTTTACAGACAAAAATTTTTAGAATCATCTTGAAACATTTTAAGGAAATTTTAGATGTTAATCTCAGATAGAATCTAGTCCATACTTTTAAAAATATTCTTATAAAAAATTAAGGAAATTCAAGGAAAGGTAAGCTCTTTATGGAGAAAATTGTAAGTTTCGGAAGTCTTTGCAAATAACCATATAGGTAACTCGAGTAAGTTCTTAGTAACTAAATTTCTTTAAAAGTGCTATTTCAACCAAATTGTTATTGTACGTGTCTCTGCTCGCTATTTTCGTTTTTGCAGCTTCTAAACTATTTTGTTATTCATTGTTATTTTATTTATGAAAACTGCGTTTCACAACCACAATAAGTCAACCCTGAAAATAAGAATAATTCAATATTTTTCTTGCGTTGTTAACTGAACGATTACTGCCCGAATACCATAGTATATGTCCACTAGCAGCGCAACTTACTCTGAATCTGCATACACACACAAACCACGCAGGGTGCGTTGTATGCAATAACAAAACAATCAAATTAAAATACAGCAATATTGAACGTGAAGACATAAGACTTACAAATTAGTGAATATAAAGCAGTTCTAACACCTTATCAGTTACTATAAAATGTAAATTTCTGTTTATATTCAAGTTTTTAGTTGTAATTAATACTTTGAAACAACTTTGAAAGCCATTTCCGTCATTCCACTCTCTCGGAGTACCTTCATCCACTACCTTCCACTCCGATTCGCAAAAGAAGATCCAAACTAGTAGGGGTAAACAATGCCGAATACTGAGTTGATTTATTTTTCGCTCGCGTATGTAAGTATCGACAATTGTAGAGAGTTGCTGCTGCTTATAATAGCGGAAACGTTGCACTCGCTCAAACTGGTATGAATAAGACCACGAAATTCTAGTTAATGAACTCGAATGTTTACTAACCAGTTTGGCAGTTGACTGCAGGGAACATATCGCATCAAACACCGATAAATCCAGTATCAACTAAAACCAAGAAATGAAATTTACCATTATAGGAAACCCCATCTTTAACTTTTAAAGAATTGTATTAAATTGTTTACACTACCCGGTTTTATTCCCATTTTATCTCGTACACAATTGCCAGGCGCTTAGCTAGCCTTAACTACAATACGTAGATAAATGAAATATATATCAAATGAAAGCTCTAGATGAGTAAGTTTGCACAAAAATATAAATTAGTTCATTTGTTTATGAGATATTAGCATTTATTATTTCCATTTTCACCACAGCATTTTCTAGCGTGGTGACGCATAAGCATACACATATTCATACATATGTATGTATGTTTGGATTTTCTATATGTACTTGCTTTGTTTATCTCTCTGTTCTAATGCGCACAGCAATGGGCGGATTCCAAAGCGAAACTGTTAGCTGAGCTAACTAAAAAAACACACCCGATTTTCGGGGGTTACATACTAGTTATTTATTTATTTAAAGTCGACAATCAAATACCTATCTATCTATGGCGCGATATACAACAGGTATATCATCATAAACCTCCTAAGAGATTTTTGCGCCAAGCTTCTCTTCCAATTTGTGGTGTGCCGATTTGAATTTTCCCTACAAATTGGTGGGACCTACAGTTTTTTGCCGACTCCGAACGGCATCTACAAAGGAGACGAATTTTTGCTGAGAAGCCTGTCATGGCAGAAATACACTCGGAGAGTTTGCCAAACCACTTCCGAGGGGCGACCCCGTTTTGAAAAACTTTTTTCAAATCACTTTTGATGTTACCTGTACCAGGGCTCGAACCATGGACCTTCGGTGTGGTAGGCCGGCAACACTACCTTCACACCACGGCGGCCGCCGTCAATACGGTCAACTTAAAAATCGTACAAGGTGGCGCAAAAGTAAGCTTCCGATGTTCAGCATATCGGTTGTGGCACGTGCAGTGTGTGCTGTTGCACCGTCTTGTTGGAACCACATGTTTTCCAATCCCAATTCATCAAGTTGCGGCAAAAAGAACTCGTTGATCATTGCTCTGTAGCGCTCACCATTCACAGTAACCGTTTGGCCCCGACCGATTATTGGTCAAATAAATAGTCAGCAATATTCCGCGTTCTGGAGCAGTGTAGCGTAACATTGTTTATTAACGTGTATTTCGCATGTGCTTACTACACAAATGTCAAAACAGAACTGACGTTAGGGGCCAATCGCAAAATTTATAGCATTTTCTGATAGGAGGATTACTTTTGCGCCACCCTGTACAACGTCAAGCAACTTAGAAATAATTATCAAATAAAATTAACATATGTATCTACATACAACATCGTCGTAATCATCGTAATGGTGGTGGACGCATTTCACCTGGTGGCACAAATAGGGGAGGCATACCGACAAATGTTGGTGGTACCAGGAAGGGTGGTGGCAAAGTTGGTAGTGGTGGTAAACGACCCAATAAAGGTGAATTTGGTGGTTTTGTGTGTATGGAAGAGGGCGCTTTATTTAATTCACCACACAGTTTGCTTTGCCTCTAACGCTAGCCCCTACACCTGCCAACGATGTGAGTTTACGCTATGGCTTCAGCTCGTGCTTCCTCGTTAAGACGTTCTGATTGCCATGCAGCCAAGCATGTTTCACGATTTTCCAGTGTGCCAGTTTGTGCTTTATGTGCTACTAGGTGAGCTTCAAGTTCAGCACGTATATCCTCATTTTGAGACCTGCAAAGAAATTATCGTAATAGCACAACATTTTTTGGGATCAGAATGATTCCAATTTAAGTTTAAAACCTGCTCAGATCAATACCCTAAACTAGGTATTTCGCTCGCATAAATGTTTTGCCTTATAATACACAGAGAAATTATTTCAAACTAACCAAATAAATAATATTTGCTGAGCATACTCGTACACAAAGAAATATTATGGGTCTTGGTTTCTCAACATAAATTGTAACCATGCAGAAAACAGAAAACTTTACACTATTCGGTAGTTGTTTTCTTTAGTAGACAACAGCTAAAACCCATCCAAAAAAGGCGGGACCTCGGTATCAATGATCCTAAAGCGGATTTTCGATTTTTGGTTTCAGTGAAAAGTTTTTATAAAAGCGTGCAACTGTTGGCATATGCTGACGATATTGATATCATTGGCCTTAACAACCGCGCCGTAACTTCTGCCCACTCCAAATTCGAAAAAGAAAGCGGAGAAAATGGAATTGGTGGTGAACGAGGGCAAAACGAAGTACCTTCTGTCATCATGCAAAGAGTCAGCGCATTCGCGCCTTGGCAACCAAGCCACTGTTGGCAACAATAATTTGGAAATAGTAAAGGACCTCGTTTACGTGGAAACCAGCATTAACACCAACTCTTACTCTTGCAAACAAATGCTACTTCGGACTGAGTAGGCACTTGCCAAGTAAAGTCCTCTCTCGACGACCGAAAATAACACTCTACAAGTCAGTCATCGCGCCCGTCCTGCTATATGGTGCAGAAGCGTGGACACTAACAACATCTGATGAGGCGGCTCTGGGAGTGTTCGAGAGAAAGGTTCTTCGAAAGATTTGTGGACCTCTACGCGCTGGCGACGGCGAGTACCGAAGAAGATTTAATGATGAGCTGTATGAACTTTACGCAGACGCCGACATAGTTCAGCGAATTAAAACACAGCGGCTTTGCTGGCTAGGCCACGTAGTGCGAATGAGCGAAGATGCTCCAGCCCAGAAGGTATTCTTATCGGCACCCGCCGGTGGAATCAGAGGAAGAGGGAGACCACCACTCCGATGGAAGGACCAAGTGGAGACCGATTTGCGATCGCGCGGTGTTTCCAATTGGCGCCAGTTGGCGCAACGAAGAAACGACTGGCGAGCTATGTTGGACGGTCAAAATCGCCCAGGCGGTTAGATGACCATTTAAAGAAGAAGAAGAAAAGTTATTGGCGAAAAACCAAAAAATTACCCAGGTCCGATCCGAAATGTGGGGCGTGATGCAATTTATTTATGTACAGAACGCCTTTCTGAGTAGACAGCTTTCGGGCGCCTTCAAAAAACCCTTAGTCGTTCCAACCCCGGCTACACGATGAACAGTAGTTCTGCAAAAAACTCACTTCTGTACATTTCAGAACACCCAACATGAGTGATTACAACAACCACACAACATTACAACAACCACACAACAGACAGAAAATTTTAAATTTTGATTGCAAATATATCTTGAGGGAAACATATAATCAATTCGGATTATTGATACGGAGGTCAAAACGCGTCCTTTTATACCTGTCCCGAAATTTTTGGACTTGTTTTATCAGTTGCCTCCTAAGGGAAACAAATACCCACTAATCAACTGTATTGCGTTGGTGCTAGATACGTACTTCAGTGCCTGTATTTCTTCTTGCATCATAGTGAGACGATCAACAGTGCTCTTGGTTTCACCTTGCTGCTTCAGTCACATAGCTTCTTCAGACTTAATTCTCTGTAATAAAGTAGTTGGACAACACTTCCAGTCGTGTCTGCTCCTCAATTTATCTTTTTCCGAATGATGGAAATCATGCTTCAATATCTGGTTTTCAGTACCTGCAAGTTGTAATTGTTCCTCCGCCAATTTTTTGGCATCCTGAATGTAAAATATTAGGAAATAATCTATATATTACTTAACTAGCGGGCCCGGGACTGCTTTGCAAGTCATTCCGCACTACAAAAAAAGCCTAAAATGTCTGTTGTTGTTAAAAGTTGGTAGCCTGTGTTGTGCGAAAAATTAAAACAAATAACCTACAAACCTGGAAAACTAGTTAAAAAGGAAATTTTTTTAAATATTTATTCATGTAATCTGTAAAAATAAGTGTTTTTGTATACTACCTAAAGGATTGTAATTCAATTTTTTTTACACTATCTTTACATTTAGCTCTATTATAATAGCTACTCAAAATAAAAGTTAGCTTATCCATTTCTTAAATAATTAGGGATTAAGTTTTATAACTTTTTACACTATGCACATCATTTCTACAATCTAATGTCAAATCAGTGCTGTAGCGGAAATATGTGCGACTGTATGAGCAATAAATAAGAATTAAGTTTGTTGTGTATGTGTGTGAAAAAAGTGAAGTGACATGTTAAATGTCTAGTTTGGGTGCGTGGCGAAACCTCGCACAACTCACGGCATTTAGTTTTGACTAACTCTAAAAAAAAAAAATTAACCCATATAATAGGACTCTATTATAATGCTAATAAATATACTACATTCTTGGTTTTGTTCGGTATAAATAAACAAAAGTGATGGTTTCCGTACACGTGAACATGCAACATAGAATTGTCCATGAGCAAAACAGGGATATTCCAAATCAATGCCGCACAACTGCGCTTGCGCTTTACTTATCGTCATTGCAAAATCAAAACGTATGACGAATTGAAGTCGTTAAAAGTCGAAAGGCAAATCCGGTGGATTCCTAGCGCTGTGCGTAACAAAACAACCTCCCCTTTATTTTTCCCTTTAAAAATGGTAGCTTCAATCAGATTAACCATAACCTTTTAGACTACCAAACGTGTACCATGACAAAGTCGTAGAAATAATGGGCAAATCGAGGGAATCCAAAAATTCCATAGGGTAATTGACAACGTCATCTTGATTCGTGACAGTGTCTATCGATGTATAAGTAATCGATTCATAATAGTCGCATTGCGGCCCGAAACATCTGTATTTTTCTCAGCTAAATACATCGACTTCATTGAGTTCAAATGCATCCGCCTTCAACTAGACAACGTCTCTATGTACTTATATGTTTGCTACATCCCTCCAGCATCAGATTTTTCAGTCTACATGCAACATGTCTCTCTGCTCAAAACTGTTAACCTTATGACTAAAGCTTCAGATTCAATTATTGTTTTGGGTGATTTTAACTTACCTCATACTATATCGTGGAACATATCTG
Source organism: Merzomyia westermanni (assembly GCA_949987695.1). Classification (NCBI taxonomy): domain Eukaryota; kingdom Metazoa; phylum Arthropoda; class Insecta; order Diptera; family Tephritidae; genus Merzomyia; species Merzomyia westermanni. The sequence goes on from OX465289.1 coordinate 102,165,412, forward strand.
ATGGTAACATTATTCCAAATCCGTCCAAACTGGGGTTCAATGACTTTTTAGATGGAATTTCCGATCTTTGCCTTAATCAAATAAATGTTACCGCTAACAAGTTTGGGAAAGTCTTAGATTTAGTGTATGTTAATGATATAAACCAATTTTCTGTAAATCGTTGTGATCCGTTGGTTTTACCAGAAGACCTTTACCACCCTTCTATGGAAATAGTCTACGAAACCATAAGTAATGGCCAAGGCACTCAATGCTACTCATGTAGTAGCTTTGATTATAACTTTTCCAAAGCAAACTACAAGAAATTAAATAAAGAACTGTCTAAATTAACTTGGCCTGAATTTGGTTGTGATATCGATCTAAACGTCTCACATTTCAATCACACTATTTACTGCCTATTTGAGAAGTTTATTCCTAAACGTAAAGTAACTTATGATCATCCTACGCAAGCTTGGGTTACTAAAGAGCTTAAGGCTCTTAAAAATAGGAAAACGCGATCATTTAATTTATATAAGAAATCCGGATTAAATAAACATTACCTACTGTATTCCATTCCACGTCAGAAGTACATAGATTTAAATAAAAAGTGCTATAAAGCTTATATCTCTAAAACGAAAAGAGACATTATTCTCAATCCTAAGTCATTTTATGGTTTCGTAAATTCTAAACGTAAAGTATCAGGGTTTCCCTCAGCCATGAAATATCAAGACTTTATATCTAGCGATAATCAATGTATCGCAAATTTTTTTGCTCAATTTTTCACTTCTAACTATTCTGCTGTCACCAATTCAAACTTTCAAAACACGGGACAAATTCAATTAATTCACCAATTATATGCGCCAAAGATGTTCTAATTTACCTTAAAACCTTAAAAAAATCTTTTAAATATGGTCCTGATAGGATTCGTACATGTTTCTTGAAAAAGTGTGCGAACCATATTTACCAATTTGTTCAATCTATCACTAAAGTGTGGTGTTTTTCCCACTGCGTGGAAAGAATCGTTTCTTCTACCGCTGCATAAAAGCGGGAGTAGGTCTTCTATAGAGAACTATCGTGGCATCGCAAAGCTTTCTGCCATCCCAAAATTGTTTGAAGCTATTGTTACAAATCAACTTACGGGTCCGATCTCTACTTTGATAGCTGACTGCCAACACGGGTTCAGTAAGGGAAAGTCCACAGTTACGAATTTACTTGAGTTTACCAGTCATGTCTCAAATGGCTTTAGAAAAAATCTGCAAACCGACGTTATTTATACGGATTTCAGCAAAGCTTTTGACAAAGTGTGTCACTCATTACTTATTCATAAACTCGATCAGTTGGGCTTCCAGCCGGGTCTCAATCCTGGATCTGTTCTTACCTTAGTGACAGGACACAAAGAGTAATGTTTAAAAATTTAGTATCCGATGTCATTTATGTCTCTTCGGGGGTTCCTCAAGGAAGCCATCTTGGCCCGATTCTGTTCTTGTTGTTTATAAATGATATTTCTACAATAATAAAATCTTCAAAAATGTTAATGTATGCCGACGACGTAAAGCTTTTCATGTCATTCGCGTCTTTTGAAGATAGAAATGAGCTACAATCAGATCTAGATACACTTGTTACTTGGTGCGATTTAAATTATATGCCACTTAACCTTAAAAAATGTAAACACATGGGTTTATCGCGTGGAATTTCTCAGCCGGCTTCCTATACAATTAAAAATTATAGTCTTGAGCAAGTGTATGATTTTGTTGACCTGGGGGTTGCTATGGACTATAAACTCAGTTTCAACCGCCATATTAACACAACAGTCAATAAGGCTAGAGGTGTCCTAGCATTCGTTAAACGATGGTCTAAAGAATTTAGCGACCCTTATGTAACTAAAGCCCTCTTCACTACATTAGTCAGACCGATACTTGAATACGGTTCTATAATTTGGAACCCGCGTTACCAGGTTCATGTAGATCGCCTTGAATCAGTTCAAAAACAATTTTTACTATTTGCCTTAAGAGATTTTCATTGGGATCCCTTGTACAATCTGCCACCCTATACGAATCGTTTAAAACGCATTAATCTGCACACACTTTCTAGTCGGAGGGAAATGCTTGGAATTATTTTTATGATTAAATTGCTAAATGGTTCACTATCCAGCCCATTTCTTCTAAGTGAAGTGAACTTCAATGTACCGTCTCGTCCTTCAAGGCATTTTAAACCTCTAGTCTTAAAACAGTGCCGAACCAATTTTCAGTTAAATGAGCCTTTTCGCTGTTTGTGTCAAGATTATAACTCTCTTTCTGGTAGATTTGATATTTCAGACTCGCTTTTCAGCATAAAAAAATCAATTCTTTCTATCCTAAATTCATAGTTACTAATTGTTTCTTATTCTTTGACTTCTATATTAACTTCTAACAATACTTTTATTCTGTTAACTAGTTATTTCTTAAGGTATAATATATCCTATATCTACTTTACTTAGCTGATGAGGTTTTCTCTGTAGCTGAGCAGTTTTAGATCTCGACGATTAACAAACCAACTTTCAACGACTCGGCACGAACGAATAATCCGCGCGTTATGCGGATGCGCCCCTCGCGCCGGTCGGGCGGGATATGGTGGGTAATCCGTTGGAAATTATTATTAAAAAAAAAAAAATGGCTCTCTCACTTATATCAAGGACACACATTGTATGTAGTACAGTATCAATATCACGATCTATACCACATATGTATACCACGAGTAGTTGTAGACTGGTTCTAGTATACTCTAAACTACAGTATCGATACTGTAGTATCTATACCACATGTGTATCATGGGTACTAACCAATCATAGTTTCTATAGTTATGCGCAATGCCGGGAAATACTTTTGTAACCAATTCTTGTTTTGATTGTGTTAAATGGCAAAAATCATTTGGATTTGATAGGATCAGCAACAATTGTGCCATTTTCAATATCTAATAATTGCTTTGAAATCATTTTGCAATTGTACACGTACATTTCAGTCAACGTAAGTTTTTGAACATATATCCATAAATAGGACGCTTTCAAACATGCATTCAATTCATCGGCCATAGTAGATCAGGGAATAACAGGCAATGTTTAACGAAAATCACCGGCCAATAGAACCAAAGCACCAACAAACAACTCTTTAATAGTCCTATCTAAGGCCTCCAGTTATTATACCTTTCATGAACATGAAATTGTATTATAACTTTGGTCCGATGTTTGTAAGTATGAGAAGAAGAAGAGATAGACCCACCAAGAAGTATACCGAAATAGTCAGGGCGATGAGCTGAGTCGATTTAGCCTGTCTGTTTGAACGCAAACTAGTCCCTCAGTTTTTCAGATATCTCGATGAAATTTGCAAAAGGGGACGCCATACAATCGATTGTTCCGATAAAAGGGTTTCGGCCTATAACTTTCAATCAAAAAGCTAGGAACATACATATATTATATACGTAATGACAACAGTGAAAAGCAGCCACTTAAAACCGTGATGCGTATTCGCGAAATGTATAAAGTCTTCGACGCAGTCAAAGACAGTCCTTTCCTTACTTGTTTTTTATGTGCCATTTTCCAGTCATCGAAACATTTAACTTACATTGTTGTAAAACTTTGCCCATTAAGGGAGATATTGCAGGTGAGATTTTTGATAATTTGTATGTTCAATGGCATTTTTAGTGCTGAATGTGCTGTGCGACCACCATCTAATGATGTAGCAGCGATTCCAGATGATCGTTGCCAAAATCAATTAAATCAAGTTAGTGCGCTTAAAAAGAACAGCCCTTCCCTACTGCAGTGAATTTGTAACAGATGCATTCATCAATGTATCTCTTCGCTTGCTTGCCGATATGTATCAAAAGACGTCCTTTAACTCTTTTCAAACTTAAAAATGATGTTGGCCCTCGTACATTTACCAACAATAACCGCAGAAAAACACATTCATGTTCACTGGGATGAACTGTATATATTCGTTCTATTGTATCCGTTGAAAATACATTGGGATGCCCATCTACTGGAGTTCCTCTCTAACGTTTTTCCTATGACTTCGAAGATGCATTTCATGCATAATATTTCGGCGCTTCAGAATACAATAATGTGCGTGCAAAATTATCATTTTGGCAAACCAAAAAAAAATAGGTTGTAGGTGGGGGTCGCTCTGCCATTTTCCGGGCTGTGCTTTCTGTGAAAAAGACACGTTATCCGTTTTTCAAATAAACTTCCAAATGAGCAACAACTGAACTAAGGTCGTGTATGGGGAAGATAAGAATTCTCCAAACGGCTCCTTAAATTTCATCATGTCTACTATCGCGACCTACACCAAAGACAGCCATATTACTTCCTCTGTTAACATACTATAATGTATTTTATGGACTTCACCGAATTACAGTATTGAACAATTATATGTGCACTGAATGCTTTGGACAGCAATGGCGAATATGGAAACACAGCGTAAAATATTAATGTATAATAAGTATATTATCTTATAGTAAGGAAGTATGTATAGTGGATACCTACATATATCATAATAAATACACAATATTTTCAAAACATTTAAATCTCAATTCAAGTGTACTTCGAGCAATGTATATGATTTTTACCAGCGTATTGATTTTTATGATACATATTTTTAGTCAATACATTATATTTGAAACAGCATGTGGAGCTCTTCGGCCACCCCCTTGTAAAAAAACACCATAGACCATTATAATAATCTATGGTGATTTCTCATAGATTACTACAGAATACTACAGAATTCTATAGTTGAGCTAATTTGAGTCAAAATAGTGTTCTGAAATTAATCATTCATTTATATTACTGACTTTGATGGCAATTTGGAATTTGAGCTTTTGGCCATGATCGCCCCCCCTCAACTAGAGACCTGTATCCACCCCTAAAGCATTTAGACGGTATAATGAATAACCACCATTTCCCGTCATTGTTTTGACTACCAATTTTCTCGGATATCTCTTTGTACATTTACCATCAATCATGCATGGGGAATTGCGATTTATATCACCATACGGTCTGAATCATATTCTTCGTTACGATTTCGAACATACTTGGATCAGTATTCCGATCTGGGATTTCAGCTAAGATAATATCATCAATTTGATTGCTAGTTATCTTTTCAACTAACCAAATCAAAATTTGTGCGTGTGGTTAAGCCGTGTTTCTGCCATTCCACCAAGTACATAAAACATCGCACCTTACCGAACACTTCATACTTTACAATGAAATACTCTTGCTGTAATATCATGTCTATGACTCATTGCCCTGGATAAAGTTGTTTTGAACGTCTTGCCATTTTAGATTGCCTGTAAAGGGAATGAATAAGTCCGGTCTACCGAAACAACGAACGGAACACATTGCATCTTGGGCATATTCATGCATATGTCGTGGATTGCCTGCCAAAACAGTAGCATTTTCATCGTTTTGAATGACATCGAATGAAACTCAATCTTGCGGTCTAAATTTTTGCATACATATCTTCGATGTATTGATTGAAAAGTTGATTAACCTCATTTTGTCTAATCATTATTCGATAGAAATAATAGTGAATGGCACTGACAGTTTTATCCAACTCACAATTGGGATTTGCCGGATCTTTCATTTTTATATTGATCGCATATCCGTCTTTACTGCAACAAAATAAGATTGGGTATTGTAGAGCATCATAAGAACGACAGGTTTCGCTGACACGTTGTAATTGATTAATTCTCCTATGCAATACAATGTCCCGAGATTGAAATTCTTGCCCAACAATAACAATTGCAACTTCATCATTTGCTCACCGACCGGTGTCTTATCAGCCCGAATGACAATTTTATGATCATCCAAAGGCATTTGATCAACCGTTGTCGCTAACATACGAACCAATGCATCATGTTCGTGTAATAATTCTTGAATTTGACCAATAATTGCTCTATTTGTTTGTACGTTCCCTGCATGATGAGCATTTATTTCTTCTTGATTCTTTTGGATGAAATAAATTTGAAAGAAATCATGTTGAGCGTCTGGAAATGGGAGTAGTGAACCAATGTTATGATAAACTTGCCCTTGAATCTGCAATCGAGAACAGTGTGACCAGGTTAGCCTTTTCGAGGCTAGATTTAGCCTTTTTTGTCCTTTAGCCTCATAATTTTGGTTTTAGCTTCGTGGCTTCTTTCTAGCCTTTTTTACTCCAAATGCTATTTTTACTTGCATTACATGACTGATGTGAACATCATAGCATTACTAAGAAAATCAACGCCATGAATGTGTAATATAATGTAATATATTTATAGCAACCTTGCGGCGATGTCGACAAAACCAAGACGACAAAACATAGCAGACAATTATTCTTTTCACACACATACGTTTGTTAATTTCGATTTCTTTCCAGCTTGATATTGCCGCAAAAACTGGAAAAGTAAGTTACATACGAGTATATTTTGCTAATTTTATCATATTTGTGTTGTTTTTTCGTAAAATTAATTTAGGTGTTTAATAAAGTTGCCGAATTCATTTTCAACAAACGCAGCTAGCAGCAGTGAAGCTCTAAGCGATCAGCAAGTTAAATCCTGCACATTTAACACGTATGTATGTATGCATGTCATTGAGATTCTCGCTCATAAACATTACTACTCTCACAACAAATTTTACAGGAAATCCAACCGAGATAAATGTCACCAAAGCGAAAGCGAATCGACATCAAATGATACCGAGAGTTGTATATCTGAGGATGATGAAGATTGAATATAAATATATATATAAGCTGTAAAACAATTTCAGGCTTTAAAAACAAAAAATTCGACAGAGCTGGCTAAGTGACAAAAGATCCAACAAGTGGCAAATATTGTTTATGCAAATTACAGCCGAAACTTTCTGGCCTTATTGCACATGCAAATAGGAAAAAACACATCGATTCAGTGGCCCCATTTAAAAGTGGGTCGCAACCATCAGTTCCCTTCACACCGAAAAGAGTAAGGTGTGATATCAAACGAGCCAGTCTACGAAACGCAATACACATTGCAATCTATTCGTTCCGTCGATCATTTAACAATGTTGCAAAAGCATACGTTTTTGGATAGCGCTATTGCGAGAGACTTGCAACTACGAAGAACAAAGTGTAGTGCTCTGAAAACAAATGCCTTGTCCCCCTACTATACAAAAAAATTGCTTGAAGATATTGGCAGTAACTATTTTAGTCTAATTATAGATGAGTCTACTGATATTGCAACTGAAAAGCAGCAAGGTATAGTGATACGGTACTACAGTGCAAGTGAAAAGCGTTTTGTTAACACATTTCTTAGATTAATAGAATTGTTAAATTCCACTGCAGAGGGTATAGTAGATGCTGTGTTAAAAACGCTTAAAGATTATAACCTAAACATAAGCGAACTGAAAGGGCTCGGAACAGACATTGCTAGCATAATGGTTGGAATAAATAAAGGGGTTATTGCTCTTCTAAGAAAACATAATAAGTATATCACTTTAATACCATGTGTTTGCCATTCAGTTCAGCTAGCCGTATCCAGCGCTTCTAAGTTCATCCCTCATGAAATAAAATTTTTAATCTCTGAGAGTTACAACTGGTTTGCAAAGTCAGCGTATAGGCAAAATAATTATAAGCTTTTTTTTTCTTTGATTAATGATGGCCATGAGCGTTTCAAATTAGTACGAGCCTGTGATACGCGTTGGTTGTCGATTGAAACAGCAGTCAAACGTATAGCCGATCAGTGGCTTGAACTGAAAACACAGTTTGGTATTACTTCATTAAAAGAAAGCTGTCACAAAGCTAAAATTTTATATGATTTGTATACGAATGCAAATATGGCATATCTTGTATTCTTAAAGCCAGTACTGCATGAAGTCCAAAAATTAAATAAATCATATTAAAGTAACTTGGCAGACCCTACAAAGTTGTTTTCTGACTTAACTGGCTTCCAACAGCATATTTTTCATAAAGGTAGGGTAGGTAGTATTGATGACGAAATGCAGAAAATTATTCGTAAAAATTATCAACTATTTTTAATGGAGTTGATAACTCAGTTGCGACATAACCTTCCTGAAAATATGAACTCTTAACAAAAGATACATTTTTTTTTCAGTTGATAATTCTTTGAAAGTTACAAAGCCGGATGTATTTTCTCCCTTTGAAGAAGAAAAGTCTAGATATTCTTTAAATCAAATAACATCGACTGAGCTGCAGTGGCGAAAGCTAATAACCGTACAGTGGACAAGTGTGACCTCTACCATAGAACCCCCTTTTTTAGACCCGGTCGAATTCGTATTTAACTGTTTGGTATTACCTTTCAGTAATGCGGAGGTTGAAAGAATCTTTAGTGCCATGAACATTTTAAAAACTAAGTTTAGGAACAGATTAAAAATTAAAATGCTTAACTCGCTGATTAATATTAGATGCTCGTTAAAACGCTTATCCAAATGTTGCAATTATTTTGAAATTACCGATGATCTCATATCTATGATAAATAAACAAACTTTTTATTCAGACTCAAGCTCTTCTGATTCGTCAGACGAAGAAAATATTATATAAATAATTAGTTTGTAGTGACTTTTCTATAGTATGTATTTAAAAAAAAAATTCCTAGTCATGGAAAATGTGCCTTATATGTGTTGAAACAAGAAAAGTTCCTTTAAGCTTTATATACAAATAGTTTAAACTAAAATAAAAGATTTGAAATGGATTTCGTAAAAAAATTCTGACTTTTTTCAGCTTCTTTTGTTCTTAATTTAAGCCTTTTCTAACCTTTTTTTTTGCCAATCTAGTCTCTTTTTTTTCTATCACCTGGTCACACTGATCGAGAGGCTAAAAATCTTGGTTAACATCCGATCTTGGGTAAGTCCGATAAATTGGACTTTCGCTATGAACAGAAACGTTTGACATGACACATGATGCACAGGGAAACCTCTCCTAACGGACACCCCTATTAGGCGAACTCCTCATGAGCGGAAAAATATGAGTATGCTTTGCAATTTATAAAAAGTCATTATGTATTCAAAAGCGTCGTAGTGGTTATGTACATACATACCCAATAACTGACTCGCCTCGAATCGCCGACGAACTGGCTTACTGTGATAATATGATCGGGGCTATACCCTTTCCCGCATTGAGGAAATTTCAGCTAATGGCCTTGCCGAAGCACAATCCGGCGACGAGAAGCTTCTGCAACGTATACAAGGTCAACAAGATGATTTATTTGCCCTGCGTCCTGTCAATATCCCAGGCTGCGACAAACTAATATACTGCGACGTGTGCGGCGATCTAATTCACCCTTTTGTTCCAGAACGTCTAGGGAAGAAATTTTTTGATGATGTAGTATTACATTAAATACGCCGCGTTCTTATGCACATGCAAATATCGACCGCACACAAAGCCAAGCTTTTGTGACCCACATAAATCCTAATGAAATCAGCGGGAGTTTAACATCTAATATACACGCCGACACACAAGGCGCAGATCTGGTTACATTTGTCAATTGCATTACTCAAGCCGCCGCATTGACGAACTGACGTGTCGATCAGCATAACTGATCGACAGCGTCGGTTTGTCAATCTGGCTGTCGAAATAACTAGGAAGCAAATAAGCTGACTTTGCATACCATGTAAACACTTGCAGTTTGTAAGTATTAGTGTAAACTAGTGTAAGAAATTTTGTATAAGAGAAACGAATTTCCAATAAAGGGGCAATTCTTGTCACAAGCTTAACCTCAGCGTTTCAATCATTCTACATGGCGATCCTTAGCCAGCTTTGGTTATAAGTAAGCGAAAATTTGCTAAACTAGCAAAGCGCTACGAGAACTAAACAGAGTAGACGAAATGTTATTCAATCATTCTATTGCAATTATTTAAAGATAAAGAGCCAGTTTTTGGCTCTCAGCATATAAACTTGAATTTAATAAACAAGCTTCCTATACTGAACACCAAACAGGAGGAAAATTTAGATGCTACAACTGGTGAGGACACTACATCACTTTATGTGGATACCTACCTGCTTTTCACGAAACCGCTATATACGGCTGGTAAACACTTGGACTTACCTGGTGGCAAGTCCGTCGAGTACCTAATGGGCTTCACAAATAAAGGCATAAAAAGGGTGGAATAATAGAAGCAACCCGACTGGCGGCATAATGCAAAAAAAAAAAGGGTGGAATAATTTGATGACAATAAACTTCTACACTCAACAAGACTGGCAGCGCAAAATATTTGTGACTGGCAGCAAGAATAGCAGCTATTAATTTTAAAATATAAGTATATTAGAATAAATTGAGCACGCCTCACGGCCGGTAAACCAGGAGCAAAATTTTCATTTTGCTTAGGGAAAATATATAAAAAAAAAAAAAAAAAATTTATATTGGTTGAACACAAATTTGAAATAATCCTTTAGGCAATTTCCTTTTAAAGGAAAAAGAGAGCTTATAAAATATAAGAATAGGTAAATAATATGCAGGAGATTACGACTCAGAAAGAATTTAATAGGACATTCAAAAAGTGCGAAGACACTATTAAAGAATTTAAAAAAACTTCCGAACAAATTCTTGAGAGTCGTAACACTGTAAGGCAAGGTCGGACACCGATTACCATAGAAGAGTATCGGCTCATAGAAGAGAACAAGCTCAATAAAAAGGGGGAAATTCCAAAAATATCTACCCCTATAAAAGTTCACAAAAGGAAATGGGGGTAAACAGTTTAGGAAGAGAAAGGAAGTAGCCGAAACTTTTAGGCTACTAAATCTAACAACAAATACGGTTGATAGATTAAAATTAAAAGGAAAAATAAACATGTACGAAGTAAATAATAATACAAAATTTTTCTGAAAATAAGAAATTTTATTACTAAGTAAACTGAGTAAATTGGAATACAAATAAAGTAAAAATACAAATAAATTCAAAAAATTTTTTTGTATGACATGGCATGGTGGAAAACTGCATTAAACGGTATCTTAATAGGAATAGGAGGATACGAAATAGGTAAGGAAAATTCTGCAATGAAAAATTACGCAAATAAACTGGTTAGATACGAACCACACCCTAATATAGAAAATAAGGAAGAACTTTCAGACAAATGGTTAACTATCTTTGCAGGCGTAACTACATTTTTAATTGTCGCAATTGCAATTTTAATCAAAAAACCATATAAAAAATAAATTGAGACAATTGAATAATGTACAACACCGCGTCTAAGCAAAAACTTTATATACCAAGAAATGAATCAATGTCAGGAAATATACGACACGTTATATGAAGAAAAAGCAAAAGCCAGTAAGTCGTACAAATGCATAAATAAAAGTACTCCTATTACAACAGAGACTATAGTAAAGCATTTTAACATAATTTTAGAAGCTCTAAATAGCATAGGACAGGTAACTTAATCAGTAAATAACATACTTACCAAAGAAGACCAAAGAAAAGCTTACCAATTTTTCGCCGCCGTACGAGATAAACTAGTATCTTCTTTAGCTAGATACAATATAGAATTAACAAAACCAACCACAGTAGGGGAAAAAATTCTGATAGATTTCAATTTACGTTTATCAGAACGTGCCCAGAGCCCGACTCCATCACCTGCCTTGAGCCAGACTCCATCAGTGGAAGAAAATAAACCACTAAACATCCCAGAGATATTCAACCCAGAGATATTCAACACAAGCAGCAGTCAAAGCTATGTGTAAAAACTGCTCCAATGACAAGGTCAAAATGATCATGCAAGCGGGAACGTTCACAACAATGAACGATGCAATCCCCAAATTTACCAACAGCTCTACCGAAATAACGGGCAGCTCAAACACAATTTTGAATGTATGACAGCAGAGTCAGTACCGGAGTAATTTCCGTGGAGATTACCGAAGTAACAACTATGGGAGCTACCAAGGTAGGAGATTTAGACCGCAACCAAGATGCAACAATAACTCGAGGTCTAATAATAATAATAATAATACCCAGAGAGCATCACAAACCCGAAACGGCAATAGACCTTATAACCAGACCCGTAACGTGCGCAGCTGCAACCAGACGGAAAACCAGGAGACTCCACTTCAAGATCAGTAGATAGGAAAATATGCGTACTAAATCTACATCTAAACAGCTATATATCTACAAGGACATCATTAAATAATTCGATTTCAAATTTCTTAATTGATACAGGAGCAGACATCTCCATTATTAAAAAGCATCAAATTGGTAATAATCACAAAATAAATACAGAGCAAATTACGGACTTAAAGGGCATTGGTCAGGGTATAACCAGTACATTGGGCACAGTTAAAGCAGATTTAAAAGGTGATGACCTTCTAATTTACCATAAATTCCATGTCGTAGAAGACGACTTTCCAATCCCATGCGATGGAATAATAGGACTAGATTTCATAAAGAAGTACAGTTGTATTTAAGACTATGGAAAAACAGAGGATAAATTAATCCTAAGACCATATGACTATCCCCAAACAATAACAATTCATCTAACAAATTGTCTGTCTGTCAATACAATCTGTCTGTCAATACGATCCCTGCTAGGTCCGAAGTCATTAGACAAGTCAATAACAAAAACTTCTTCATACCGCACCAAAAATTATCTGAAGGCATTTTCATAGCAAACACAATTACAAATAAGGATCAGACATTCGTTAGAATTATCAACACAACACATAAAAACACAACTATTCAAAATTACAAAATTTAATACAACCACACACAATAAAAATGGCAACGATACAGAAAAATTAAAAAGATTAACCAAAAACTTTCCAAAATTTGTCAACCCTCAGCTAACAACATTATGCACAGAATTCATAGACATATTTGCGCTAGAAACAGAACCAATTTCCTGTAATAATTTTTAGAAACAAAAATTATACATGAAGGATGACACTTCCGTTTACATAAAAATTTATAGATTGCCTCAAACGCAAAAAGGAGAAATAAGCAAACAGGTAAATAAGTTAATGGAAGATGACATAATATAATCCTCCATATCAGAATATAACAGCCCAATCTTACTAGTCCCTAAAAAATCACTCCCAGATTAGTGGTTGACTACAGACAGGTAAATAAAAAATTTGCAGCAGACAAACTCCCACTTGGCGATATTTTAGATCAACTTGGAAGAGCAAAATATTATGTCAGGTTTTCATCAAATCGAATTACACCCAGACTCCAAGGATATAACCTCATTCAGAGCCGAAAATGGCACATATAAATTCAAAAGACTACCCTACCGATTAAAAGTAGCACCGAATTCATTCCAAAGAATGATGACACTAGCATTCGCAGGTCTCAAACCATCTCAAGCATTTCTCTACATGGATGATTTAGTTGTATTAGGTTGTTCTGAAAAACATATGCTAAAAAACTTAAGAGACGTGTTCTCCACTTGTAGAAAATACAACCTAAAATTACATCCAGATAAATGTCTATTTTTCAGCCAAGAAGTAACATATTTAGGACATAAATGTACAAACAAGGGAATATTACCCGACCCAAGCAAATTCGAAACACTCCAAAATTACCCAACACCAAAAACCGCAGATGAAGTTAAGTGATTCGTAGCTTTCTGAAACTGTTAACTATTACAGAAGATTTATACCGAATTTTGCAGAACACTCAAGAAAATTAACTAGGCTTTGCAAAAAGAATGTTTCCTTCGAATAGACAGAAAAATGTCAAAAAGCTTTTGTCTACTTAAAGGAAGCATTAATTAGTCCAAAACTTTTGCAATACCCAGATTTCGATAAAGAATTCTGCATAACAACAGACGCCAGTGGGTACGCTTGTGGGGCAGTCCTTAGCCAAGAACATGACGGCAAACAGTTACCAATTGCTTACGCTTCTAGGTCATTCACAAAAGGTGAAATCAACAAAGCCACGATAGAAAAAGAATTGGCCGCAATTCACTGGGCCATAACCTTCTTCAGACCATATGTCTATGGCAGAAAATTTCTAGTTAAACCCGACCACCGTCCTTTAAAATACCTATTCTCAATGAAGAGTCCTTCATCTAAGCTAACACGAGTAAGACTCGATTTAGAGGAGTACGATTTTGAAGTGGAGTATATAGCCGGAAAGGAAAATCACATCGCGGATGCATTATCCCGCATAACAATTACAAACTTGAAAGACTAAAAATAACAACAAGATCAGCAGCAAAAAAATACCAGCAGTTATATTGAAAATAAAGAAAGTCACAAACAGAACCCCAAAATATACGAAGCACTAAATAAATTTGACGTCAAAAGACATGTCGAGCTTGTTTTAAATCCTCCGAAATTATATTTCAAAAAAGGAAAGAAAATTTGTAGCGATTTGGATACAAGCAACCTAATTGTTGAGGATAATATTGACAAGGCTTGAAAGAGAAGCCGGCAATTTAGGACTTGTGAAAATACATTTGTCCTTAGGGGACAAATTGTTTAAAAGGAATTATACTGCAGTAGACAAATTTATAGAAATGGGTAACCAAGTTCTCAAAAACCTAATAATCGCTCTAACCCCAGAGGTTGTACATGTGACATGTGACAAGTCCCGGGAAAATTAAAGAAATTCTGCACATTGATAAACCATAAACCCCACATAAGTATTGTCCCTGTGAACTAATATTTGCAAAAAAATCCACCGAATTACGAATTTCTAAAAGAAAATAAAATCAGCCCATTGTACAATCACGAAGCTTACGACAAAGAAGTAAAATATAGACTTCAAATAGCACAGCAAAGAGCTAGGATATTAGTCCAAGAGGCTAAAGAGAAACAAAAAACAAATTATGATAAAAGTAGCTATAGTAACGAAATAAACATAGGAGATTTAGTGTTAGTTAGAGAAGAGGCCTCCCATAAGTTAGAAAATAGATATAACGGACACTATAGAGTTAAAAGTATTGATAAGAATAGTAATTTTACTATACTACCATAAAGCATAGGAAATAACAATAAAAACAACAAAAATAAAGAAATTATAATTCATAAGAATATACTTAAAACAGTATAACACCACTAGTAATAACAAAAAAAAAACAACTAAACAAAAAGCACTCCAGTTTACTAATTTTGATAAAAAGGCACACGAGCCAAAGAAAACAAAATACAACATATCATGTTCAAAATACAAAAAGGAAAAAAAAAAATCAGCACAATAAAGACACATGTGAAACAAATGTAAACAGATAAAAAACACCAAAACAAACTCTTTATGCAATAATTGCAATAGGAGCCGAAAACCTTAAGTGGGTCATTAAGTCTTTCTAATAGATATATATAATAAGCTGCAATTATATATATCTATTTTTAACGCCGCGTTCTTATGCACATACAAATATCGACCGCATACAAAGCCAAGCTATTGTGACCCACATTAATCCCAATGAACTCAGCGGGAGTTTAACATCTAATATACACGCCGACACACAAGGCGCAGATCTGGTTACATTTGCCAATTGCATTACTCAAGCCACCGCATTGATCAACTGACGTGTCGATCAGCATAACTGATCGACAGCGTCGGTTTGTCAATCTGGCTGGCGAAATAACTAGGAAGTAAATACGCTGACTTTGCATACCATGTAAACACTTGTAGTTTGTAACTATTAGTGTAAACTAGTGTAAGAAATTTGTATAAAAGAAAAGAATTTCCAATAAAGGGTCAATTCTTGTCACACGCTTAACCTCAGCGTTTCAATCATTCTACAATGCCCCCCAAAGCGTCAGTCATACTGGAGCACGACCGTCTATAAAATATGTAATACAGCGCTACGTCTGGCCTTATATTAACAAAGACTGTCGACTGTGGGCTCGGACATGTCTAACCTGCCAACGAAACAAAGTAACTCGTCATGTTTTATCACCAATTCAAAATTCTACAGGACGAACACTGTGTTTTGAACACATCCACGTGGACATCATCGGACCATTTACTCCATTCAAAGGATATCATAACTGCCTGACGATTATCGACTCTACGACTCACCAGGTTCCAGAGGCGTTCTCTATTGAAAACATTGAAGCCGAATGCGTCGCCACCACGCTTTTTGCTGGCTGCTTATGCCGCTACGGAGTACCTCTCCGTATTACAACCGATCAAGGAACACAGTTCGAGAGTCAGTTATTTGACGCTCTCGCTCGTCTACTCGGCAGCAAACATATACGCACCATGATCTTCCATCCACAATCTAATGAAATGGTGGAACGCCTCCACCGTCACTTGAAGGATGCTATTCGGTGCCATGCAAATGATTCATGGGTAGACATGCTACCTGTCGTGCTCTTTTGGCTCCGGCTGACCTAGTTTACGGTGAGCCGCTTCGCCTACCTGGGGAATTCCTTGCACCCTCACCAGAATGCAGGTTGCCGGCATCCAATATTGCAGAGCCTTAAAAAAATTTTCGCCAATCTCGCTCCTCAACCCGTAGCCCGACTTTCGTTTTCCAGGAACTGGCCAATTGTTCACATGTTTTCGTTCGCCACGACACCCCGCATCACGCATTCACATCACTATATAATGGACTTCAGAAAGTAGAAAAGGTCACGGTACGAAGAGGAAACGTTGCCAGCAGTAAAGTACCTGGGCATTATGATAGACCGGAGGCTATCATTCAAAACACATTAGAGTACGCTAATGGGAAGGCAGCGAAAACGGTATCATCCTTATCGAGGATAATGATAAATGCACGAGGTCCGAACAAAGGGCGCCGTCAGCTACTTGCAGGCGTCGTGAAGAGCCAACTACTCTACTGGGCTCCAGTCTGGCAGCACGCCAAGGAGCATCAGTCGTACTTCCGCGGGGTAAAGTCGACCTATCGCTTGTGTGCCCTTCGAGTGTAAAGCGTTCAACATACTGACATACTGAAAAGGGAAGCGGCCATGATTTCTGAGGATAGAAACTCACAGTTCGAACCACAAGAGACTAGTACGCAAGGTTGGCGGCACAGATGGAATATCTCCACAAAGGGGCGCTGGACACACCACTATATCCAAGATGTTAAGAGCTGGGTAATGAGAACACATGGGGAAGTAGATTTCTACCTGACCCAGTTCTTAAGCGGTCACGGATCCTGTAAAGGATACCTTTATTGCTTCAACCACGAACGGAACAACTGGTGCAATCACTGCGGGGGAAAATCAGTTGAGGATGTATTTCACGTGTTTTTCGAATGTCGTAGAACGGACAACTGCACTCCTCAGATGCTGGTGGGGCACATGCTGAAAAGTAAAATAAAATGGACGGGAGCGTGCGAAGTAATTGCAGAAACCATGAAGTGGCAAAGATGTCTGGAACGGTTGCGGCGTAGCAGTGAGGACTAAGCAAACGGCAAAGAGCGGACTCTCCACTGCATTGCCTTATAATTGAAGACATTGGGTGAAATTTGATTTATTGGTAAAGTACGTAAGTACCGTAAGTATCATAGATTCGGATTGGAAACATAACCATTTCAACCGCCTGGTCCACGTGACCTAAAACCGAAGGTGCAGAGTGGAGAGACGGCTTCTCCACGGCATTGCCTTGTAACTTAAGCCATTGGGTGATGTTGCGTATCTGTTTTCGGGAATAAGGCACAGGAGGCATGTGCCATGGCTTTAGCTCACCGGCCTCACCCACAGCTACTACAACAAAAAAGAGAGGATTTTTGACTGGAAATGAGAGGTAGAGAGATAGAAGATAAGAGGAAGAGAAGTAAGAAAAAAGAGGACAAAGAGTAAGAGTAAGAGTAGAGGTCTGTCCAGAGTCAGGGGGAGTCTACCCACACTCTTACGGCGCCCCCATTGCCTGACTCAAGTTCTGTCAGTTAAGTCATCACGCCCCAGTCCTCTCTGCAATCCAAGGGCAATACCCACACCAAAGACCTAGAATTGTTAGCCCTCCATCACTCCTGACGCATAAATGTTTAGGTTGTAAGTTTTAAGAGGATTACAAAAATTTCAAAATAAAAAAATAATAATGAGAAAAAAAAACATTGCTAAAAATAGAGTTACAATTCAAATCCACAAAATTGAAAAAAAAAACAAAAACATTTTTTTTTTAATTAGCTTAAGTCAAAGAGGATGCCCGCCCTGATGCACGCGGATTGGGAACTCCCTTTGCTTATTCCTTCTTTTCTTCTTTCCCCCTTGTTTTTTTCACGAATTCATGCAAGCACGCAGCAGCAAAATACAGAAAGCAAGGAGAAAAGAAACAGCAACCGGCATAGGAGAAACACATATGCATATATAAATTCAAATAGGCAGAAATTTCGTCACTCATCTGATCTTTTCAGCGTTGTTGGTAACATCAAGCCGTAGCTAATCTGTGGGAATAGAACTCTTACATATACGTGTTCGTTCATACATACATATATACTCATGGAGCTCGTCTAAGCTGAGTTTTCTTTAATTGGGTGGTCGCCTGGCGCTCATTCACTCGCGATAGCGGGCGGCGAGTGGACCACAAATGGACGAACGGATAATCTCGAGTGGCCTTCGCGTAAACCGAGGGAATCATATTCAAATATTACTAACTAGGCCTCTAGCTATGTGCTTAAAATAAATGAAATAAAGAAAAAAACCAATCGTATTTATTAAAATTAAAAAAAAAAAATTTTTAAATATTGTAAAGTGTGTTCTCCTGCACCATCTCGCATTGAACTTGCTTGGTCAAAAAATCAGAAACTCGCTTAACAAAACTTACGCGGTTTATTTGGGGAGTTGCTGGTGTATGAAAATTAGTGGAGGAATCAAATTAATCAAAACAAAAAGAATAATAGGATATTAATGAAACTAATGCGTGTAAGAAGATTGAGTACCCCCGTATGTCAGGAGACCAAAAAAAAAAAAGAAACCGATAAAGCAAAAACAAAAAAAAACACCTCGCTAGCATTTAGTGCCGGCTAAGGAAGATAAAAACAAGTAAGAAAGTCTAAGTTCGGGTGGAACCGAACATTATATACCTAGTAGTGATCTATTATGTCATCCCAATTTACGCAGGTCTATTTTAATACTTTCAGTTCGTTTTTGCGTTCAAATAGACCGACGAACAGACAGACAGACGTATCGAAAGACGGATGGCTACATCGACTCAGCTCATCCTCCTGATCATTTCAGTATACGTACAAACATTTCTTGTTCATGAAAGGAATGAATATCAAAAAAGATATACAACTTCGCTTTTGCAGTGGGGTATTAACTACTTGCACGGATATTTTATTTTTCATCCTGAAGGTTTTGATATACATTAATAATAATATAAGTAATATACCTTGTGTGCGTAACAAAAATAGATATAAAAAAGGGTGTCTTTTATAGGCGCCAAAGAACTCAACCGATCTTTATGAAATTTTCACAATATATGCTTGGGTTCACTGTGTACAATATAGACAATATATAGTATTGGAAAAGTAGGCGGAGCCACGCCCCCAGGCTATATAAAGTTTCAATTCGTCATAATTCCGAACTTTTTTGGTCTAAATTAATGAAACTTGGATATATGTGTCACTTAGTCAATATCTACATCATTTTTCAAAAGTGGGCGGTGCCACGCCCACATATTTTCTGTTTTGTTTTGCTCTTGAACTTTCACGATAAGTTCAGGAGTTCGCTGGGCACGACACAGTCTGTATATAGCTTTTGGAAAATTCCCCAGGTCATATAAAGCTGCAGTTCGGTATAGATAGGAGTTTATTTGGTTCAAGTGAATGAAATTTTATATATAGATGTGTTCTATGTATCAAAACGTCAAAACAACGTCTATCGGGTTTGCTAGTATATTATAAAACGGCCAAAGCAAACCAGGAATTTCAGCATTCTTTTGTAAAACTGAGAGACTAGTTTGCGTTCAAATAGACAGACGGAGAGACAGACAGACGGACGGAGAGACGGGCATGACTCAATCGACTCCGCTCATCGTGCTGATCATTTTAGTGAACTTTTCTCTTCTTGTTCTCATACCTACATACATTTAATGTTTATGAAAGTTATGAAAATCCAAACTATTAACTACGTGCCCGAATATTTTGCTTGCGTATTTCCGGATTTGGCTAATTTTTGGCAGGAGTATAATATATACTACTGAGAAGCAGCTCACCAATTTTCATTGAAATATCAATATTGAATTATAAGCGATTGCCTTTGGAAATAGCAGAAATTTTATGCTGAAAAGTGGGCGACGCCACGCCTACTTCTTCGAAATTAAAAAAAAAATTTTGCGCCCGTGTTTTTCTTAAAAAGTTTATTATGTGTGCATAATCTAATTGATATAACTTGCTTGGTTGTAGAAATATCGCTCTTTAAATTTTACAAAAAAAATTTTCAGAACTATGTTAAAAAACTGGGCGTGGACATTAACCGATTTCGCCCAATTTTACAGCAAACAGTTACCTTTATATATAGAACATTATCACCAAATTTCGTTTCCACAAATCAATTTTTGGCGGTGCTATGGCATAAAAAGTTTTGTGGAATAGTCCACTATAAAAAGGGCGGGGCCACGCCCATTTTCGAATATTTTAATTTTATGGATTTCTTTGCTTACGGAAACTCTAAAACTGAAATATAAATGATGTTAAGCTATTTTAGGCAAAGTTATTGCCTATTTAATATATCTACGATCCTTTTCAAAATCTTTCATATAAAAGTGGGCGTAGACCTTAACGGATCCCGCTTATTTTTTCCTGGAACACTCCTTGCATACCTGGAAACCTGCGTGCTGAATTTCGTTTCGATATCTTGAACGGTTATTGATTTATGATTAATATTATTTCGGCATTTGACCTTATCAAAAGTGGGCGGTACCACGCCCATTTTAAAAAATTTCTTGAAAAATTTATTTTATGCCTCAATCTCAATGGACTCACCAAATTTTATCCTTATAGGTGTATTATGTACTGAGTAATCACTTTTTTTGTGTTTTCGAAAATATTATATATATAAAAAGAGGGCGTGGCTATCATCCGATTTCGCCCATTTTAAATAGCGCTCGTGCCTAGGATCCCGCATACCAAATTTCATTAAGATATCTCAAAATTTACTCAAGTTATCGTGTTCACAGACGGACGGACGGACGGACAGACATAGCATAATCAATTTCTCTTTTCGTCCTGAACATTTTGATATATATAAGTCAATATCTATCTCGATCCGTTAATGCCGTTAATATACCTTGTGTGCGAAGCACTACTAGGTATAAAAAGCAAGTGACATTACTTTATAAAATCTGGCAATGATATTTAGGTAACAAACGAACGCAATTAAAGGAAAATTCCTGACCATAAAAACTCAAGCTTATGTCTACAAAAATATAAATACATATACCCTTAGGCTTCTACGACTTTCAGCGTTGACGGCGGTAATGCTGCTGCTGATCGACGTTGACGTAGATGGTAAGAAGTTGCTGATGGTAAATACATATGACAGTAGGCTTCTGGGGCTGTCGCCGTTGACGGTGGTAATGCTGCTGCTGATCGACGTTGACGTTGATAGTAAGAAGTTGTTGGGGGAGCGAATTCACTCTGTCTCTCTTCCCTATTCTTTGCTGTGAGTGGTGGTCTTTCTGTTTTTTTTCATTCAATTCCCATTTACTGTCGGTCAATGCTCCCTGATACCATATGTTATTTTATAATTGGTTCCGATTCCATACGTAAGGCCGGCCAACTAAATATAACCTGGTTCCACCGGGTTTTACCCAAATTGGTCGGCACCTCCACAAATCTGGAAGATACAAACATGATTACTCCATATGAAAGAGAATGTGATGAACATCCATTTATGTATGCGTAGATGGATTTCAATCTGGGATTTTCTTCATTTATTTATTATAACGCGAACACTTTTTTTTTTATAAAACCGGGCGGTGATACTACTTTCCGCCGCATCTCCCCGCACTCAAAATATTACTTTTGTAATGATTTTAAGTTTTCGGTTATGTGGTGATCGTACCTGGAGTTCGTATCTAAACGGGATTCCCTAACTTTTACTCAATTTCACATATACCTTTACACCCATATTCCCTTCCGACCTACCGGGCACTACAATGCCGGGCACGTAGATTCATTTAGTAATGTACGTTACCGTGAGTCATTGTAGCCTGGTCTATTTATACGTACCTTCCACACTTACCTATATCTAGACTAGATCACAGTTCTACTTTGCATTCCACATACAGATACATTTATCAATCGTAAAATATAACAAAGCAAATAAGGTAAATGGTCAATAGGTAAAAGAAGAAATATCGCTGGGTTTAAAATAAAAGGCGTAAAGAGAATTTGAAGAAGAAAAAAAAAATAACTATCACAGGGGGCTATCAAGGTATGGCAATATAACTAATTTCATAAATGAGTTTGTCAAAGTAAGAAAAATAGATAACTAAAAAAAAGTTGTATAAATATGTATATATGTATATTCATGGTCAAGTATAAATATGAAACTGGGTGTAGAACAAACCTATACATAAATAAATAAGTGAATTTGCGAACTCTGTTTAAAGTTTCGGCGATATACCATTTGTCCAGTTTGAAACCTAACGTCTCTACTTCTTGTGTCATAAACTTTTTTACTTCGCTCGTGTGCTAACTTGAACTCTTTCTTTATCTTATCCCTGAGGAGTTGCAACCTGTCACCTTTTGTCTCCACTTCGCAATGACCATCCTTCAGTGAGCCCAGCTTCCGCTATAGCTCCTATGATGCTGTATGCAGTAACATAGGGTGTCTTTCATGGGGGTGTTGCGCCTTGCACACACCAGCGTCACCCCAAAGCGTCGACTCGTAAGTGGTTTTGCACCCTCCCTCCCCCCCTAAACCTGGACACGGTCCTTCGCAGAAATTGCCATGGATCGGAAGATCATCGGTGTGTTCCACGAAAGCAGCGCAGATGGCAAGATCCCTAAATAACAATGGAAGTGGATCTAGGCGGTGGTTGCAACAGTTGCCGTAAAGGTGAAAAGAGCCAATCCTGGGCCACCACCGTCATACACCGATGCAGGTTGGTTCCACGGTAATGTCAAACTTATCGCTTGTGACGACGCCAGGCGTCAGAGATGTATAAGGCCGCCGTACTCATGAGGGGCGAGGTATATCCGGGGGCACTCCTCAAGGTGGTGGAGGCGCGTGACATCCCTTTGCGACCAAGGGCTATAGCCTGGGTTCCAGTGACGCCCACGGATCCAGCTGACAGCCGAGAGATTCTTCAGGAGTATAACCCGGATATACCGACCCAAAACTGGAAAGTGGTCAACGTGGAAAAGACCGAACGGGCCACGATGCAGATAGTTCTGTTGTTTGACAGCGTAAGCGTCGAAGTTCTCGCAAAGCGTGACTTTAAGGTCAGCTACGGTTTCAAGAACGTAAACCTTCGAGTATACAAGGCCGATGTTGAATCCCTGATCAACCTAGAGTCTCGTGTGGAGGTGAACGAACCCCCCAGCAATGGCGAGATGGAGGTGGACGAGGACAAGGCGGCTGAACAAAGTCGGTACGCCTAGTCAGCTGCTGAGTGAAGGCGAGGCGGACGCTACGCTCATGGAGGAGAGCGTGAATCAACTATGATGAGGATACTCTTCATGTTGTTTCTTCTTCCCCAATGTAGTGACGGAGATCTGACAGCGATTAGCGTCGAGGGGTTGGGTAGGAGGTGCGAGTTTGCTTCCTCCTATCTGACCCATGATCACCAGGGCTCATTACCACCGGACAACTTCCGGGAATTCGTGAGGGAATCAAACCCGCGAGATGTTTTGACAATTCTCGGAGGTGACGCAAATGCTCATCATGCCCAATGGGGTAGCACTGACACAAATGACCAAGGTAAGTCTTTATATAATTATATTCTGGGTACTAACCTGAGCATATGTAATAGGGGAAATGACCCCACCTTTATCACAAGGAGTCCGGAAGAGGTCCTTGACATAACTCTGGTCAGGGACTCCTTCAGTGACCTTATTGCATCTTGTAGGGGCTTAAAGGAACACTCCTTTTCAGACCACAGGTATATAAGTTTCTCTGTATCGGAGGCACACACAAACCCTAAGTATACTAAAAATGTTAGAAGAACAAACTGGGGCTACTACAAGAAGCTTATAGGTGAAAATCTATTAAAACGGGTGAGAGCTCCAACGAACAAAAATTAAATGGACGTGCCCGTAAACAACTTCGGTCAGCAATGAAGGCCCGCTTTAGATAGGGATTGCCCGACTAGCATAGAAGCGGAAATCCACAAACCACCTTGGTGGTCGTCTAATATTTATAAGCTTAGGAAGTCTAGTAGGACGGCGTTTAACAAACCAAAGCATGACTAACATGAATCATCATGGGCGGATTACAAGACAAAACTCAACATGTATAAGAAAGCAATTTGAAAGGAAAGGCGATCTTCATGGGTGGATTTCTGCGGCAAGATTGAGTCTACATCCGCCGCCTCCCGCTTAAGTAAGGTCCTATCGAAATCCCCAACTCAGCTAAGCTAGTTTTAGAAGCCGGATGGAAGCTGGACGAATTTAAGCATGGAAACCATAAACTTGCTTATGGATACATACTTCCCGACATGCGCCATCGTGTCTGCAAATATTATTAGTGGAGGGTTACCCTCGGATCAGCTAATAAACGAAATCATAGATGATGAAAAGCTAGACTGGGCTCAAAAAGTCCAAAGAAGTTTAGAGCTCTGTGTAACCGGGGTCCTTTGTTCTACTCCGATTGAAGCACTCAACACAATATTATACCTACCACTTCTTGACCTGCTGGCGAAGGAAGTATCCGTCATCGCTATACAAAGCATTAGGGAAACAGGTCTCTGGTCAAATGGAACTAGTGGGCATGCCACAATCATGGGCACTAACGCCCCCCTCCCAATACCAGCACGCTCTGACTATTGTACGTCAAAAAACGCGTTCATTGAAAACTATGTAGTGGACATACCGTTACGACAAGACTGGATTTTTAGGCAGCATACGGTTCTGGGTGCCCTCAATATATTGACCGATGGCACTTAGCTTGATGGGAAGGTGGGAGCGGGCATATTTTCACCGGATTTGGGTCCAGAGGTCTCTTTCCGCCTTCCTGATCACTGTAGTGTGTACCAAGCGGAAATGCTGGCAATACACAGAGCTGTGAACCATCTGGTTTTTATTTTCTCAGATAGCCAGGCCGCACTAAAAACCTTTTACTCATTCGTCGACAACAAAAACTCGGTCACTGAATGCCGCTGATCTCCTAACGAGATGGCACAGTACTTCAGTATCAGCCTTATATGGGTACCTGGACACAGGGATATTGAAGGCAACTGCAGAGCAGGCGAGCTGGCCAGGAGAGGTACCACCGACCATATCCTTCTGGGAAATGATTTGATTATTGTCGCCGCTGCAGATGTACCGAAGCGGAGGATCGCGCCTAGCACCTCCTTTGTCAGTGTCCAGTACTTAGCAGACGCAGGTTGGCCATTCTAGGTGCACCGTTTCTATAAGACCTTTCTGAGGTCTCAAGATGTGAAATTTTGGCTTTTAGCAAAATTTATTAACTCCACGAAGTGGGTCGGCCATCCGCTTTAGGCATGGAAGGGGTTTATTGAGACCGTATAAGTAATCCCAACGGGCCCATTGGTGGCCTAAGTGTCGAGCTGTTACCTTAATGTCTCAGCTCACCCCTTGCAACCTAACCTAACATAGGCATCCCGAAAGTGGCGTGATGTGGCGACATGCTGATTGCGGAGTGTACGGCACTTCGAAGAGCTAACGCCGCATCACTAATATGCCGATCCTAATTCTTTTGATTATTATTTAAAAATTATCTTATAATCTGTAGTACTGATCAGTTTATCCTTTCTGCGGCGTTGCTTTGGGGTGAATAAAAAGCTGTGTTATTTATTTTGTTGTGTTGATCTTCCGACAGGGTAGTAAGCTGATTTTTGTTGGAACGATTTTCCGTCATCCCTTGTCAAGTTTGGTTTTGTGACAAACCGGTTTCGGCGTTCTGCCATTTTCAATGCCTAACTTCGTTCTGGTCTGTGTCTATCCGCTGCGTTGTTTTTATAGTCCGTGGGTGCTGTGGCGGCCGCCGTGGTGCGAAGGTAGTGTTGCCGGCCTACCACACCGAAGGTCCATGGTTCGAGCCCTGGTACAGGTAACATCAAAAGTGATTTGTGAAAAAAAAAAGAAAAAAAAAACAAAAAGAAAAAAAAGTTTTCAAAACGGGGTCGCCCCTCGGCAGTGGTTTGGCAAACTCTCCGAGTGTATTTCTGCCATGACAGGCTTCTCAGCAAAAATTCGTCTCCTTTGTAGATGCCGTTCGGAGTCGGCAAAAAACTGTAGGTCCCACCAATTTGTAGGGAAAAATTCAAATCGGCACACCAAAAATTGGAAGAGAAGCTTGTCGCAAAAATCTCTTAGGGGGTTTATGATGATATGCCTGTTGTATATCGCGCCATAGAGAGAGAGGGGTGCTGTGGCAGGTAATGTCAATCTATGTTTTCGTGGTAGGTAACGTTAATATGCGTGTGTGTGTGCGCGGTATTGATACGTCCGAATTGTTATCTGTCCCAAGGGTTGTTTTTGTAGGTATGTAGACATACCGCTTGTTAGCTAAGCGGTAGGTTGATGTAGGTAGAAATCGGTGATTTTTGCAGTTTGGTTCATATTTCGTTTTTGCTTGTTCATTGTTACGTGTTTGGTTGCTGTACCTGCTGGCTTGTGCTGTTTTTTGTAAACTAGTTTTAAGGGTGCAAATATTTCGTCAGAGATAGTGTTGGTTTGTTCGTTTATGATCCTGCCGTCAAATGTTTGTAACTTGTTTATCTCCATGTTCTCAAGTACATTGAGCCGCCGGCCTTTTCCTTGTACGTGAAGTATCCGAGCCGTTGTTTTTATGTTAGCTGGGGTGCAGTTGTTCTCAAACATGTGGTTCGCGAAATTAGATTCTGGTATTATGGTGGGTTTTCGTGTTTTTTTGTTGTAGTCCCTGATATGCTCTCGGAATCTTGTGCTTATTTTCCTTCCTGTTTGTCCTATGTAGCTGTATTGACATTCACAAGTAAGCCTATACACTCCGTGTCTGTTGAATGGGTCATCAGAATTAGTGTCGGTTCTTAGTTTTTGTCCGACGTTGTTGGATGTTCTGAATGCTGTGTTGATATTATATCTTTTAAAGAACTTTGCTAATTTGTACGTCGCTTTTCCAGTGTATGTCATTGCCGTCCAAACCATTGGATTTTCCTCTACGTTTACTCTTTTTTGTGTTCCATGGCTACTTCTGAGTTTATCTACAAGTGCTTTCTTGTATCCATTATTTGCCGCTATGTTATATATTGTATTAAGCTCTCTCCAGTATGCTTCCTGTGTCAGCGGCGTTCTCTGAAGCCTATCCACTAAGTGCCTCAATGCTGCATTTTTGTGCTGTTGCGGATGGTTTTACGGGGGCCGCCACAGCACCCACGGACTATAAAAACAACGCAGCGGATAGTCACAGACCAGAACGAAGTTAGGCATTGAAAATGGCAGAACGCCGAAACCGGTTTGTCACAAAACCAAACTTGACAAGGGATGACGGAAAATCGTTCCAACAAAAATCTGTGTTATTGTGCCTGGTGCCATACTTTTCTAATAAGGTGTTGAAAGTTCCCGAGACGAATTGTCTTCCATTATCCGAATGGATATATTCGGGAACCCCGAATAAATGGAAGACCTCTCACTCAAGGAACTCAACTACCGCTTTCCACATTGGTTTCAAAAACACAAATTTTGTAAAATGATCTAAACACACAAACACATAAACATTACCATTACACGTACAAAAAAGCGTTGAAAAGGGCGTTCGGTTATGGGCTGTTTGCCCATAAGGGGCTTGTGAACGTTTTGAGTGCTCGATATTAAATTCGAAGCTTTGTAGGCTCCATCTCGCGAGCCGTTCAGAAAGGTATTTTTGGTTCATAAGCCATTTTAAACTTGCATGGTCTGTTATGATGGTGAAGGGGAAGCCCTCCACATAAGGTTGGAACCTTTTTACGCTCAGAACTGCAGCATAGCATTCCAGCTCTGTAACACAATAATTCTTTTGAGCTTTGTTGCTGTCCTCGTCAAGCTGGAAAAGTAATCCGCCCACTCCTTCTGTCGATGCATCACATTGGATGTAAAAGCGTCTGTCGAAATCCGGATGAGTAAGATATTAAGCTCTGCTTAAGTTGGTCAAATGATCTTTTGGCATCGTCGGTCATAGCAAAATTTCTTGATCTTTTCCTTTGTGAGACAGTCGTGCAGCGGAGCTGTAATGGTCACGTAATCTTCTATGAATCGTAGGTACCAGCCCGACATGCCTAGAAACCGTCGTAACTGTTTTGGAGTTTTCGGCTCAGGAAAGTCCCTCACAGCTGCTACCTTATTTGTATCTGTCCGGATACAGCCATCACCTACCACATGTCCAAGTTACCAGAACTCTTTATCACAAAAGTTGCTCTTTTCCGAGCTACCTTTTCTAACAAACATATATGTGTCAAGGATGACCCGATACCGATTTAATGCTTAGTATTACAAATGTATGAATTTAAATTTATTATTGATGAAATTTTGACAAAAGTGAATGTATTACAATAAAAAGAACATGAAAGTCAAAGGTATGAAATGAATACAGCATACGCTCTTCGGTATGGTTAGCACGTCCGCTCGCTACGAAATATTACGACTCACTGACTCCTGTTTCTGACATATGGGGCGCAAAATCTTCAGAATACACGAACAAATCGTCAAGGTATACAAACACACATTCACGTAAAGAAGCGGGCATAACTGTTAATTGGTATAGAAGTCTTCCTGGTATAGTGAATGCTGTCTTCTCCCGGGACCTTTTTCCTACGGAATCTGCCAGAAGGCGTCCTTCAAATCCATGGCTGATATAGATCGGGTGTTTTGCAGCCGGCTGAGTATTCCGTCGATATGCGAGAGTGGATAGGCATCTTTGATCGTTCTCTCGTTTACCTTACGGGCATCAAGACATAGTCGTTTTTTGAATCCTTCAATAACCAGGGATACCGGCGAGTTCCGACTACTATTGGATTCTTTTATCACCCCCATGCTCAACATCCTAATTCTGCAAAGAAGAAATGGGATAGTGACACTGTTTTACAAAGGTATTTTCATCTCGCACGTTTATTATGTGCTCTTCTAACCTAGTTTGACCTAATCCTAAGACAGCGAATGACGGGAACTGTGCCTTTATTTATTTTTAACATCACGGTTTGGTCAGGGGTCAACACATGATGCACTGCGTCGAAGGACAGATCATCCACGGCAGGCGCGAGCTCTGGTACTGCTGTGCGGGTTTGACATGCAGGGGGACCTCTGCTAACTACATTTAGGCTGAACACCTTCCAAAAGTCTATCCCGAGGTAAACCTCCTGTTGTAACCCGGGCACTATTAAAACCTGAACCTCTACTCACCCCATCCCATTCTACTGGTAGTTTTATCATACATGTCACCGGTATGGAATCGTTGGAATGGATCGTTGGTTTGAGACCCTTTGAAGACGCTGTAGCAGGTGCACTTCGCGCCGGTACGGTTTGCGTCTTGTTGTCCGGCGTTGGGTCGCTGTTCAACCTACCCTTGAAAGTGTTTCCTATCGCTTTCAGCGGCTTGGAGCTAATTCTTTCGTCGGCCAAAGAGGATTCGGGATAAACTAGCTCACTTATCCCCCCTTTGGACCTACTTCTATTCTCTTTTATGACTTTTTCCGCTCGCCTACATTCCGTATTTAGATCGGCCAGTGTGTCCATTTAGACGCAAATGTCAGGTTCGCCAGGTATGGCTTAAGGTTGCCCCTAATAATCCCCACCAGCATTAGGTATTTTTCTACGCAGCCTGAAGGTCAGGTTATGTACCTCACCGTAGAAGTCATCAAATCCCTCCATCGCCAACTGTTTCCGCTCCATTATTTGGCGAATCACCTCGTAGTCGGGCTCTGTGTTCTTAAAGTGGGCTAGTAGTTTTGCCTTCTGTTCCGGGTACCCGAAGTTTGGGTCTTCGACGTGATCCTCCAGCACCTGCCAGTACCACTCCAAAGCCGCCCTCGCCAAGAGGCAATGAAAATCCGTAAACAGCTGGTGATGGGAGATCTTCTCTATACGGAATAAACTTTCCACTGATATCCCTTTGTCTGTGCCGTCGAACTTGATGTGCCACTTCTCGAGGTCCATCGTCTTCCAGCGTGGTGACTTTTGTGTGGCACGACCTCATCCGTCCGGTCGTCTTTCCTCGCTGGCCTGGGCTGCTGATGTTTCGATTTCGGCCACTCGGCCGCTGAGATTGCCCATATAGGTTTTCATATTGAGGAACTCGTTAGTAAACTGAGCCATCATATCACCTTGCTGTGCCATCATGGCCATTAAACGGCTCAGTTGCTCGGTGTTGGTATCAGAACTGGCTACTCTATTGTGTCTCAGTCGCAGTTGGATCTGCGCCCCAACCCACACCATCTTTATTACTTTCAGCCATCAGGGAAAGCGCGTCTATCTTCTGGCCAAAGCCAGACCGTTGGGATAAAATCTACCTGATGTTCAACCCCTGTGTCGATTTGGTTGAACAGCGAACCAGCCACCTGATTTTCAAGGGCACCTGCAAGACTACGTGTCCTGGACTATCTCTACTAAACAACCCCAAACCACCTACTACTCTTTTTTCCCTATTGTCCTCTTCAGACGTGTATTCAACCTCGCAAGATTAAGGCCACTAGCCTTACTCACACAGACTCGCACAATTCAATTGCACAGGCTTATGGTAGGAATCCCCAAAGAATATAAAAATTCAATCAATAAATGTACCCTTCAAAATATCTATATATAACAAGTAAGGAAGTCTAAGTTCGGGTGGAACCGAACATTAAATACCCAATTCTGCATAAGTTGTCGCGGTAAATTGTTGTGGAGTTATGACCTGTAGTGGTTTTAAACTTTTTCTACTACCATGTGGGCAATCTTATAAATAACAAGTAAGGAAATCTAAGATCGGGTGGAACCGAACATTATATACCTAGTAGTGATCTATTGTGGCATCCCAATTTACGCAGGTCTATTTTAATACTTTCAGCTCGTATTTGCGTTAAAATAGACAGACGGACAGACAGATAGACGTATCGAGAGAGGGACATGGCTACATCGACTCAGCTCATCCTCCTGATCATTTCAGTATACGTACAAATATTTCATGTTCATGAAAGGTATGAATATCAAAAAAGATATACAACTTCGTTTTGCAGTGGGGTATTAACTACTTGCCCGGATATTTTGCTTTTCATCCTGAACGTTTTGATATACATTAATAAATATATACGAGTATATTGATCCGTTTATGCCGAAAGAAGTAATATACCTTGTGCGCGTAACAAAAATAGATGTAAAAAATGTGTGTCTTTTATAGGCGCCAAAGAACTCAACCGATCTTTATGAAATTTTCACAACATATACTTAGGTTCACTGGGTACAGCATAGACAATATATAGTTTTGGAAAATTAGTCGGAGCCACGCCCGCAGGCTATATAAAGTTTTAATTCGTCATAACTCCGAACTTTTTTGGTCTAAATTAATGATATTTGGATACATGCGTCAATATCTACATAATTTTGGAAAAGTGGGATGTGCCACGCCCACATATTTTGTGTTTTGTTTTGCTCTTGAACTTTCACGATAGGTTCAGGAGTTCGCTGAGCACGACACAGTCTGTATATAGCTTTTGGAAAAGCCCCCAAGTTATATACAGCTGCAGTTCGGTATAGTTGGGAGTTTATTTTGTTCAAGTTAATGACATTTTATATATAGATGTGTTATATGTATCAAAACGTCAGACATCGTCTACCGGGTTTGCTAGTACATTATAAAATGGCGAAAGCAAACAACGAATTTCAACATTCTTTTGTAAAACTGAGAGACTAGTTTGCGTTCAAATACACAGACGGACAGACATACAGACGGACGGAGAGCCGACATGGCTAAATCTATTCCGCACAGCGTGCTGGTCATTTAAGTGAACTTTTCTCTTCTTCTTCTCATACTTACATACATTTAATGTTTATGGAAGGTATGAAAATTAAAAAAGATATATAACTTCGCTATTGCAGTGGGCTATTAACTACGTGCCCGAATATTTTGCTTGTGTGTTTTCCGATTGGGCTAATTTTTGGCAGGAGTATAATACATGCTACTGGGAAGCACCTGGAATATCAATATTGAATTATAAGCGATTGCCTTTGAAAATAGCAGAAATTTTATGCTGAAAAGTGAGCGCCGGCACGCCTACTTCTTCAAAATTGACAAAAGTTTCTTTGCAGTCGAGTTTTTCTTAAAAAGTTTATTATGTGTGCAAAATCTGATTGATGTAACTTGCTTGGTTGTAGAAATATCGGTTTTTAAGTTAAAAAAAAAATTATCAGAACTATGTAAAAAACTGGGCGTGGACATGAACCGATTTCGCCCATTTTTACAGCAAGCATTTACTTTTATATATTGAACATGATCACCAAATTTCGTTCCCTATAAAAAGGGCGGGCTACGCCCATTTTCGAAAATTTTAAGTTTTTGGATTTCTTTGTTTACGGAAACTTTAAAAGTGAAATATAAATGATGTAAAGCTAGTTTAGGCAAAGTTATTGCCTATTTAATATATATACGATCCTCTTCAAAATCTTTCATATAAAAGTGGGCGTGGACTTTAACCGATCCCGCCCATTTTTTCCTGAAATATTCCCTGCATACCTGGAAACCTGCGTGCTGAAATTCGTTTCGATATCTTGAACGGTTTTTGATTTATGATTAACATTATTTCTACATTTGACTTAATAAAAAGTGGGCGGTGCCACGCCCATTTTCAAAATTTCTTGAAAATTTTATTTTATGCCTGAATCTTAATGTATACACCATAGGTGTATTATGTACTGAGTAATCCCTTTTTTTGTGCTTTCAAAAATATTCTATTTATAAAAAGTGGGCGTGGCTATCATCCGATTTCGCCCATTTTAAATAGCGATCGGAGATGAGTGCCAAGGAACCTGCATACCAAAATTTCATTAAGATACCTCAAAATTTACTCAAGTTATCGTGTTCACAGACGGACGGACGGACGGACATGGCTTAATCAATTTCTCTTTTCGTCCTGAACATTTTTTCAATATCTATCTCGATTCGTTTATGCCGTTACATACTGCAGTTAGGCGACTAAAGGTTATATACTTTGGGTGCTTAGCACTAGTAGGTATAACAAGAAAAATATGTAAATGCTCCTGCAAAATCTAGTTTTGTATTAAATTTGATCTAATTTCGGACCAATAATAGAAAATTCTCCAACAAACAAATTCAATTATGGTTATAGGTTTCTGTATATTGATTATAAGTATGTGAATATATCTATGTATGTCTGTGTTAAACATATGTTTATACGTATTTGTTATTATATGTGTAAATATACCCTTCAACTTGTATATCAGGTTTAAAAAGACGATTGAAACAGTATGTAAATTAACTTTGGTGTGTTGGTGGTGTAGCACTTGGCGAGGTCATTGTGGGAGTGTCCCGTCCCTACGTCACCTGTCCTACGTAGCGTCAACAAGTTAAGCCCCTTTGTTGAGAAGAGTGCACTTCGATGCTCGGTATTTGATACCGGTGCACGGATGCACGCCTTCATCCCTAACCATGAAGAAAAATACCCCCTTGCGTACGCGCGTTGCAAGCCTCACACGCAGTTGTTGCTGGAAAAACTTCATGATAGCTTAAGCCGCTGCGTTCGCCAAACAAACAAAAAAATGAAATGAAAAGCTATTTAAAGTACAAACGAAAATGAAACGAGAATCTGTATATGTACCCCTACCGTCCTTAAGGGCCACTTTATACGGATGTTTGCAAAAAGGAACCTTAAAGGCGTAAGGACACACCCCCCTTATTTTTTGTGGTTTATGGCTATAGGTTTCTGATCCATCGCGATGTTGCCGCAATGAAACCAACAAACCCTAACACTGTACAAAAAGTAGGGAGAAAGAATAAAGATCGAAAAGAGATTGAGAAGATAATAAGATAGCTTAGTGTGAAGTACTGGGAAAGAAAGACTATTCGGGCTATGTCGTTGGGCGCCATTGTGGTATATCTGTTTTCGGGGATAAGGCACAGGAGGCATGTGGCGTGGTCGCTGGCCCTAGCTAGCTCGTCTAGTGGCGTGGGCTTTAGCTCACCGGCCTCACCCTCAGCTACTACGACAAAAAAGAGAGGATTCATGCCTGGAGATAAGAGGTAGATAGATAGAAGATAAGAGAAAGAGAAGTAAGAACTGCGCGCGAAGCCATGGACGCCGTGCTGACTCCTCTTGATTTACGGCGCCCCCATTGCCTGACTCAAGTCCGTCTGTCAGTTAAGTCATCACGCCCACGTCCAGTCTGCAACTCAAGTCCAACATCCACACCAAAGACCTAGAATTGTTAGCCTTCCATCACTCTTGACGCATAAATGATTAGGTTGAAAGTTTTAAGAGTATTACAAACATTTCATTTATTATCTGAGTTTTGTTTTTCGAACTTAATGCAAAATAAATGAAATCCAAAAATATCCTTTATTTTCGGGTTTTGGAAAATTTCGATTTTTCGACCAAAACAAGTCCCAAAACCCGAAAATAACTGTTATCGCTAACGATAAAAGCACTCCCCAAAACCCAAAAAATATTGTTTTTTTTGCAAAAAAACTGTTATCGCCAACGTTTTTAGCGGACATTCTTGGGTCGGACAGGCTATACATGAAAATTTTAAAATCAAATAAAAATTTTTTTAGTAGGTCATGAAAAAAGCCTTAAAAATCAAAGTCGAAAAAAGTCAAAAAAATTAATATTCGCAGGCTGTAAAACTATTTTTTTTTGGTATGCGTAGTGGAACTTTTTTTTCCTGAGCCCAAAACTTGTCGAAAAATCGATGGCGCGATATCGGTTAATAAATCGACTCAGTCTGTATTAAAATTAAACAAATAAATTTTAAAAATATTGTAAAGTGCGTGCCCCTGCATTATCTCGCATTGAACTTGCTTGGCGAAAACATAAAAAAATCAGAAATTCGCTTAACAAAACCTACGCGGTTTATTTTGGGAATTGCTGGTGTATGAAAATTAGTAGAGGGGTTTTAGCCAAATTGGTCGGTACCGCCACATATCGGGAAGATTCAGGTATGATGAAAGAGAATGTGATGAATATCCATATATGTATGCGTACGTACATGCCCGTATGCATAGATAGATTTCAATCTGGCATTTTCTTCATTTATTTATAGACGGCATGCGTAGTTACTATAATATGAATTCACATGTGATAGATTTTGATTTACTTTCATTTTAACTTCCGTTCAGTTTTAATTTAATTTTACTCAAATTTTCGAGAACGAGAATTTCTATATAATTTTAATTCAATTCTTCTTTTTAATTTCAATTACGTTGAGTTAGCTTGAACGCCAGATTTTATTTTACTAGCATTTAGTTTTCACACAACTTTTAATTTACTTTCTAACAAGATTTACACACTTTATTTTAAGTATACTCACCAATAGCAGGACCTTACTTTGGGCTAGTTGGCGATTCCGTTGCAACGGGTCTTATCACCTATTTAGGCACAAATTCACATCCTAACGCGAAAACTTTCTTGCTCGATAGGTTTTTTTTTTTTGTAAAACCGGGCGGTGAGACTACTTTCCGCCGCATGTCCGCACTCACAATTTTACTTTTGCAATGATTTTCAGTTTTCGGTTATGGGGTGATCGTATCTGGAGTTCGTATCTAAACGGAATTCCCTAACTTTCACTCAATTTCACACATACCCTTACACCCTTTCTTTTGCAACCACACGTACCATTACATCCACCAGTACATGTCAACAGTCTGTTACACGTGTTGCTCAAAATGTGAAAAGTTGTTGACAGCGTATTTGCACTATAAAGGCTGGCGTAACATTGAATAAGTGCTTGATTGAGAAGTACGTAAGTATCGTAGAGATCAGAGGCGAAAGCTCTGTTGTATCCATCGATTGCCTCAAACCAGTATTTTCGCTCGCAGAACACTACCAGGAAGTTACCAACAACAGTGGCACACCAGAGAGTAGTAATAATACAATAACAACACCAACTTCACTTGAATCAACTCAAACTGGAATACCTCGACTTTCTTCGTCATATTGTCCATCTGAGTCCGATTCAAGCTCATCTATACCAACGACTCGCAAACGCATCAAATTTCAATAGTCTACATAAATAAATTGTTCCTAACTTCTTCTTCTTTAAATGGTCATCTAACCGCCTGGGCGATTTTGACCGTCCAACATAGCTCGCCAGTCGTTTCTTCGTTGCGCCAACTGGCGCCAATTGGAAACACCGCGGGATCGCAAATCGGTCTCCTCTTGGTACTTCCATCGGAGTGGTGGTCTCCCTCTTCCTCTGCTTCCACCGGCGGGTGCCGATAAGAATACCTTCTGGGCTGGAGCATCTTCGCTCATTCGCACTACGTGGCGTAGCCAGCGAAGCCGCTGTGTTTTAATTCGCTGAACTATGTCGGCGTCTGCGTAAAGTTCATACAGCTCATCATTAAATCTTCTTCGGTACTCGCCGTCGCCAACGCGGAGAGGTCCACAAATCTTTCGAAGAACCTTTCTCTCGAATACTCCCAGAGCCGCCTCATCAGATGTTGTTAGTGTCCACGCTTCTGCACCATATAGCAGGACGGGTGCGATGAGTGACTTGTAGAGTGTTATTTTCGTTCGTCGAGAGGAGACTTTACTTTTCAATTGCCTACTCAGTCCGAAGTAGCATTTGTTTGCAAGAGTAAGAGTTGGTGTTAATGCTGGTTCCCAGGTAAACGAGGTCCTTTACTATTTCGAAATTATTGCTGCCAACAGTGGCTTGCTAGCCAAGGCGCGAGTGCGCTGACTCTTTGCATGATGACAGAAGGTACTTCGTTTTGCCCTCGTTCACCACCAATCCCATTTTCTCCGCTTCTTTTTCTAATTTGGAGTAAGCAGAAGTTACGGCGCGGTTGTTAAGGCCAATGATATCAATATCGTCAGCATATGCCAACAGTTGGACGCTTTTATAAAATATTGTTCCAGCGCGGTTAAGTTCTGCAGCTTGTATTAGTTTCTCCAGCATTAAATTAAAGAAATCGCACGATAGGGGGTCACCCTGTCTGAAACCTCGTTTAGTTTCGAACGGCTCGGAGAGGTACTTCCCAATTCTGATCGAGCTGGCGGTGTTGCTCAAGGTAATTTTGCATAGCCGTATAAGTTTTGCGGGGAAACCAAATTCAGACATAGCGGCATATAGGCAGCTCCTTTTCGTGCTTTCGAAAGCGGCTTTAAAATCAACAAAGAGATGATGTGTGTCGATTCTCTTTTCACGGGTTTTTTCCAAGATTTGGCGTATTGTAAAAATTTGGTCGATGGTAGATTTACCAGGTCTGAAGCCACACTGATAAGGTCCAATCAGTCTGTTCACATCAGGCTTCAGTCTTTCGCACAATACGCTTGATAGGACCTTATATGCGATATTCAAAAGGCTGATTCCGCGATAGTTGGCGCAGTTTGCAGGATCCCCCTTCTTGTGGATTGGGCAGAGAACACTTAGATTCCAATCTTCAGGCATGCATTCATCCGACCAAATTCTGCATAGAAGCTGATGCATGCGCCTTACCAGCTCCTCGCCTCCGTGTTTGAATAGCTCAGCAGGCAAACCATCAGCCCCAGCTGCTTTATTGTTTTTCAATCGGGATATTGCTATTCGCACCTCATTATAGTCGGGTTGTGGAACGTCAATTCCATCATCTTCGATTGTTTCTTGCTCAGTTTCTCCATTCAAAAGGGCAGAGAAGTGATCCCTCCATATTCTGAGTGGTCTCTGAACATCGGCCACCAGGTCGCCGTTCTCATTCTTACAGGAGTTTGCCCCGGGTTTAAAACCTTCTGTCATTCGCCGAATCTTTTGATAGAATTTTCGGGCATTATTCCCTTTGGCCAGCATCTCAAGCTCCTTTATGTCACGCTTTTCTGCCTCTCTTTTTTTCGTCCGGAAAAGCCGCCTCGCTTCCCTCTTCAACTCGCGGTAGTGTTCACACACACTCCTCGTTGCATTCGATCTCAGCGTTGCCTTGTAGACTTCGTCCTTTCTTTTCGTTGCAGCGCGGCACTCTTCATCATCATACCAGTTCCTAACAATCACTATTAATTTCTTTTTTCACGAGCACGAAGAGGGAACAACCAAGAAACTTCTGGGTGCGTAGGGTAGCACCCTGTCGGACTATATAAATCAGTGACCAGGCAAGAAAGGTTGATCAATTTATTTTCAAGCGTTGAACAGTGAACTACTGTGAAGTTACCAAACCTTTAAATTAATAATCTAGAAATCTTCGAATTCGTCACAATTGGTGTCAGAAAAAGTATTGTTAAATAAATACCAGTGATTACAAGGATAACAAGGACATGGCGAAGTTGAATGAACTTAAGATCCAGCAGATCAAATATGAGCTGGAACAAAGTGGATTAAATACAACAGGAAATAAATCAGAGCTACAGTCATGATTGAGAGAGTCTCTGGAAGCGAAAGGAATTAACGTTGATGATTATGTGTTTCATCTTGTGGAAGAAACATCGACAAAAATGGAAGAGAAGAAGAAGTATACGATTCCAGTGGAAAATGTGGACACAAACATGATAATGGCTGTATTGACTCAGAGGGCGACCAAATTGGAAGAACAGAAAACTTGCACGTCATCGCAGCTGGAAGAACAGAAAAGTTGCATGGCATCTCAGCTGGAAGAACAGAAGATACACATGGTAACTAGAAGAACAGAAAGCACACATTTCAGCTCATCTGGAAGAGCAGGAGACGCGAATGTTATCAAAATTGGAAGCACAAGGGGAGCATATACCCATGCAGGTGGCACAAATGTCTTCGCAGTTGAAAGCCCAGGTGGAGAGGCTGAGGTGGATGCATTGAGAGGTCCCATCCAGGACTTGCAACTGATCGTCCAACTGCTTCAGCTAGTATTCCCAAGGTAAAAACTCCATCTTTTGACTATTCTGTTACTTTCCAGGTATTCAAGCTAAAGTGTGAGAAGACGGCAGCGGTGAATAATTGTTGCTCTGAAGACAACGCACTATTCGTGGTATTGAAAGGTCCTGCAGGTGAAATCTTTCAGACTATTCCTGACTGCGAACGAAATAATTATGAGACATTGATGGGTGAGTTGAGATACGCTATGGCAGCGAACATCGGAGGCAGATTTACCAAATAGAGCTGCAGAATCGCTTCCAGAAGGTTAATGAGACTTTGCAGGAATTCGCGACGGACATAGAGAGGTTGGCTTATCCAGAAAATGCAGAAGCACCTGTAGATTTCACAGAAAGGGTAAAAAGCCAAAACTTTAAAATCGGAATACTTGATGTGGATACGAAGCGAGCCACATATGCAAATCCAAAGAGATCATTTGCTGAGACGGCATCACATGCTCTGACGCTAGAAACGGCCTGCTTTTGAATAAACCTGCATACAAGGCTCATGGCGTAGAAGTGGAAACTCCGGCTTGGGTAGATAAAATTTTGGAAGCGTTGAACGGAGTGATGGTTCCATCAAATGCTTTAAGTGCGGAAGACCAAGCCACCTAGCACGTTAGCCAGCTGAAAGGGGCGTGGACTGGCTCCCGCAATTGAATGCCCCATAATCTTTATCTCACAAATCGGAAGGAAAGCTAGTAAGCTTACTGTTGGAAGATATGTGGACGGAGAACAAAATTTACTGACTGTGGACACGGGGGCATCTCATCCCATCATTCGAGCTGATTTAGTCAACAAGAAGGTGAGACCATTGCATGGAGAAAAATTGCGTGCGGCCACTGGTGAAGACACCCAAGTAGTAGGAGAAGTAACATGTCAAATCGCAACTGGGAATGTGGCCGCTCTACACAATTTTATAGTGGCAGATATTGTTGACCAAATCATAATTGGTGTGGACTTCTTAAGCGAGCACGGCATCGAGATCGACATGAAGAATAAGATCATGAACTATAAGAATAAGGACGTGCCACTCAATTTTGGTTACGAAAAGAACTACGTCAGTAAGCGTGTAGTGATTCAATCAATTCCACCGAAGTCAGAATTGGTTATATGGTCAAAAATTTATTCAGAACCTCTATGATTGTACATAACTTGCGGACTCCAAATATATTTTGACATTTGATTCGCCATCGATTTACCGCTGGCAATACCGTACAAGAATTCGTAAACATTTCGTTTGACTACTGCCGTTATAGCGATATCACACCACTTTTGTATAGAGTTAGTCGTGGCGTAAAGTTAGTGAATAAAGATAAAATATATATAGCAACTACCACTGTATAATTGGTGACCCCGACAGAGGAGCAATTCCTGCAGCAGTACACGATGTCTGATGAAGACAATGGGAATCCTCCAAAATCGAGTGTCTCGCAACCAGCCGTGCCAATTGCGAGTGAACAAACGATGCCAATGGACAGATTGCCAACTTAGCAGTACAGCTACCACCATTTTGGCACGCAAACCAAAACTTGTGGATCGCACAAGTTGAATATCGTTTCATCGCCGCTCGCATCAAGAATGACGTAACAAAATATCACACTGTCATCGCTGCTATCGAGAGCAAAGTACTAGCACAAATAAGCGACATCATTTTAAACCCACCATCGACTGATATGTGCGATACCCTAAAAGCAAGCATTATCGAGCGATTTGGAGAATCTGAACAAAGACGCATACAAAAATTCCTGCAAGAGCTGGAACTTGGAGACATGCGTGCATCCCAATTGCTCAGAGAGATGGGAAATCTCGCTGGTAACGCGATTAACGACACCATGTTAAAATCGGCGTGGATTAGCCGACTGCCGGCCGACATACGTTCAATAATTTCCATCAGTTCGGAAACCCTAGATAAAGCAGCGACTATTTCAGATAAAATCCCAGAGGTTAGGGACAGCTCGCATGGAAATGTAGTTTCAAGCGAAATGAATGCAGCATCCAACCACTCTTTATCACAAAAAATCGATCAACTTACAAAACACTAAAGTCGCGTATTTCTTCACAATC
Organism: Merzomyia westermanni; assembly: GCA_949987695.1. NCBI lineage: Eukaryota > Metazoa > Arthropoda > Insecta > Diptera > Tephritidae > Merzomyia > Merzomyia westermanni. The sequence continues at coordinate 102,206,422 of OX465289.1, forward strand.
ACGCAATCGCATTAGGAGCTCATCGCGCACAAGACCGGTAAAACCCGAGACTCCTCAGGGATGCTGGTACAATTGTAAATTCGGTAAGAAGGCTAAAAAGTGCCGCCCCCCGTGTACTAAGGCGTTAAACTAAACGTCCTGTCATTAAAGGCAGTAAATACCGGGAATATTATGAGTAGCCGAAGCTTGCTTATTAAAGATTCAATCAAATTTCTGGTGGACACTGGGGCCGATGTCAGCGTGACCCGTGAAAGTTACTCAACGCCAAAATTGCGAAACCAATTTATTTATGCGCAACAAATAAAACAAAAATCAAAACATAAGTCGAAAAGCTTTTAACATTAAACACCGGCCTACGACGACCAATAAAATAGGCTTTTATTATTGCCGAAGTCACGCTTCCGATAACACTGTGGAACAAATTCAGGTTAGCAAAAGTTAGGTCGATTCTGAGACTGAGGGGTGAAAATAGACGCTAAATTAGAAGACCCGTATCGCGGCGTTTGTTTATGTTAGTTCGATTTTTTTTTTGCTCGACCTTCGAACTTTGTAGTCAAATGCCGATTTTCAGCATATTGTTTGTATGGTTTTTTGGTATAACTCGTCGTTTAATTGATATTTTTTCAATCTGTTAAAGCCAAACTATTGCTAGAGACCTGTGCAACAATTAAAATTTAAAAAAAAATTGATTTATAAAATTTGTGTAGTGCTTATGAAGCAAAATGTTGGAATTTTTTTTTTTCATGCTTTTTGAACATATTTTCCACAAAACTAAGTCTTTTTCTTTCTGTTTGATCTATAATATGCTTCTTAATTTTTTCAGTGTTGGTTTTGAAGAAACATTGAAAAAGAAATTATAAAAATACGGAAAAAATATAATTTTGAAATGTTAGTTTTAAAAAGTTTTAAGTAAAAAAAATCAATAAATTAAATTAATGATTTGGCCAGTTGCCGTTTAGCAGGCGACTGTGGATCAACATCACTGCTCCCTCTAATATCTTGGTCATCGTCATCATCATCAGAAAGGTCGATAAATTCGTCCAACTTATATTCTGGAATTTCATCTTTGTCTTTCTTCCTCTTTTTCCTCGTCTTCCTCTTCTTCAAAGGTGTTTTTATACCACCAACAAATTTCAACGAGTATTGCATCTGGAGATTTCTTTCTTCTGTACCTGAAACGAAAATAGTTTTCAATCGTTAACATGTTTAAATTGTGCACTCTGACAAAGATATTAGAAAAATCTAGTTACCTTATTTCAAATGGAAGCGCAGTTTGGTGATAACGTTAGCCTTGCTTATCAGATTCAGTGGGCAACTGTTGAGCGAGTTGATCAAGATGCTGATGCAAGAGATGAATTTTGTACGACATATTAACCCCAAAAGGGGAAGAAGGGAAAGACAAAGATGATATTCCAGAATATCAGACAAGATATTAGAGAGAGCAGTGATGTTGATCCACAGTCGCCTGCTAAACGGCAACTGGTCAAATCATTAATTTAATTTATTTAATTTTTTTACTTAAAACTTTTTAAAACTAACATATCAAAATTATATTTTTTCCGTATTTTTATAATTTCTTTTTCAATGTTTCTTCAAAACCAACACTGAAAAAATTAAGAAGCATATTATAGATCAAACAGAAAGAAAAAGACTTAGTTTTGTGGAAAATATGTTCAAAAAGCATGAAAAAAAAAATTTCCAACATTTTGCTTCATAAGCACTACACAAATTTTATAAATCAATTTTTTTTTTAAATTTTAATTGTTGCACAGGTCTCTAGCAATAGTTTGGCTTTAACAGATTGAAAAAATAGCAATTAGTCGACGAGTTATAGCCAAAAAACCATACAAACAATATGCTGAAAATGGGAATTTGTCTGCAAAGTTCGAAGGTCGATTAAAAAAAAATTCGAACTAACATAAACAAACGCCGCGATACGGGTTTTCTAATTTAGCCTCTATTTTCACCCCTCACTCCCAGAATCGACCTAACTTTTGCTAACCTGAATTTGTTCCACAGTGTAATCGGTGCAGACCTTTTAATCAATTTCAATTTGTCAGTAAATCTACGACATAGCATTTTTTTTGACGGCGTCACGAATATCTCAAAAAATGTTGCGGTTGTCCACGTCCGTAACGACATTCTAAACATATGTATCTACCATCGACTCCGATATGCCCTTCTAGAAACTTTTAAAGGACTTCAAAGACATCGTGGGTTCATCATGCAGGGGGTCGAGAGATATGCACCGGTTGTTGCAAAGTCTCGTCGGTTAGCACCGGACTTACTAAAAGCGGCCAGAAACGAAATCGAGCCATTGTTGTAAGCTGGTATATGTCGACCATCAAGAAGTCCATGGGCGAGCCCCTTCCACATAGTTCGAAAGAAAAACGGTGAATGGAGACCATGTGGAGACTTCAGATGGCTGAACGATGTTACCAAGCCGGACCAATACCCACTTCCATACCTGCACGATTTTATGCACACTCTCCACGGATGTACAATTTTTTCAACACTGGATCTAAGGCACGCATATCACTAGATCCCAGTTGAATCGGATGACATACCTAAAACGCGATAACAACTCCGTTTGGTATGTACGAATTTGTATATATGTGGTTTGGTTTACGTAATGCTGGCCAAACTTTTCAAAGGTTCATGGACCAAATCTTGCTCGAATACAATTTCGCTTGGCCTTACCTGGATGACATCCTCATTGCGTCAAAGAACTCAGCTGAAGACTAGGAGCACTTACGAAAGGTTTTCGAAAACTTACGAAAGCACGGTATTTTTAGGGTACAAAGTGTCTAAAGACGGCATCGCGCCACCCCAGATCGAGTGCAGGCCATAAAACATTACAACTTACCTAAAAAAGCGGTGACTCTAGTCTAATCTTGAAGAAATTCAACATACCAGGCACTTTAGTCGAACTGCACTGCGACATAAGCACAGGAAAAGCACGCCCCTCTCTTAGGGAGGAGTTTCTCAAAACCGTATTTAATTCACTGCATAACCTTTGCCATGCTGGCGTTTTGAAAACTTGTAACGTAGTCTCCGAAAAATTTGTTCGGCCAAACATAAATTGAGACTGCCGTGAATGGACCCGAAGTTGTATTCCATGCCAACGATCAAAAATTCAACGCCACAACAAATCGCCAATATCAACGTACCCAAGGACGGAGAAACGGTTCGAACACATCAACATCGACATTGTTATATCTCTTCCACCCAACAAGGGTTATCGATGCGGTCTGACCTGTATCGATAGATTCAGCAGATGGGTTGAGGTATTTCCAATATAAACAATTACCGCCGAATCGTTGTGTTTGCTTTTTATTTTAATTGGATTTCAAGGTTTGGCGTCCCCCCAAAAATCACGACCGATCAAGGGCACCAGTTTGAATTCTGCCTATTTCGTGACTTGAATAAGCTACTTGGCAATTAACACTTGCGAACAACAGCTAATCACCTACATATCATCAAATGGCATTATCGAAAGGTTCCACCGAACCTTGAAAACTTCTATAAAATGCTTACAAACGGAGCAGTGGGTGGAAGTGTTAACACTGGTCCTCCTTGGCTATCGAGCGACTTAAAAAGAAGACATCAAATCAACCCAGAAAGAAGACATCAAAGCAACCCAGACATCAAAGCAAAGCAGAAATGATATACGGCAGCTCGATTCGACTACCAGGACAATTTTTCCAATCTACGACTAACGGCAACGTGAATGAAGCCAAATTTGTAAGTAATCTACGAAAGCAAATGCGCGATCTAAGAACAACCACGACATCAAATCACGCTAGGCCAGCACACTTTGTAGAAAAGCAATTAGCAACCTCAACTGCCGTCTTCGTTAGAAATGATACAGTACGCGGCCCATTAAAACCACCTTGCGATGGTCCATATCACGTCCTCAAGCGAAACGAGAAGTTTTACCAAGTCGAAATAAATAGCAAAAAGACCAATATTACTGTCGACGGATTGAAAGAAGCTTACTCTGTTAACCACGCCAGCCAAGCAACACAATCAACAAGAAAGTCGGAAGTCAAAGTCGAAATACGTGACACAATATGGACGAAGGGTAAAGCTCCCTACTTTTAATGAGGGGAAGTAATGTGCCTCTATAATTGCACATAACTTGCGGACTCCAAATATAATTTGACATTTGATTCGCCATCGTAAACATTTAGTTTGACTACTGCCGTTATAGAGATATCACACCACCTTTGTATAGAGTTAGTCGTAACGCAAAGTTAGTGAATAAAGATTAAATATATGTATATAGCAAATACCACTATAGGGACAAATCAATTGTGGGTTGTGGAAGCTGCAAACAAATCGAAGACGAATATATTAGTTAGAAAAACCCTGGCTAAGATGAAACAAGATGGACATATATCTGTAAGAGTACTTAATGAGTTCAAATCGCCAAATAAACTTTCCAAAGGAGCTATATTGGGACTACGCCAAGAGGTCGAGGTAGTTATGAATTGTGAACAGCTTCAGGAAAATGTTTCTATCAGCGAAATTGATCTTTCAGATGATATCAAGGAGTGGACGGAAGGGCTTGGAAAAGGTCATCAGAATTAGGCAAATCAACTTTTAATAAAGTACTTCAACATATTTGACAAGGATGGTTCCAAACCAGGTCGGACCAACGTTGTGAAGCATAAAATTGATACTGCTGATGCAAGGCCAAACCGCCAAGCTTCTCGAAGTATTCCATTGGCCAAGCGCCTCGTGGTAAGGGAAATTATACAGGAAACTGAAGACATCGGCGTGATCGAACCATCGGCTAGCCCATGGAGTTCACCGGTGGTATTAGTGAAAAAGAAGGATGGAAAAATTAAGTTCAGTGTGGATTATCATAGCAGCTATCCTTTGCCAAGAATCGACGATACTCTGCACTCGCTTTCTGGTACTAAATGGGTTTCCGCACTGGACTTGAAAAGCGGCTACTGCTCAAGCAAGCAGTGACATGTCATCCATCGGTGCAGCGTGGGGTAGCCAACGTCATGGCAATAGCCCAAAAAGCTCAATAAACTACTTGGGACGGGCTATTGTTGCCTGGATCTGCGGACTCCCCCTTTGCTCCGCCAATGGACTCGATGCTCAAGAAAGCAGTGACATGTCATCCATCGGCACAGCGTGGGTTAGCCAGTGTCATGGCAATAGCCCAAATCCTCGGTAGCCGAAGGCTGCCATGAGTCAAGCTTACGCGAAGTGCAATGGGCAAGCTTTAACCCTTCAAGATTGCAAAGACACACGGTGCAATGTGGCTTCGCGAACTCATTTAATGGGAGCTGGTTTATTGGGTATTGGATTTGCCTACTTGTACCCTAACGTTGATAAGCTGACTGCGAATTACAATGTTGGATTGCGCACAACTATGCTAATCGGCGAAAGTGGCCCGCCATTGTTGCTGCTTGTGCTAGTGGAGGCGTCGCTGCCCACACTAGTGAAGGCGTCGCTGCTCACACTAGTGGCGTAGTTGCTATAGCGTGGGCGCCGCATATAGCATGCGCGTAGTTAAGTGGGGGGGTGGTTAGTGGTTTCCTGCTACTACGATGTGGGTGCCGGTTTTTTACGTATGGGAGGGGGTGTAATAAGGGGGTGCGGGTGATATTGTAACGTCACGTTACAATTTAAACAGTGAACTTCTGTGAAGTTTACAAACTCTTAAATTTGTATTGCGTTTATACTACAAGTATATATAGTAATTGTGCGTGTGCTTATTTGACTTGATAGTGATCGAATCAAGGATTAATAATCGAGGAATCATCGAATTCATCACAATATTTTTTGCTACTGCTTTTGCTCAAATAATCTCTCATAGGTGCCGCTCCGTCGAATCTTCGCTAAGCAACCTCTAAATCTACTTCAAACCCACAAGATTCATCGGTTACATCTTTTTTCATATTCACATGATAGTCCAGGCGACAGGGATTTAATTCGGAAGTGGAGCGGACCATGGGTTTTTTTGGTTTATCTAACTCTCCTACTAGTGGACATGAAAGGGTAAAAAAATAATCCAAAAATTTGCAAAGCATACTTTTCTGGAGCTATTTAAAGTGAATTTTTTTGTTTTTGTTTTAATTATTTCGGTAATTGTAACATCTGTCAAAAATTTTTCTTATATAGTTTGCTGGTGAGGTGATTCTCCATCGAAAGTGTCTTCACAGTTTTTCTTGTAAATGCTTTAGTTTTTCCGCTTATATCACTTTTTCCCTGTGCATGATTACAAAAAACATGCAAACAAGTAAATTTTTGTAAGGCGTGTTGTATGGGGGGAAAAAATGTTGTGTGCAAAATTTATTTTTTTTTTGCGGATTTCGATAGAATGTTAAGTTGCTAAGAATGTTTGTTCTGCTATTTCTTGCTAAAGTTGACTTACCCCTCGAAAATGGGCGTGGCAACCACCCTACCTATGTTCAAAATTTAATAACTTCCGTATTCAGTCGATGTTCTCTCTTCCTCGCCTGGACTATGATGTATTATAGAGTACATTTTTATTAGTCAATTTCTTGACATTATGCCTGACCACATAATGTCGACCAAATTGCGCATACACATACACCAAACATTTGATACATTCAGGGAACACATTAAGCATTTTCTCCATTTATAAAGAAAGTCGTAAAATATTTGTAGCCCAAGAAGTGGAAGCTCTCTTGCACTACGCCACTACGAAACTCCTCGAAGCACAGTGCTGTATGATAAAAATTGTTTGGTATCGTTGGAAAGGTATTGTATCCAAGATAAAGGCTCTGGTTTCAGTTTTTGTTTGTACCTAATACGTTTCTTAAAAAAGATCCTAAAGTTGGGTATATACAATTTTTTTATGACTTTATTTGGAATCTTTAAAAAAAAAATTGGAAAAAATACAATTTATTATATTTTATCGCAAAATAATATTTTTCTCATTAGAAAATTAAGAAATATTAAGTTTTCTGGTTGATAAGTGCCATTTATTACCCCGGAATATTCGTTGCAGAAAATCTCAGAAATGCTGAAATATACCTTTGCAATACTCCTTTAAAACAAAAGGAAAAAATGGTCTGTGTTAGTCAATCGCCAAGTAATAAAAAGTCTAAAGATAATGTAGTATTTCTTGCTAATATTACTATAGATTTTATTATAAAAAACTCTATTTTAGTCGATAAACGGATTTTTCCTGTCCATCAGAAAGAATATGTGCATTTTTGCGTTAATTGAAGACCAAATCTGACACTCTGAATACTACAAAGCATTTTTAGCGCAACAAATTGCATTTCAAAAAATTATATTCCAAATGGCTAAATTCTATAATCCGGATGCTGATGCAAATATGGGTGTGAGGTCGGTGTTGAAGAATAGGAAATGTTGCCAGATTACGAATGTGGGTTAGTGTAATATTCAATTGGGATTCTAATTTAAAAAACAAAGACAAAACATCTCTTTCGAACTAATGATATTGTTAGATAGCTTTGTTCAAACAACAATATCTGTTAAAATATTATTTATTATGATCAACATGTGATGCAGTTTTTAGACTCTGCTTGTTTCACTCTTTTTCAACATATGTTGTCAATAATAAAGAAACTACTCTGTATTGGAACTACTTGTCAAAATTCAATTTTGTAATTTCCATCTCAGTTTCCATGAAAAATATAAGAGCTAGGTAAAAACAAATTCGATATTTGAAATCACCGTACTGTAATCAAATAAGTAACTAGTTTTTACTCAAATACGGCTATTATTATATTTTTTCCCCCTATTTATATGGACACACCGCACTGTGCGAGGGCCCGCTCCATGCGAACAGGTAAGGCAGTCACACACACAATCTAGGCACTAAAGCACCGCTAAAAGCAGAAGCATGGCATGTACCAGAGCAATCCTCTAGTAGGAATGGCAAGTAGCCTGAACCCTCCATAACCCGTTTATATAAAGCAAGTCATTTACGAAGAAATGTAGCTTAGTCTACTCACTAACCGGTAGAGAACCGCATTAGCTCCCGGTTAGGCTGACCGGGATTTTCGTCGGCTTTTACGACTGGCATGCCTCATCCTGGGGATATTATACTCCCTACCCGGAGGTGGGGACGAAATCGATCTGTAAAAAAATTAATGGGCTTGGAGAAATGTTGACAAACTTTACAACATCCATTAGCGCAATGAACCAATTAAGGCAAACATTGCATAATAATACAGTACTAGAACTAGTACAACAAAACAACGATTCCAGTGATGGAAATGTCAATACATCTATGATACATGCAGGTAATAAGTGGTCCACTCCACGAGAATCGAAGACAGTTCAAGATATGGTAGGTATTATGCCAAATTTTTACCCCATCAAAGGCAAGACTACACCACAACAATTTATCACCAAAATCGAACAGTTGAAACAATGCAATGGTGATGGTTGTGAGCCAGCGTGACGAAAATGTGGTTGAACGCACAACCCGTCTACACCAGTTGGACTGAAATCATAAACGCATTTTTCCTACTACAGTGAATGCAGCGAGACTCAGAAGATGATTGCGAAACGAAAGCTTAAAAATGCAGAGGTCAATAATTACTCATATTATTAGTGGATTGGGTGCCGGCTCATTACCCTACCGGACAGCTGTTTGGTCAGTGACACCTCAGCTGATACTCAGGTCTTGGGTATTGAGGCATCAGAATTGTGATAAGATTTCTATGGCGGTGGTGCAAAATCTTATCAAAACATTTGTGTACGTGTCAGGTGTTTGCATATGTGTGTCGCTCGACCTAAGACCTGAGTATCAGCTGAGTTGTCACCGATTAGTCAAATGTCTATATGTGTTAGTGCGCATCAGGATTGTCCGGTAGGGTATCTAAGGCGTTACACATACATACATGTAGCATTGTAGTGATAGGCATATCAATAGACGGTAACCTTCTTAAAAGGTACCAAAACGAAGACAGGCGGCTACCTGCAAACTTATCGAAGGAATATCGAAGCGTCCTTCTGGTAGAGAAAAAATTAGCAGTTAAGAACAGTTTAAATAAGACCACCGCGAATGCTGTACGCCAATATAGTTTCGAAGATTAAGCGCTAGTTTAAGTTTTTGTGGAAAACCATAAACTATGAAAAGTAATGGAATTAAATGGTAAAACGAATAGAAAACCGGTCTTGTTTCATTTAAACCCTACAAATGGGGGCTCAACCGGGATTTAAAACCAAATAGCGAAACTTTAGGGGGAAAAAAAAATTACCAAAAGAAGCTAAAGATGGTAGTGCGGAAAAGGTAAAACGCCCCAAGAATTAACAGGATAGTGACAAAAGTGAAAATCATAAAGGAAAATTTGAAAATTAACTAAAAATTTAAAATATTTGAGGTTATCTCAAAACGTGCGAGCACCCAGCAATATTTCGTAAGAAAGCCGAAGTCGTAGGTGCTCCAACGGGCAGAACGCCAGCGCTGGCAGAGAAAATTTGCTTCAAACAAAAGTGGGAAACTTAATATGTGTGCGAAAGTGAGCGATAAGAGTCAAGCCAAAGCGAGACAATTATTAGCAACAATTATAAAACAGATAGAATGAGGCAAATGAAATAAAGTGTGGAAGGAGGCCGGCGGAAAGGGGGAAAAAAAACAGATATTATAAAGCACATAAAAGCAGATGGAAATAGTAGTGTGAGATCGACGACGGTATATGATAAAATCCAACAAGAGCAAGAAAGTAAAAATGAAAATAAACGTAACAACATGAGTGCGGAAGAAAAAGCATACTTCGTGAAATTAACAGAAAAGGTAGAAATCAAAATTGAAGAAGACATGTAACACGAAGCAAAGTCAAGAGAAAACACAAAATTAAATAGACAAAACAAAATAAGTGAAGAAAATTTTACAAAGCAATGGTAAAACGGCTGAAGACAAAAGGAAAAAGCAAAGCAAATAAACAACAACAAGCGTGGAACAACAGCAGCAGAGCATCAGAGGAATCAAGATACGTACAGGGTGGCTGATGAATTTTGCTACAGTAAGAAACTCAAATAATTTTTTTTTCAGTGTATGGAATTCATTTTTCTTTTATTCATGTTAAAGCTCGTTAAATTTTATTAAATATAGCTTAATTAGTTTTAAAAATAATGGAATTTAAATGCCCCCCCTGCTCGTCGATGCATGTGCGGCATCTTACCAAAAAGTTGTTCATTACTGCTTGGAGAGTTGAGACAGGAATAGCCGCAATTGTTTCTCGAATGGATTGCCTTAGTTCATTCAAATTTGTTGGTTTTGCTTTGAAGACTTCCTGTTTGCAATAACCCCACAAGAAAAAGTCAGGTGCAGTAAGGTCAGGCGACCTGGGTGGCCAACGGAATGTGGAGTTTCTGGATATCAGCTTATTGGGAAATTTTCGTCGCAATTCTGTCATAACAGGTTGGGCTATATGAGGAGCTGCACCATCTTGCTGAAACCACACAGAGTTGAAAGAAATTCTCATTCGGCGTAATTCTGGATAGAAAAACTCTCTCAACATGCTCAAGTAACGGTCTCCAGTAACCGTAACGGTGTGACCGTTTTCTTCGAAGAAGTAGGGCCCGCCAATGCAGCGTGATGAAACTGCACACCACACTGTGACACGAAGTGGATACAATTCCGTCTCATGGAGTATCTGTGGGTTGGAATCACTCCATATTCGACAATTTTGTTTGTTTATGTTGCCGTTTAAATCGAAATGGGCCTCGTCAGACATGAAAAGACAGTTCAACATGTTTCCATCCTCTTCCACCATTTGAAGCATCTTCTGGCAAAATTCCAAGCGAATCGGCAAGTCTGCAGCGTTCAGTTTGTTGGCCATTTGAATTTTATATGGGAATAAGTCCAAATCTTTGTGCATAATTGACTGTAATGACTGTCTGCTTACACCCATTTGAGCAGATAAGCTTCTTGTCGAAACACGTGGATTGTTTTGTATGGCAGCAGCTACAGCAGCGATTGTTTCCTCCGTTCGAACTGAAGGGTTTCGATGGTAAGGTCTTCTGTTGACTGTCCCATGCTCGGCAAAATTGTTTACAAGTCTTATTATGGTCCATCTGCTCGGAGGATTGCCGCCAAACGTGCGCCTATACTCTTTTTGAACCGAAACTACGGACTCCAGTGCGTGATAGCGGCGGACAATCCAAATTCTTGTTTCAGTGTCCCAGTTATCCATTTCTGTTAAATGTAAAAGTCAATCTGCAAAATAAAAAAAAAATTAACCAGATTCATTAAATAGAAAAAAGTTATTTAATTTTTTTTTGGTAGCGGCTTTCATTAGCCACCCGTACATGCACATACACACATAAATTTTATTTTGCTAGACATACAAAGTTCTATTTGCTACACATATGTACTATATATAATACATTTTTTCTTTCTAATTTACATTAGTTATTTGGTAGTTTGATAACTTCGCCTGTATGTACAGCAACTGCATGTATGCTTAGGTACGCTCGTGGTAGAAAATAATTAAGCACGAAGCCAAAGGCGTAAAATATTTATTGATCGTTAAAGTTTGATTTCTTTTGTGTAAAAGAAAAGAAAAGGTGATAAACGTTCAAGTGTTAAGCGGTTGCATGTGTGCTTGTATCTTATATTTCAATACTTTAGAGTAGTAAGGGAGTTTGTGTACAGAGAAAAGCGTTGCCAGTCAAGACAAGGGAAACGTAGGGAAATAGAAGAGTAGAGGTTTTCAATTAGTTGTGTTGAAATTGGTAAGAGTGAAAGAAAGGAAGATGGACGCAGATACAATAAGATCGATGACTGTGGAAAGGCTAAAAGAAAAGTTAAGGGAGTTCGGGTTGAGCGTTTCTGGCAGGAAAAAGGAACTACAGCTGCGGTTGCTTCAACATTTATTTCTGGGCGATGGAGAGGTAGAAGAGGAAGAAAAGAATCGACAAATTCTTTATACGCTGATGCAGCAACAACTAGCTTGCGTGCGCAAAGGGTGTTATTTACGTTGCGCGACGTGAAAGATAGCGTTTCATTCTTTTTTGGTGACGGCACTTATGATGTTGACCACTGGGTTGAGGAGTTTGATGACCTAGCTGACACAGTCAGTTGGAATGAGCTACAGAGATTTGTATACGCCAAGCAAAAAACTTTGTGCGTCTGAGATACACCGCGCGCTAAGAAATCGGCGAAAACAGCCGAAAGAAACACTGCAAGAATATTTGTATGCTTTACTGGAGTTAGGGAAACAAATTGAGTTAGACGAGAGGAGTGTGATAGAGTATTGTGTTGAGGGTATACCAGATGGTAGAGCAAACAAGGCGATGTTGTACCAGGCACGTACGTTAAGCGAGCTGAAGGAGAATATTCGCGTGTATGAGAAAGTGAAAGGGGTACAACCATCTGGTAGCAAAAGTAGTGTAGGTGTTTCTGGCGAAGAAAGAGGTGCCTCAAAGAAGAAATGCTTTAAATGCGACAAAGAAGGGCATATAGCAAGGGAGTGTCCAGGTTCGGTATCAAAAGACATAACATGCTTTAAGTGCAAACAAAAAGGCCATTATGCACATGAGTGTACAGGTAAAAAGGGAACAGAGGTTAAAAGTGAGCGGGTAACCACCATTGGATCAAGAAATTCTGCCAGCAAAGGCGGAATGATTTTTGTAGATGCGGCGATTGGTGAATTTAAATTCAATGCATTGGTAGATACAGGGTGCATGGCATGCATCATGAGGTATGACACGTTGTTTATGTTAGGCGATATAGAGTTATCTAAAGAAAAACAAAAATTATTCGGTATCGGAAAGGGCGAGCTTACGACATTAGGCAGCTTTACGGCCGATGTGTTAGTGGATGGATTACTATTGAAGGTAACTTTTCAGGTAGTTAGGGAACGTGATATACCGTATGCGGCAATCATCGGGAATGACGTACTGCAGGACGTGGAACTCGTCTTCAAGAAGAATAGCGTCGAGTTTAGGAAGCCGACGAAAGAGGCGGAGATTAAAGGGAAGCACGCAGTAGCTGCGATGGTTACTGCCGGTGCATATGGGGGTTCTGAAGTGGATGAGTCAGTCCCCGACAAGTATAGGAACAAAGAGGTTCAGCACGCAGTATCTGAGATAGCTACTGCCGGTGTGTATGGTGGGTCTGAAATAGTTGCGTCAGTCCCCGACAAGAGCAGGAATAAGGCGAGTCAGCACGCAGTAGGTGGGATGTTTACTGCCGGTGTGTACGGAGGGGTTGTGCCGGTTCACGAGGCGCTTAGAGACAGGGAGAATGGGCAGTGCATAGTGTCAGAAATCGTCAGAGGCAACTTCAGTCCACGGCAATTTAGGTGAATTTCAAGTAATGTGCGCAATTGAAAGCGAAGCGTGCGTGGAATCAGATAAGGTAGATCTGTCACATCTGAGCGATAATGTTGGAAAAGCCGTATGTAATTTAATAAATAATTATCACCCCGCCTAAGAATACACCGGTACAAATGAAATTGAGTTTGACGGATGAAAACCCGGTATTTCAGCGACCGCGTAGAGTGTCGTACGCTGATCAGAAGTATATTAATGAACAGGTTGAAAACATGTTGAAAGAGGGAATTATCCAGCATAGCGTATCGGAGTACGCGTCACCAGTCGTGTTAACTACTAAGAAGAATGGCACAAACCGGTTTTGTTGCGACTTCCGCAAGGTTAACGAAAAAATAATGAGAGATAATTTTCCAATGACATTGGTGGACAAAGCGTTGGATAGGTTAGAGGGCGCGAATACTTACACCACCCTAGACTTAAAAAATGGCTTCTACCACGTGCCGGTTGAACCATCTTCGCGGAAATACACAGCGTTCGTGACACAGAATGGCCAATATGAATTTTGTTTTGTTCCTTTCGGTATAACGAATTCACCGGCGGTGTTTTGTCGTTATATTCGGGCAATTTTCCAAGAGATGTTAGCGGATGGTACGGTGATTATATATATGGACGACATCGTCATTCCCGCCAAGGATATGACAGTGGGTCGCGAAAAGTTAGAGAGAGTTTTGAAACACTCGAGCAAACATGGTCTGCACATTAGGTGGGAGAAATGTCAAGTTTTGAAAAGGCAAATACCCTTTTTGGGTTTTATAGTGGAAAATGGGAAAATTCTTCCTTCAGAGGAGAAAACTAAGGCGGTCCGAAATTTTCCGATACCGGTGGGCAAGAAGGAGTTACAGAGGTTTTTAGGCTTAACTTCTTTTTTTAGACGGTTTATTAGAGATTTTGCTCGGGTCGCTAAACCACTGACAGATCTGCTACGGAAAGATGAAAAGTGTAAGCTAGATAACGAACACTTGTTAGCAATACAACAACTTAAGCGCGCATTAGTGAGTGCGCCCGCATTAAAACTTTTTAATCCCTCGGCAGAAACGGAGCTGCACGCAGATGCATCAAAATTCGGATATGGAGCCGTATTGCTACAAAAAGATCCGGACGACCAATTGGTACACCCTGTGGAGTACATGAGTCGCAAAACAACTGCAGTCGAAGAAAAGTACAGTGCTTTTGAGTTAGAGGTATTGGCAGTTATAAACGCTTTGAAAAGGTGGCGCATCTACCTGAAAGACATTAAATTTAAGATAGTCAGCGATTGCAATGCCTTTGCAATGACGGTAAAAAAGCAAGACGTACCGGATAGGATTATGAGGTGGGCGATGTATCTGCAGGAATATAATTACGTGGTTGAACACAGAGCGGGAACGCGTATGAAGCACGAAGATGCCCTCAGTCGCATTTATTGCTTGCTAGTGGAGGATTCAGTAAAAGTTAGGATAAGAGAGGCGCAGCTACAGGATGAATGGGTAAGGGCAGTTAGGAAAGTTCTGGAAGACGGAATATACGAAGAGTATTTTATGCACAATGACCTGCTGTACAATAACCGTCCAAAGAGTTGTTAGTCGTACCTTCCAACATGGAAGAAGAGATTATTAAATTAGCACACAGTCAGGGCCATTTCGCGGCCAAAAGAACACAAGAGCTTGTACAGAAAAACTATTATATACCGAACCTGAGGAAAAAGGTACACAACGTGGTAAATTCGTGCGTGGAATGTATCATAGTCGAGGCTAAGAGGGGTAAGAAGGAGGGTTTGTTGACGCCAATCGACAAAGAATCGGAGCCGTTAGGGACTTACCACATCGACCACGTTGGGCCGTTAACAGAAACGCGTAAGAAGTACAACTATATTTTAGTAATTATCGACGGGTTTTCGAAATTTGTATGGCTATACCCAACAAAATCAACAGGGGTAGAGGAAGTCATAGACAAGCTAGAAAAACAATCGGCAATTTTTGGAAACCCGAAACGGATCGTAACGGATAGAGGGTCTGCGTTTACGGCAAACGCGTTTAGAGAATACTGCACTAAAGAAGATATCCACCACTTGTTAATTGCAACTGGCGTACCGAGAGGAAAGGGTCAGGTGGAGCGCGTCCACAGGACGGTTGTGCCGATGTTGTCCAAAAAGTGTCAAAGCAACCCAACCCAGTGGTACAATCATGTAGCAAGTGTGCAAAGAATTTTAAATAACACAGCGCCGCGCCTTTAAATTAATGACGGGATTAGATATGCGAACTTCGGAATACCCAGAGTTACAAGCAATACTTAAAGAAATAGAAGTGAAAGAGTTGAATATCGAGCGTGACACAGCTAGGAAGATCGCTCGTGAAAATATAGAAAAGATACAGGAAGAGAAAAGGAAAACATTTGATAAAGGGAGAAAAGAAGGAACTAAGTACGAAATAAATGATCTTGTAGCCATTAAGAGAACCCAATTTGGGGTAGCCATGAGGTTGAGACCGAGGTATCTGGAGCCATATAAGATAGTCGCCAAACTAAGCCACGACAGATACGAGGTCGAAAAGATAGGAGATCAGGAGGGACTGCGGAAAACTACCACGGTAGTCGAAAATATGAAGAGATGGGCGAAGTAGAGATTCGAGGGCGAATCATAGATCAGGATGGCCGATTGTAGCATTGTAGTGATAGGCATATCAATAGACGGTAACCTTCTTAAAAGGTACCAAAACGAAGACAGGACCTGCAAACTTATCGAAGGAATATCGAATCGTCCTTCTGGTAGAGAAAAAATTAGCAGTTAAGAACAGTTTAAATAAGACCACCGCGAATGCTGTACGTCATTATAGTTTCGAAGATTAAGCGCTAGTTTAAGTTTTTGTGGAAAACCATAAACTATGAAAAGTAATGGAATTAAATGGTAAAACGAATAGAAAACCGGTCTTGTTTCATTTAAACCCTACATACATATATAAGTCAACAGCCCTTAAAAGCTGTTTGTTTATCCTTCCAACAAAGCGCGTCACCTGACTCTTACCTTTGCCAGCTAACACCAATAGAAATAGAATACCTTTCGGGCAGGAGAATCTTCTTCCATTCGCATCACATGGCCAAGCCAACGTAGCCGCTGGGTTTTAATTCGTTGAACAATCTCGATGTCATCATTAAATCTTCTTCGGTAAACACCGGCGGCATCGCGTAGGGGCCCATAATCTTTCGAAGAACCTTTCTTTCGAATACTCCAAGGGCCGACTCATCTGCGGCTGTCATCCTCCGTGCTTCTGGTCCATATTGCAGGACAGGTATTACGAGCGAATTGTAGAGCGTGGTTTTTGTTCGTCGAGAGGACTTTGTTTCTCAATTAGAATACTCAGTCCAAAGTAACATTTTTTGTCAAGGGGACATTATTATTGGTGTTTAGGCCCGATGACCAAATTTCCTAAAAAATGTCCTGCACTAATGTCACTTTTAGCTTTGTACAAAACCCCAACACCAATCCGCTATTGTATACATGTATGCGCATTAGAGCGGGTCAAAATGTATGGATGGATTTTTTTCATCAGGAGTATAGCAAAAACGTAATCTACAGATGATTCTAAGAAAACTTGCTGAAGACACCATAGCTCGAAGTCCGATTTCGAGTGACCCACTGTTGCAAAATAGATATTTTGCCAAATGAATGAAGGGTTTGGTAAAAAAATCTTCATAGCTTCTGATAGAATTATAGGAAAAATATCATATTGGCCTTACTTTAAAGGTATTTTACGTACATTTCAGAATCTGTATTAATATCTATAGTGTTTGTGAATTTTAATTGAGATATGAGGCTTAAATTATGAGAAATTAGCCTAAAATGAACTTTTAACTACTATATTATCATTTTTAACAAATTTCTTATAGAAATTTTTTTTTCTTTAGAGCTAAAATAATTTCAGAACTTTTCCAACAACTTTCATTCAAACAGTTTTTCTTTTTTCGAATTTGTTTTAGTAGAAAAAAATTTTCAAAAAAAAAAATTTTATTTTCAAGTAATAAGCAAAAAAACAAATTTTTTATAATTTTAATGTAATTTATTTAAAAAATTATTTTTTACTTAGAATCGACAATTTTAACGTATTTTCAAAATAAAAGTAATGTTATGTTATTATTTCTTAAAATCTTTTTTACTCTCCATTCGTGGTTCTTTTTCACGACTTTCTGCTGTAACAGCCATAACACCTTCACGTTTTTTTTCCATAACACCACTGTACATATCTTTCTGTTCCTTGTATATTCATTGGAATATTAGGATCATCTAGTGTTGGCTCATCATAGTCTAAGAATTGTACCAAGTGATCGTATGGAATATTTCTTGTAAATGCCGGTTCAGATAGTAAATTATCGTCATTCAGATCAATCATATCAATATCATCTGAAGCATTAAAATTGATATTATATTTTTTGTAAACTCTGAGTTAAGTTGTATCAAGTATTTTTTCTCGATAGTATAGAATTTTTTTGATAGCTCTATTCCGAATGGCTTTTCTATCATCAAATACCATTGCTAATACATGTTTTCTGGATGAGCGTAATTGAATTATTTTGGATTACACCATCTACAATATTAAGTAAATTACGTGGTAGGAATCGTGTCCAACATATAAACTTTGATAAAAGTACACTGCCGTATACAACAGAATTATAGTATTTTACATTGAAATACATTGGCACATAAATTCTAATAATATAAACTGATAGAGTTTTCAAATTTTCCGATGGTGTATTAGTTGTTGTATATAGACGTAATACCCTGCTTGCTTTGGTTAGCCATCGAGAATGTACAACTGGTCCTCGTTTTCTGTTAGCTAAATCATTTGATATAAATATTTAACATCTGTAGATAAGTCTCGTTCTTGTTCATCACTGATCATACCAGGCATATTTTCAAATCACTTACAACCTGAAAAATAAATTTTTCAATCAATTAAAGTTTGTATAATTTTCCTATTTTAATTTGATTGAAAAAATATTATAAAGTAGTTTTAACAAATGCATACCTGAAATTTTTCACAGTCTTGAATGTCTTTGAATATATATCCACTTGCTGCTCTTGGTCCACTCGAGACTGTTTTATCTAATGCTCTGAATAAATGACCAAATGGTAATTCATTGAAATGAAGCAAACATATAAACCAGTGCAGTGGTCTATTTAAATGCTTTTCAAAAAGTCTTATAACACTATTTTCTATTCCAGTATTAGCTGGTTCTCCATCGCTGCATATGCAAATTACTTGATCTATTGTCAGTTTTTTGATATTGAAGAATTCATTTAATTTTTATACCTAGTAGTGCTACGCACACCAGACCTGGGTAATATCAAGTAGCAGTACGACTTGTGACAAGTACATTTTAAAGGAATTGGATTTGTACTGATACTGGCATTCCCAAAATTTTCAAGTACAAGTACAAGTAATTGCAAAATAATTGAAGTTTTAGCAAATACTTCAAAGTATTTGAAAAGAATTGAAAGGTCTTTAAAAAGAATTGAAAAATGTACTTGAATCGATTTTTTAATTTGTTTCAAGTACTTTCAATTACTTACAATCCTGAAACCAATATTTAAAAAAAATTACAAAAATAAACGATATTTTTATATTTTTTACATGTCGCTTGTAGTCCATATTATGTTTATTTACCAAATTCAATTCATTGTTCACACTTAAAAATAAATATTGCATGAGCATTTGAAATTTAACACAAATAAATAATTAAATTCAATTTACAACAAAAAAAAAATAATTCAACATAAAAATATGTATAAAATAGCAGGAATTCAACAAAAAACAAAATTATAAATTAACAATAGTTCAACAAAAAACACTCTTGTTTGTTTACATATTCTCAAATAGGGAAAGCAAATCTGTGCTTTTTTGACACAACCATGCTCATATCTGACCTGGTATTGTTGAATCATGCTTCACTGCATACAATTTTGTTGTCAAAATTTAGCAAAGAAAGTAACCACCAAGTTAATATGGACTACAAGCGACTTGTATTTTTTTTTAAACATTGGTTTCAACTTGACGATCCGTCGTCGATTTTAAGTAATTGAAAGTACTTCAAAAGAATTAAAAAATCGATTCAAGTATATTTTTCAATTCTTTTCAAGTACTTTCAATTCTTTTCAAATACTTTGAAGTATTTGCTCAAACTTCAATTATTTTGCAATTCCTTGTACTTGTACTTGAATATTCTGAAAGTACTTAGCACGGACTAATTACTTCAAGATCAAAATATAAAGTAGTCCAATTACTACTCAGTATTATCCAGGTCTGACGCACAAAAGGTATATTAACTTTAGTCGCCTAATGGCAGTACGTTACGGCATAAACGGATCGAAATAGATATTGACTTTGTTGAAATAGAATCTACATACTTCAACCTGTCAAAATACTCTCTTGTTCATTCTTTCCTTTTTTTTCTTTTTACTACGTGCTAGCAGCCTCGTGTATGAAACATTACTTTTGCTTTTAATTAAAACTAAACTGTTCTTTTCTACAAAATAACTTGTTTTATTCATCAGGTTATGGGCCCAGAACGGTTCCACTGCGATTGAATTAAGTTGTTAATTAAAATTACAAAAGGCGAATGGTAGCGGTTTGTTTTTTTTGTCTTTGCTCTTAAATTCTTTTAATACAAGTTATGTCATTAAAAAGCGAAATAACAATTGAAAAGCTTCAAGACAGCTCACAGTGGCTGACATGGAAATTCCAAATGGTGCAAATTTTGGAGGCCGGTGAAATGTATGGCGTGGTCAACGGAGAAGCGTTATTGCCTAAGACAGGGGAGCGGGAGCAGAAAGACTGGCGCAAAATTGATGCACAAGCGCGCCGGACAATAAGTACGGCATTGGGAAAACAACCGTTACTGCAAATTCTTAACTGTTCAACTGCGAAGAGCATGTGGGATCCACTTAAAAGTGTAAACGAACAAACATCAACAGCGAGCGTTTTGTTTTTGCTGCAGAAATATTACAGTTATGCGAAAGATCCAGGAGATGATATTGCGACTTTTTTGTCAAAGCAGTCAGCTGATCAGAATCTAAACAATTTAAGAGGCAGACTTATGGCTGAAGAAATTCGGTTGGGTAGCCAAGAAAAAGTAAAGTCTGAGGCATTTGTAGCTAGGCATCAGAACCGATTCAATACAAAGAAGCAGCATAATAAAAGCAGCAAATCAACAACAAGAGGCGGATGTTTCAAATGTGGTTCGAAAGAGAATTTTAAACGAGATTGCCCGAAAATAGTTAAATCGGCAAAAAGTGAGGGCCAGAGTAAACATGTCGAGGCGTTGATGTGTGGATCATATGCAAAAGGTAAACAAAGGGCGTGGGTACTCGATTCAGGAGCAACTGATCACATGAGCAACCGGCGGGATTGGTTTGTCAGATTTGAACAGTACAACGATATTGTCAAAGTTGGCGATGGGCGCTCTATTGAAGCAGCAGGTAGAGGTGACATTAATGTTTTAGTTTTCAGCGGCAAAGAATGGGTCCAGAAAGTTTTGTCAAACGTCCTGTATGTGCCGGACATTCACTACAATTTGTTTTCACAAACAAAAGCACTAGATCGTGGATTTAATTTTCTATCAGATAGCACAAACTGCAAGTTCGTTAGGAAAGACGGAAGTACTGTAGCTGTGGGAGTACGCCAAGGAAAATTATTTCAAACGCTGATCAAGGTAACAGAACCTAGCATGACAAACATTGCGGCTGATGACAAATTATCTTTGCGTACATGGCATGATAAATTGGCGCATCAGAATGCAACACATGTTAGGCAATTTCTCAAGGGCGCCAATGTGGATTTCATTGATGAGGAATTTACATGTGAGGGATGCATTCTAGGCAAGCAACATAGAGGCAGTTTTAAATCGCGTGAAGCAAAATCAAAGAGCTGTGGAGAACTCTGTTTCGCAGATGTATGTGGCCCAATGCAAGAAAAATCGGTGGGTGGTGCTAGGTATTTTTTGCTTATTGAAGATGATTACTCGCATTTTCGTTTTGTGTACTTTATGAAAGAAAAGTCAGAAGCGCCAGATGCTATGAAAAAATGTTTGATGCAAGCCGAGAAAATTGATCATCAAAAGATAAGGCGAGTGCGTACAGACAATGGACGTGAATTTGTAAATGACGAAATGGCTAAGATATTCAACCATTTTGGAGTCAAACATGAGCGCACGGTGCCGTACACCCCGCAGCAAAATGGAGGTGCGGAAAGAGAAATGCGAACAGTGATGGAACTAGCGCGAACAATGCTCTATGCAAAAGAAATGCAACTTCGATTTTGGGTAGAGGCGGTCAATACGGCAGTGTATGTTTTGAATAGGACTGGAACAAGCACAGTGAATCAAAAAACACCATTTGAGGCGTGGTATGGACAGTCTGCAAAGTTCAAGCATTTTCGAAGTTTTGGTGAAGAGGTCTACGTACACATACCCAAAGAAAAGCGCCGAAAGTTGGACGCAAAATCATGGAAGGGAGTTTTTGTTGGTTATACCGACAATCACACAGCACTTAGGATTTGGAATCCACAACATAAAAAAATTCAAGTGTCGTGTGATGTGCAGTTTCTTCCGGAAACAATAACAACTAAACCGCATACAGATGAAACACAAAAACCTTCTACTGAAATCTTGCAAGACAGTGAAAAGTGTAAAGAAGAGGAAGAAGCACAAGACAAAGATGATGAGCTTATTGACGATGAAGTATTTTACGACACTGTGAATAAAAACGACAACGATAAAAGCTGTATAGCTCGTCGTCTACGAAGCAGAACCACATCACAACATACGGCGGCTATTATGATATACGAGGAGCCGAAATCATTTGTTCAGGCTATGCAGTCGGATGATTGCGAAAAATGGCAGTAAGCAATGGATGAAGAAATCGACTCGTTAATAGAAAATGGAACGTGGGCATTGGTGAAAAAACCAGCACATCAGAAAATAATTGATAACAAGTGGGTGTACAAACTGAAACAAGACTCTGAGGGAAAAGTTGACCGGTATAAAGCTCGTTTGGTTGCGAGAGGTTTCACCCAACAACATGGGGTTGACTACGAAGAAACTTTTAGTCCGGTGGTGAGATTTACGTCGATTCGGTGCATATTGGCCATGGCAGCAGTTCGTAAAATGCAACTTATGCAATTTGACATCAAGACGGCATTTTTATATGGAGATTTGAGCGATGAAGTTTTTATGCAGCAGCCAATGGGGTATAACGACGGAAGTGGTCGTGTATGCAAACTGATGAAAAGTTTGTACGGGCTGAAGCAAGCATCGCGGTGTTTTAACAAGAAATTTACAGATTTTCTAAAACATTTTGGACTCGAAATGTCAAAGCACGATCCATGTGTTTTCATGCGTAAAACTGAAGATGGTTGTTTGTTTTTAGCTGTATACATTGATGATGGTCTAGTTGCAGCAACAAATGTTGAGCTTATTACGGAGCTAATGAAGAAACTAAAGACAGAATTTAAAGTAAAATTTTTTGATGCGAAGTTCTTTTTGGGACTTGAAATTCAGCGCCATGCTGATGGATCTATTTTTATTTGCCAAAAGGCTTATGCCAGTAAGGTAATTACTCAGTATAATATGCAAAATTCTTCTTTTGCAGACACACCTGCTGACTGTTCCACCAATTTGAGCGATTTTGGCAAAAATGATGCTGGTCCTATAAATTTTCCATACAGAGAGGCGGTTGGTAGCCTTATGTATCTGACGGTCGCTACAAGGCCGGATATAGCTTTTGATGTGTCAAATGTGAGTCGATATCTTGAAAACCCTACTGCAGCGCACGTTAAAGCAGTGAAGCGAATAATACGGTATATCAATGGCACAATAAGTATGGGTATCCTTTACAACAGCAATAGCGACCCTGACTTACGTGGTTACAGCGATGCAGACTACGCTGGTGACGTCATAACACAAAAGTCGACATCTGGTTTTGTGTTCATGGTCGGAGATGGCGTAATAAGTTGGTGCTCAGAAAGGCAGAAGTGTATCTCTTTGTCTACTACAGAGGCCGAGTACATTGCTGCTTCTAGTGCAGTAAAAGAGCTGGTGTGGCTCAGACGTTTTTGGTGCGGTATTGGTGGTCCAGAAAAGGTAATGTTTCATGTCGACAACCAGAGCGCCATTCGACTAATAAACAACCCAGAATTTCACAAAAGAACAAAGCATATTGATGTGCGTTACCACTACATACGCGATAAGTATGAGGAGCAAGTTTTCGTACTGCAATATGTTGCATCCATCAACCAACTGGCAGATGGCCTAACAAAGGCACTTCCAAAAATAAAATTTTTATATTTTAGAGATCAATTAGGTTTGAAAGTTATGTAAATACCATATGTACAATTAGCAATTTTTCCTGAATTTTAAATACAAAATGTAACTAAAAAGTGGGAGTGTTGAAATAGAATGTATATTTTAGTTACATGGCAACACTATTATAGTTATCTACATACTTCAACCTGTCAAAATACTCTCTTGTTCATTCTTCCCTTTTTTTCTTTTTACTACGTGCTAGCAGCCTCGTGTATAAAACATTACTTTTGCTTTTAATTAAAACTAAACTGTTCTTTTCTACAAAATAACTTGTTTTATTCATCAGACTTATATATATCCAATTGTTCAGGACGAAAAGAGAAGTTGACTAAGCCATGTCCGCCCGTCCGTCCGTTCGTCCGCCCGTCCGTGTGTGAACACGATAACTTGAGTAAGTTTTGAGATATCTTAATCAAATTTGGTATGCGGGTTCCTTGGCACTTATCCCCGACCGCTATTTAAAACTCAATTTTGAAGAAGTAGGCGTGCCGGCGCTCTTTTTTCAGCATACAATTTCTGCTATTTTCAAAGGAAATCGCTTATAATTCAATATTGAATTGGTCAGCTGCTTCTCAGTAGTATATACAAGGTGGCGCAAAAGTAAGCTTCCGATGTTCAGCATATCGGTTGTGGCACGTGCAGTGTGTGCTGTTGCACCGTCTTGTTGGAACCACATGTTTTCCAATCCCAATTCATCAAGTTGCAGCAAAAAGAACTCGTTGATCATTGCTCTGTAGCGCTCACCATTCACAGTAACCGTTTGGCCCCGACCGATTATTGGTCAAATAAATAGTCAGCAATATTCCGCGTTCTGGAGCAGTGTAGCGTAACATTGTTTATTAACGTGTATTTCGCATGTGTTTACTACACAAATGTCAAAACAGAACTGACTTTAGGGGCCAATCGCAAAATTTATAGCATTTTCTGATAGGAGGATTACTTTTGCGCTTTATGGAGGGCGAGTAGTTTTTTTGAGTTATTTTTTTGTATATTATTTTATTATTTGTTCAGAGAGTAGAACGGGGGGTGCGGAGCACATGTTGCATAAGGGGCAACCTTTGAGTAATATTTATTTAATTATTTTATTTATATATTATGATTTGTTCTATATAGAAGTGGGGTGCGTTTTACCTGTTACACCTTGTATTTATTAATTGGGGGCGAGCACTGTTGGCTCTGAGGCATTGCGCGGGATTGGCTTCCTCATTTTCGTTTGAGCTATGTCAGTTGCGGCTTCCTTGAGAAAAGAAGAAAGCTCCTTTTGAATGGCACGACTTGCTCCAATAAAGGTTTTTCCATTGTCTGACATTATTTTGTGTGGGAGTCCACGACGACTAACAAACCGAGCAAATGCTGCTTTAAACGCAGCGGTCGTCAGATCTGAGCAGACTTCAAGATGGACCGCTTTTGTTGAGAAACATACGAACACACAAACGTATGCCTTGGAGTAAGATGCCTTCCGTAAGATTGATGTTTTAACTAGAAAAGGTCCAGCAAAGTCGATACCGGTCGTGTGAAATGGGAGAGAGTATGTGGACCTTTCCGGAGGGAGTGCGGCCATTATTTGAGATTTAGCCTGTTGTTTATAGATAGTGCACGTCTTACAATGAAATATGCACTTCTTCACCTTTTGTTTGAGTCTAGGGATGCAGTATTCCTGTTGTATCATGCGGATCATCAGTTGTTTTTCGGCATGCAACAAGGTAGAGTGAACAAACTCTAAGAGTAAAGAGCAAAAACGAGAATTATCGGGAATAATAATGGGATATCGCTCGTTGTAACTAAGATTGGCCTTTGCGAGCCGACCATTCACTCGCATTATGCCTGTTTCGTCTAGCACAGGGTTCAGAGTTAATAGTGAACTCTTTTTGTGGAGTTGGACTGTAGATCCGCGATTTCGGCAGAGAAATATTTCTGTTGCGTCAACACGATCAAACGAACCTTTGCCTGATGCACTTCTTCATGGGTTAGCGTGATCGTTTTTAGAGTATCGAGTCCTTGTGCCCTGTTTATAAAACGGTACATATAAGCAAGGACTCGTAGAGCTCTTGAGTAGGAAGAAAAGCGTTCGAGTAGATCAGGCCTATCTGCCGCATGAAATGCTTGAGTGCGCTTTTGTTCCGGTGGAGTAGGGGTTTGTGTCACTGGTTTCGGCCAGGACGTTGGGGATTTGGCCAACCACTCTGGGCCCTTCCACCAAAGGGAGCATTCGGCTAGATCTTTGGGTGTGCATCCACGGGTGCCAAGATCTGCTGGATTATCTCCACTGGGTACGTGTCTCCAAGTGGCGTTACTCACGTTCTCCAGAATTTGTGAGGTTCTATTTGCCACGTAGGTCTTCCAAGTGTGTGGGGGTTTTTCCAGCCATGCTAGTACGATGGCGGAGTCCGACCAGAGAAACAGGTCATGTGGAGTCAGGCTTAGGTGTGAGCGAATTTGTTTTATTAATTTTGTTAGTAGTACTGCTCCACAGAGTTCTAGACGAGGCAGGCTCACGGTTTTCAAGGGAGCCACTTTGCTCTTCGCCACGAGTAAGTGAGTAGAAAAGGTGTCTTTGTTATTCTGCACTCGCAGGTACACACAAGCGCAGAATGCTTTTTCGGATGCATCTGCGAATCCATGCATCTGAAAGGGTTTGTTGGGTGAGAATTCAACCCATCGAGGGATTTTAATTTCATTTATCGCGTAGAGATTTTCGCGAAATGTGTTCCATTTGTGGAAAGCGCTGGGTTTGACTTGTTCATCCCAGTCAGTTCCTTCTAACCAGAGTTGCTGGAGGAGAGTCTTGGCTAGTATCATTATTGGCGATAGCCACCCTGCCGGGTCAAACAATTTCGCAACCGCCGATAAAATTTGCCTCTTTGTGTTAGAGTTTGCTGCAGGTAGAGGGTCGTAAGAGTATGAGAAAGAGTCGTTTATGGCATTCCATTTTATGCCGAGAGTCTTCGTTGAGCTGGCATCGTGAAATTTGAGAAAATCTGCATCTAGGAGATCAGATTCTGGAATGGATTGCAATAATTCTGAGTGATTTGCCGTTATTTTCTTGAGTGGAAAACCGGCTGATTTCAACGCTTCGATAACCTGGTTTAGAGAGCCGTGAGCAGACTGTATACTGTGTGCGCCCGAAAGTATATCGTCTACGTAGGTTTCGTGTAGCAATATATCATGGGCGAGTGGGTGGGTGGGCTTTGTGTCTTCTGCGAGTTGATGCAGAGTACGTATCGCGAGATACGGGGCACAGTTGACGCCAAACGTCACTGTCTTTAATTTGAAGTCCTCCATTGGCTGCTGTGGGGATCTTCGGAAGAGAATTCTTTGAAAATCCTGATCCTCTTCGTGAACGAGAATTTGGCGATACATCTTTTCGATGTCGCCATTGAATACATACTTAAAAAATTGCCATTTGAGTAGGACGAGCATTAAGTCGTTTTGGAGTATAGGGCCTGAGTGTAGAGCGTCATGCAACGAGTTTCCAGAATGAGTGGTTCTAGATGCGTTGAAGACAACGCGCACCTTTGTTGTTTTGCTGTCGGGTTTTAAGACAGCATGATGGGGGAGATAGAAGGAAAGATACTTTCCTTTATCGATTACCTCGCGGGATGAGGTTGCCTCCATATGGTTAAGGGTGATATATTCTTCCAAAACTTCAGAGTATTTTTCTCTCAGCTCGGGGTTTTTTTCAAGGGATCTCTCAACGCTGAGGTATTGTTGTTGTGCAGCAATTCGCGAATGTCCCAGGGCGAGTGTGCTTGGAAATTCCCTTTTGAATGGTAGTTTCACAACATATCTACCATCTTCTTGGCGGTGGGTGGTTTTGCGGTAGAGTTCCTCGCAAAATTTGTCATCTTCCGAAATAGCTTGAGTCATGGGTAGCTCTTCCTGTCGCCAGAACTGCTGGAGTATTGTACTGAGAGTATCATCCGGACTCTCAAGTACTTGAGTTGAGAATGTATTTACAGTCTCTTTAATGGGTCCGCTGAGTATCCACCCAAATATAGTATTTTGGGCTAATAAAGAACCACTTACATCGGAATGTAGTCCGTGGAGTAGTACTTGTGGGGTGAGATCGCTGCCTATAACCATGCCAATTTTCGAGGGAGTGAAACATTGAGGGTCAGCGAGTGGCAATGTTGCAAATTCCTTCAAATTTACTGTCGACACTTTAACGCTAGGCAGGAAGTGAGTCAATTTTGGCAGTAAAATTGCCTGGGTATTTATTTGGGTCTTTAGATCAGACGAGCAGAGGGTTATCTCGCAGATCCTATTTGAGTTTTGAACTACCGAACCTCCCATTCCGGATATTTTATAATGGGTTTCTTTGGTCGGTAGTTGTAAGAGTGCCTGTATTCTTGAGGCTACAAAGGTTTTTTCGGAGCCTTGGTCTATCAGTGCACGAATTTTGTGATACTCGCCGTGAGCTGACACTGTGACCAAAACTGTGGGTAAAAGAGTAGTTTCGCTACTACTCGCAAAGTGGGTCAATGTTGTGTTTTTCGCACTAGGGTTTTGCTTTGATTGGGTTCGACTGGCATCTTTTGAGGTTGATGGCCTGTCTGGGTCTTCAACTGTGGGTGGCGCCACGTGGGGTGTGGTATACGCCTTGCTACTTTGTTGCCTCTGTACCGGGTTTGAGTATGGGGTTTTGCTTGGAAATGGAGTAGAGAGTGATGTCGTTTTTGGCAATAGACGCATGTGAAATTGCTACGACAATCTCTTTCCAAATGCGAGCAAGCTAAACCATTTGTGCAATAATTGTTTTCTTTTACGAATTTGCTTCGCTCTTGAGTCGAGAGATCTCTGAATTTTATGCAGCTCATTAATGAGTGATTCAGATTACAGAGTTTGCATGAGGGTTGCCTCTTTGAATCCACATGGAATGTTTGGGTCTTATTCCTGAAATTCGGCTGGTTTTGGGGCGTCGAAGATCTGTGGTTGAAGCTTGAGTTTGAGTTACGGGGTTTATTGGGTCTATATGTGCCGAGTCGCTCTACCACTTCGTACCTAGTCGTGAGAAATTTGTCCATCTCCGACCAAAGTGGTAGCTCTTTTCTGGAATCGAGTGATTGTTCCCAGAGTGCAAGGGTTACATCAGGTAGTTTTGATGAGCATAAGAATACGAGGATGGGGTCCCAGTTATCAGTTGAGACATCGCTCGCATTTAGGGTCGAGATACAGTTATTTATGGTGGTTTGAATTTCTTGAATTCTTTCACCATTTTCAGAATAAACTGTGGGCATATTAAATAGGGTCTTTAATTGGTTATCTACGAGAATTCTCCGATTCTCGTATCGGGATTTGAGTGCTCCCCATGCCAACTCGAAATTTTGATCATTGAGTGGGTATTTTTTAATGATCAGAGCTGCTTTGCCTCGAGTTTTTGCTCTCAGGTGATAGAGTTTTTGGGCCTGAGATAATTTTGGGTGATTAATGTAGACCGCAGTGAACATGTCCCGGAATGACGGCCAGTCTTCATAACCGCCATAGAAGACCTCCGTGTCACATGCGGGGACTTTGAGATAGGGTTCTTGTTGCGAGGGGGTATGGATCCGTTGTGTTGGGTTAACGTTGAGTTGAATAGGCTGCAGGGTGTTAATCATCTCGATAATCCTGAGTTTGGTGCTCATTGCCGTGTCCAGTGATGTGTCGTATGTTTCCTCGCATGCCGCCCTGGATCTTTCCTCCGGTATGTTGAGATGTGCTGCTTCATATGCTGATTCCACTGCGTCTACACGTTTGTTGAGTTCATCGAGATACAGTTTGAGACTGGTCTCGGAGTGGTCCGTCTCTGCTATGTTCCACCATTTTTCGCAGAATTTTTCCAATTTATTTATTTCGAATAGGAATTTTTTTCCAAAAGGTCCATATTCCTCCTCGGACTGGGATCTTGACCGGGTAACGGGTCCTGCCTGTGGCAGTAGGGTCTTGGGTTTCTCCTGTTTATCAGTCATCTTGAAATTTGAGTCTAAAATGTTCTTCGATTTCGAGGGTTTTTTCCCACGGTAATTTTACTCAAAATTTTATGTGCTCAGGCCCACTGTGCTATTTATGTAGCGGAATTTGTTTAACACAAGTGGCGATGACCGGCTTTTGTTATGTGGGAGATCACTTGTCTTAGCGCGTCTAAGTACAAGTATGTGTGTATGTATGTATAAATGAGTATCACAGTGGAAAATGGAAAAAAAAGTGGGTGGAGTTATAATTGATTTCCAGTGAGTGTTGAGTGAAAAGTAAAGCTTAAAATTATGGGTATTAGGGTGTGCGATTTTTAGTATGGACTTTTTCTCCCAAATAAAGCAACAATTTTATTCTTCACGAACGAATAAAATTTCACCTTCGAATAAAATATAGGAAATTTATAAATTTTCGCTATAATTATGTGAGTCGAAATTTTTTTTGGGTTGGTGTTGATTTTGGGCGGAGTTTATGGTACAACCGATATTAGTGCATATATGTAGGGACACTTTTGAGTATTTTAAATATGTTGCAAAAAATATGCAACAGGGTGTAAGTGTGCACGTATATATATATTTTGCCGCAAATATATTGGGTGAGAGAGTTCGGGTGTATTTATGTGTAAGTTTCCGAAAATATACGTATTGATATATGGATATAAGTACAGCTTTTTCAGAGTCCCGCTATGGGAAGTTATCCGCAAAAAATACCGCTTGGCTTCTGAGCTACATAAAAAATGTACATGTGTACGAAGTAATTAATTTTGCTGTGTGGGATTGCGGATTTTTGGTAAAAAACGGTATGAAAAATTGTGCCGCGAAGGGGGATGAGTTGACTTGCTGTACTTGTATATTTATCAATATATGTAGAGTAATCTTGTGTAGAGTGTACTCACTTTGGCATCCCGTGTTTTCTTACCACCTGTTTTGTGTTGTTTGTGAGTATTCCTCTTGTTGTGATGTTGTTGTTGCGTTATTTGTTGTTGCGTTATTTGTTGTTGTTGTTGGACCACTTTTGCAGGTATACTGCTCGTGGTATCGATAAAAAATATTATTAAAGTTTAATAATAAAAACTGGGACAGCCTACTGTCCTTTGTATTCACCACCTTTCGTGCACTTTGGCAAACCAGAGGTATTTTTTTGTATGCGTACGTATTAACCCAATAAACAAAGAAGTAAGACTATGGTGTGCCGCTTTTAATATTAATATTTTTTTCTCAATACTTTTTCGTCACTGAATTTTTTTTTTTTTTTTTTTTTTTTAACGCACTTTATTTTTTTTATCTTCTCAGCACCTTTTTTTCCAACAAACTCTTGGTCTTTTGGTTTTAATTTTCATTTACTTGAAACTAATTTTTTTTTAACTATTTGATTTCAGCACTCCACATATGTTGTTTTGCATTTAAAAAATATTGAAAATTTTATATGTTTTAATTTGCACTTATTGTTTGTTTTTTAGAGTTTATTTGCACTTATTTCTTTCAGCGCGCGCGTACCGGGTAAGTATGTATGTATATGTGTTTGTTTTTTTTTTTTTTTTATGTTTTAACTTTTTCTCTCTTCACTCGTAAGTATATATTTACATATGTATGTATTTTTTCCACTTGTTTTTTATGTATTATTTTTTTTTTTTTTTTAAGAATATTATTTTAAATTTTGTATATAACTAATTTTTTTTCACTTAGGTCACCGGTTCACTGATGGCCGTAAAGGACCATGTTTATTTTTTGGGGTCACGATCGGGTCGCTGTATAAATCTGGAGGGATTATGGGTCACTTCCACTAAATAAAAACGCACTCTTGTTTTCACTATATCGGTACAAACACTTTATTCACTGTATATTTAACGTATTTTTGATCGTACAAACGGTGGTATTAGCGCGACGGGTGTAATCGAACTGAACTTAACAATTTTCTAAGTCTCCTGCACAGCAAGGAAACGGTAAGCAAGTATGTATGTATGTATGTAAAATGTACAAAATAGAGCAAACGGTAAGTAAGTAAATGATAAAAAATGAGCAAATTATAAATTATTTTGTTTACAGGGAATCGTAAGTATTTTTTTGCAAATTAATTTAAGTAAATTTAAGTATTTAGTTTATTTAGGGTATTTTAACAAAGGTAAGTATTTTGGCAAAATGATGTAAGTAGATTTAAGGAATTTAAGGTAAGTACATATGTGGTTTAGCAAAATGATTTAAGTTAAATTTTACAAGATAAGTTATTCTAAGGTAAGTATATAAGTGTAAATTCATTTATTAAATTGTAATTGAGTAATTAGGGAAAATTTTGTTTTAAAATTCAATCAAATTGGAGTTCATGTCTCCAACAATCTATCTATCTATGGCGCGATATACAACAGGTATATCATCATAAACCTCCTAAGAGATTTTTGCACCAAGCTTCTCTTCCAATTTGTGGTGTGCCGATTTGAATTTTCCCTACAAATTGGTGGGACCTACAGTTTTTTGCCGACTCCGAACGGCATCTACAAAGGAGACGAATTTTTGCTGAGAAGCCTGTCATGGCAGAAATACACTCGGAGAGTTTGCCAAACCACTGCCGAGGGGCGACCCCGTTTTGAAAAACTTTTTTCAAATCACTTTTGATGTTACCTGTACCAGGGCTCGAACCATGGACCTTCGGTGTGGTAGGCCGGCAACACTACCTTCACACCACGGCGGCCGCCAACAATACTCCTGCCAAAAATTAGCCAAATCCGGAAACACACAAGCAAAATATTCGGGCACGTAGTTAATAGCTTGGATTTTCATAACTTTCATAAACATTAAATGTATGTAAGTATGAGAACAAGAAGAGAAAAGTTCATTAAAATTATCAGCTGATGAGCGGAGTCGATTTAGCCATGACCGTCTCTCTGTCCGTCTGTCTATTTAAACGCAAACTAATCTCTCAGTTTTACAAAAGAATGCCGAAATTCGTTGTTTGCTTTCGCCATTTTGTAATATACTAGCAAACCCGGTAGACATTGTTTTGACTTTTTGATACATAGAACACATCTATATAAAAAATGTCATTAACTTGAACTAACTCCTAGCTATACCGAACTGCACCTTTAATAAACTGGGAGCTTTTCCAAAAGCTATATGCAGACTGTGTCGTGCCCAACGAACTCCTGAACCTATCCTGAAAGTTAAAGAGCAAAGAAAAACACAAAATATCTGGGCGTGGCACCTCTCACTTTTGAAAAATTATGTAGATATTGACTAAGTGACACATATATCCAAATTTCATTAATTTAGACCAAAAAAGTTCGGAGTTATGACGCATTGAAACTTTATATAGCCTGGGGGCGTGGCTCCGCCTACTTTTCCAAAACTATATATTGTCTATGCTGTACCCAGTGAACCCAAGTATACATTGTGAAAATTTCATAAAGAGCGGTTGAGTTCTTTGGCGCCTATAAAAGACACATTGTTTTTATATCTACTTTTGTAACGCACACAAGGTATATTACTTCATTCGGCATAAACGAATCGAGACATATATTTATTAATATATATCAAAACGTTCAGGATGAAAAGTAAAACAAGTAGTTGATACCCCACTGCAAAAGCGAAGTTGTATATCTTTTTTGATATTCATACCTTTCATGAACATGAAATGTTTGTACGTATACTGAAATGATCAGGAGGATGAGCTGAGTCGATGTAGCCATGTCCATCTCTCGATACGTCTATCTGTCTGTCCGTCTGTCTATTTGAACGCAAATATTTATATTTATAAATTTATATCTTCGAAAAGGGCTGTTACTAAACATGAATCAACTCTATCTGAAACACCGAATCTGTCACACATCATAGCAAAATTTATAGCATCGTATCGTTGAGTATAATGTCCTCGTTTCATTGTAGCAGATACTTCTGCAACTGCTTCATTTGCAATTTGTGCTTCACCTGTTTCCATATCCGTTCCAAGTGGTTCGTATATTGGATCATCACTAACTGTTGGCATTGTTGGTATTGTTGTAGGTGTTTCTTCTACAATGTCATCCATATATTCAGGTATTGTGAAATTTCTATCATTATGTTGGCCCATCATAAATTCTTTCAAATGGTTTGGTATTAAACCACATCTGTTGTTTTTAACTTGCATTTACATTTTCCAATGTAAAATAATTCATTTGTTGATTGGACCGATATCGTTAATTTCCAGAACTTTTTTTCTGTGTTTAATGCTTTCGTGATATTTTTCAATTAAAACATTTAGTTTTCTTAGAATACTACGTCTATCAATTAGTTGAATATTCAATTTATTCCAAATTTCAACCAATTTATTAATTACATGAGGAGTTAAATTTTTATGCGAAAACATTTTACTTTGAGTTTTAGCATGATCACTTAAAAAAAAATAAAATCTTAAAATGTCACGACTAGACGGTAAATTCAGATTATTTAATTCACTGGATAAACCAAATGCAATAATATCGTGTTCAAGTATATGTGATAAAGTGGATTCATATGATGTAGAAGGATTTGGTTCATCCATTTTAAATTTAAATACAAAAATTTTTACTGTCTGAATGAAAGTTGTTGGAAATGTTCTGAACTGATTTTAGCTGTAAAGAAAAAAAAATATTCCATAAGAAATTTGTTAAAAATGATAATATAGTAGTTAAAAGTTCATTTTAGGCAAATTTCTCATAATTTAAGCCTGATATCTGTACTAAAATTCAAAAACACTATAGATATTAATACAGATTCTGAAATGTACATAAAATACCTTTAAAGTAAGCCCAATATGATATTTTTCCTATAATTCTATCAGAAGCTATGAAGATTTTTTGGCCAAACCCTAAATTCATATGGCAAAATACCTGTTTTGCAAAAGTGGGGGACTCGAAATCGGACTTAGAACTGTGGTGTCTTCAGCACTTTTCCTAAGATCATCTGTAGATTACGTTTTTGCTTACTCCTGATGGAAAAAAAATTTTACCCGCTCTAATGTGCATGTATTCAAGTTGGTGTTTGTCAGCACACATATATATGCACGTGTGGGTTCACCTCCGCTTGAAACCGGAGGATGA
This sequence comes from Merzomyia westermanni, assembly GCA_949987695.1. Lineage (NCBI taxonomy): Eukaryota > Metazoa > Arthropoda > Insecta > Diptera > Tephritidae > Merzomyia > Merzomyia westermanni. The sequence goes on from OX465289.1 coordinate 102,241,058, forward strand.
CTTCAAGGTTCAAAGGTGGTCCTCGATTTGACAAACGTCTACTTTTGCAGCGAACGTTCACAGAACCACATCGTGGCCACCAAGGATTTTCCACCACGGCAATATTAAAAGGTAACACAAATATTGTAAATTTTTACTTTATTTTCACTTGTTCTTTAACAACAAAACTCGACCGCGGTGCGTTCGAGCCACGGCCGCCCCTAAAGAACCAGTACAGCCGAATTTACAGTTGGTGTTAATGCTGGTTTCTAGGTAAATGAAGTCCTTTACTAATTCAAACTTTTGGCTGCCAACAGTGGCGTGGGTGCCATGGCGCGAATGCGCTGACCCTTTGCATGATGACAGAAGGTACTTCGTTTTGCCCTCGTTTACCTCCAAACCCACTTTGTTATTTGGCTTTTATTTTATGGTTATTTGAGCCAATGATGCCAATGTCATCGGCATACGCCACCAATTGCACACTCTTGTAATAGATGGTTCCTGAGCAGTGTAGCTCTGCGGCTTGCGTTATTTTCTCCTGCGTCATAAATGAAATCGCAGGATAGAGGGTCACCCTGTTTGAACCCTAGTTTAGTTTCGAACCGCTCGGAGAGGTCCTTCCCGATTCTGACTGAGCTGATGGTGTTGATCAACGTCATTTTGCACATCTCTATAAGTTTTGCTGGGAAAACCAAATACAGACATAGCGGCATATAAGCAGTTCCTTTGCGTGCCAATGAAAACGGCTTTGAAACAAACAAAGAGGTGATGCGGTTTTTTGTCAAGATTTGCCACATAGTCGGGTCTGAAGCCGCTCTGATAAGGTCCAATCAGTTTGTCAACGGTGGGCTTCAGTCTTTCGCGCAATACTTGACAGGACCTTATGTGCGATATTAAGCATGCTGATCCCGCGGTAATTGGCGCAGATTGTAGGATCTTCTTTCTTGTGAATTGGGAAGAGGACACTTGGATTCCAGCATGCACTTTACCAACTCCTCAACCAAGCCGTGCTTGAATGGCTCAGCCGGCGATATTGCTACTCCTATCTCGTTATAGTGGGTGGGGGAGCACTAATTCCATCATCTTCGATTGTGTGGTTCTTCTATGTGTAGTTGCTCGGTTTCTTCATTTAGAAAGGCAGAGAAGTGCTCCCTCCATAATCTAAGCACTCTGGCCTGATATCCTTACGTCATTTGCCGGATTTTTTGGTAGAATTTTCAAGCGTGGTTCTTGCTGGCTAGTAACTCAAGCTCTTCGCAGTCGCGCCTTTCTGCCTCTCTTTGTTTCTTGTGAAAAGGGCACTACGCTTCCTTCTTAAACTTTCGGTATCGTTCGCATACTCCTCGCGTTGCAGTTGTCCTCAACTAGACTTGTACGCAGAGTCTTTTCTTTCCGTTGCAGCAAGGACTTTGATATCATGTCGGGGGCATCTCTCATATGTGCTTTCTAGGCGATCGCAAAATGCGTCCTTTTCAATATCATCCTTATCCTCCGTCGGTGCGTGGGCGCAGATGAATGACATTTTGAAAAATTTTGCCTTTATACGGCGAGACGCTCGTCCACGGGTGTGAACGACACTGACCGAAACTGCGATTGCCAGCCCAATAAATGTCGCAAAGTGTTATGGGCTTGCATCTCTTGGATGGCGGTGATGTCAGCGGAAGATATGAAGACTCAAGATACCAAAATACCTTTCAGCGGATTTGGAAGATGTAAGGGGAAAACATCACAGAAGTTTGAAGTACATGGTGTGATGGGAAATACCTAACGACAGGTAACGTTATATCTGGAGGCAGATGTTATAGCTTACGCGGTCTTATAAAGAATATGACTACCGTTTCACAAACGATGACGACATCTTTCAAACGAGAAGGCGTCAACATATCTAACCTGTTATCGAAAGTAAGGAAAGAGGTAAGATAATGAAAGTTTAAGTAATGTGACGAGACTGTTTTGGGGAGATATGCAACAAATTGGCAGATGCAAAAGTAGAGAAATTTGCACCGAAGTAGCGACAAGGAAGCCGATTTTAGGTATACAATATCAAGACCAGCGCTAACGAATATTCTACTAAAGCTTTAAGATAATGGCATAATACGAGCAAGTAAGAATTCCAATGGAGAAGACCGGATGTGTGTCGATTTTCGAGCACGTAATAAAGTGACGGTAAAGAAAAATTATTTAATGCCAGTGCTAGAAGAATAGCTTGCACATTTGACAGGCAACAAATTCTTCACAACCTTGGAAACGATGTCGGGGTATTACCAGATTCCAACGGCAGGGGAATCAAAGCAATCCACGATATATGTGACTCACAAAGGCCTTTTCGAACACAACGTTATGCCCTTCGGATTAGTTAACGTAAATATGGTTTTCCAGGAGGTCATTGTAAAAGTCTTTACAACAATGAACGACGAATAATAATCGCAACGAAAACGTTCGACGAAGGTTTCGAAGTTCTATGAGATTTCTTCCGGCATTCCATCGCGAAGGCTTAACATTACATCCATCTAAAAGCATGATTTTGTCAAAGGAAGTCCAATTCGTTGGACACATAATTGACAAAAATGGTATCAGACCAGGCGAAAACAAAACCAAAGTAATAGAAGAATTTCCAGTGCCCACTACTTCGACAAAGAAACATCAGCTTTAGGGGTTACCTGATGTTTTAGAAAGTAAGTTAGGAATTACGCTATTTCATAATGCAAGACATACAAAGCAAAGCTTTTGAAAAGGTTAAAATAGCTATTACTATGAAACCAGTTTTGGCCCTGTACGACGCAACGAAACGGAACGAGGTCCACACCGAAGCCAGAACGAGAACGAACAATGGAGGCCTGTGATCTACTTTACAAAGGAATGTAGAGATGCTGAACGAAATTATGCCAGCTACGAGCTGGAAGTTCTGGCCATAGTAGAAACATCGCCACGATATCGGACGTATTTAATGGCGTAACATTTAAAGTAATTACAGATTGCAACGCGGTTGCATCGACAACATTAATTCCGCGTATAGCCAGATGGTGGCTAAAATTGCAGGACTATGACTTCTTCGAGTGCATACATATATGGTCAGTATTTCAGACGATTGGGTAGCTGCGATGCAACATCAGGATGGCAAAATAAATGAGACTATTGACATTTTCAACAGAAAAAATTGGGCCACCGCAACGCAAGTAAGAAATTATTATGTCATTGATGGCGTCCGACTTTACCGCAAACTAGACAGCTACAAAAGGGTGGTACCACAAGGAGTGAAGTGAAGGGTCATGAGGGCTTGTCACGAAGCTGGACGTTTCGGCGTGGAGAAAACGATTGAAGGGTTGTCTAACTATTTTTGGTTCGCACGTATGTGAGCTTACATCGAAGCTTGCCCTGAATGTTGTTTAAATAAAATGAAATGTGAAAAATTATAGGTTCAACTTACATTTGAAAGAAGTAGAACCGGTTCCATTTCAGACGATACATTTGAATCACCTCGGGCTATTTGTGAAGAGCTAGCATGGCGACTTCTATGTGTTGGTCATCGTATTTGCCTTTACAAAGTACATGGTGTTGACCACATTACGCAGCTTCACGACCACATACGAACGACCGCAGAGTTTAATGACCGATATAGGAACGGCGCTCTTCAACGAATTCCAATCAGATGAAGTTTGCAAACGAATAGAACAAAACAAATGCAAACAGCGGTTTGACGCAAAGCATCGAACACCACGGGCATATAATATAGGTGACTTAGTAGTATTAGAACCGATATATAAAGATCGGTATCAAGTAGCAAAGGTGCTTTCGTATGATCGCTACGCGGGCGTTTTCATCAACGACAAAATCAAACATTGGTGTACCATAGGTGCGAGATGCAGATTTGGAGGCAACAGACGAACACGAATTGTCCCGAGCCACAATATATCAGGAAAAGCCGCACTGTCAACTACACTTGGCAACCCTATCGCGGGATGGCAGGCAAGGTAATAAAGATGTCAATTCAATTTAATTTTATTGGGCATTTTTTTGATATCTAACTATCTATATACATACTCGTATATAAATATATATAAGTTACAAATTGCAAACTAAACAATTTAAACTTTAACGGTATGAGTTGAAAATTAAACAAACGAACAGTGGACTTGAATCGAGCAAGAGAAGCGAACAGTAGCAAGACGAGGTACATTTTCCTTTTTAAAACTTAATAATTAATTAACAATCCCATTTGTTTGTAACACTTAATATTCATTAAATATCTGTATTCCTAAATGAATAAGGATCATTTTCACAGTGGCGAGTTAACTTACGTTCCACAGTTAACTCTAGCTTTTCAATTTTCAAGTTGAGTTAATTAGAGTTTAACAGCTCAACATTGTCTAACCTCGGGTTAGAAATTATAAGGTTTTCTATTGTGTATTGGGCAGTAAATATTTATCAAAATAGCTAAAATAAAAGCCCTAAGGGCCCATTTTGACAGTGCCGAGTTAACTTACATTCCACAGTTAACTATCGATTCACAATTTTATTTTAGCTATTTTGATAAATATTTACTGCCCAATACACAATAGACCACCCTATGATTTATAACCCGAGGTTAACTCACAAATATTGAGCGACTAAACTCTAGTTAACTCAATTTGAAAATTTAAAAGCTAGAGTTAACTGTGGAACGTAAGTTAACTCACCACTGTGAAAATGGTCCTAAGAGTTTGATTATTCGGCATCCACAAAATTTTTTTTTTACACTGCTGTGATATAGTTCAATCCATATGGAACCTATGTGAACCGACGGACAAGAATATTCACAAGTTATGCAACAACTACGTCGCTGCTTGAAGTTCTAGAGTTCTGTATGGTAACGATGCTTTACCAAAATAGTTGAAATGTGAAACTTAAATAAGTTAAGTTTAGTTAATTATAATAAATAAACGACGTTCGTCGTGATCTTATATTTGGTGTTACTTTAAAAATTATGGCTAAAATGAATTAATATTTTTGCAGTTAAACATTCTTTGAGGGTTATGGTTATCGCTACTTCAAAATAAGTATGTCGTATGTAAGGTTTTATGGTTAAGGATTTCAGCATATTCACATTTATTTGAATGCCATTATAAGTTTGTTACAAAAATGCATTAGTTCATACGTGCGGAGGCACTGTTACCCTTCAGTATGAGCTGCTGCTACGGTTCGTAAAAGTGTGATAGCTGGCCAACGTTAACGAATCTTTACAAATAAAGGGTAAAAATTGCTGACCACATGTTGAAAGTTTTTATTGCAGATAAAGGCTAAGGCCATTCAGATGTGACAACGGGATAACCTAAGATATAAAATCTATTAACAACAGGGTAAGTCTTTTCCATTATAAACAGTAAGTTTTGAGAACGCAGTCTTGCTACATCCGACATTCAGAGTTTAAGGTAACGATATGATAGAGCTCTTGATATTCGAATAATCGAATACTCGAACTATCGAATACTATCTTATTCGAATAGTAAAATTCGAATACCAATATTTGGATAATCGAATACTCGAACTATCCCAACAGTAAAATTCGAATACCAGTGTTCAAATAATTCTGCGTCGAATATTCGTTTCTGTCCGATTATTCGAAAACATGCTGGGTAAACATTTTTAATAGAAAACAAAAACTCTTTTTGTAACATATTTTATTTTGTAACTAACAAAGGTATGTGCGTAGAGAAATATATGTATAGGGTGTTTTTTTTACAGGTTTGTTTTTCGAATAGAGATAAAACTGGCATTTTGTGGTCAAATCTGGCAACTCTAATGTCATTTATGTTCAGTTTGGTTTGCCATTTCATCATGATTAGGTTGACAAAAGAACAACGCTTGCAAATCGTGCAAATTTATTTCGAAAATAATGGTTCAGTTCGCGAAGTTTACCGTGAGCTCCGTCCATTTTATGGTCGACATAATCGTCCATCAGAGCAATTAATTCGGTTAACCATGGATCGTTTTCGCACTACGTTTACTCTATGTGATAATACGCATCCGCAGAGACGTCGAACAGTGCGCACCGAAGAAACAATTGCCGCTGTAGAGCAAAGTGTTGAAGAGGACCCGAATGAATCGATTCGCCACCGTGCACAGCAATTGGAGCTTTGTCCATCAACTTTATGGAAGATTTTGCGCAAAGATCTTGGCTTGCGACCTTACAAGATCCAGCTTGTGCAAGAATTAAAGCCGCGAGACCATGCAATGCGTCGTGATTTTGGTGTATGGGCCGAAAATGAGATTGATTTCGATGCTGATCTTCATCGCAAAATTTTGTTCAGTGATGAGGCTCATTTTTGGTTGAATGGCTACGTCAACAAGCAAAATTGCCGCATTTGGAGTGAAGAGAATCCACATGAGACCCTTGAAACGCCATTACATCCACAAAAACTGACTGTTTGGTGTGCTCTATGGGCTGGTGGAGTCATTGGGCCATACTTCTTCCGCAATAATGCTGGAGAGGCAGCTACCGTTAATGGAGACCGGTATAGAGCCATGATAACCGACTATTTTGTTCCCGAATTGGATGGCATGAATGTGGATGAGTTGTGGTTCCAACAAGACGGCGCTACATGCCACACAGCGCACGTCACAATCGATTTATTGAAGGAAACATTCGACGAGCGCATAATTTCGCGGAATGGACCTGTCAATTGGCCACCAAGGTCGTGTGATTTGACACCATTGGATTATTTTCTTTGGGGATATGTGAAGTCGCTCGTCTACACCAACAAACCAGAAACGTTAGGGGAATTGGAAGCCAACATTCGTGGCGTTATTGCCGATATACGGCCCCATATACTCGAAAAAGTGGTTGAAAATTGGACCTGTAGAATTGGCTTTATTCGAGCCAGCCGCGGCGGCCACATGCCCGAAATCATATTTAAACATTAATGGCATAAAATTATCCTTCCAATAAAGCCAAATTGATGGACCTTAAAACGATTTTCTTGTGTTTTATTTCAATTCGAAGTTCTATACCCCTAAAAACAACACCCTTTATATGTGTTGTTGGTCCAATCTTACTGATGTTCACCACATATATTACGTATGTAATAGGTACAGTAACTGCAAACGTTGATATTCCTAGCTATTAATTTGCAAGAGTAACAACCCAAAACCTTTTTATCGGAACAATCGATTGTATGGGAGCTATATGTTGTGTTGGTCCAATCTTACTGATCTTCACCACATATATTACATATGTAATAGGTACAGTAGAAAATATACGTATTGATATATGGATATAAGTACAGCTTTTTCAGAGTCCCGCTATGGGAAGTTTTCCGCAAAAAATACCGCTTGGCTTCTGAGCTACATAAAAAATGTACATGTGTACGAAGTAATTAATTTTGCTGTGTGGGATTGCGGATTTTGGGTAAAAAACGGTATGAAAAATTGTGCCGCGAAGGGGGATGAGTTGACTTGCTGTACTTGTATATTTATCAATATATGTAGAGTAATCTTGTGTAGAGTGTACTCACTTTGGCATCTCGTGTTTTCTTACCACCTGTTTTGTGTTGTTTGTGAGTATTCCTCTTGTTGTGATGTTGTTGTTGCGTTATTTGTTGTTGCGTTATTTGTTGTTGTTGTTGGACCACTTTTGCAGGTATACTGCTCGTGGTATCGATAAAAAATATTATTAAAGTTTAATAATAAAAACTGGGACAGCCTACTGTCCTTTGTATTCACCACCTTTCGTGCACTTTGGCAAACCAGAGGTATTTTTTTGTATGCGTACGTATTAACCCAATAAACAAAGAAGTAAGACTATGGTGTGCCGCTTTTAATATTAATATTTTTTTCTCAATACTTTTTCGTCACTGAATTTTTTTTTTTTTTTTTTTTTTTTAACGCACTTTATTTTTTTTATCTTCTCAGCACCTTTTTTTCCAACAAACTCTTGGTCTTTTGGTTTTAATTTTCATTTACTTGAAACTAATTTTTTTTTAACTATTTGATTTCAGCACTCCACATATGTTGTTTTGCATTTAAAAAATATTGAAAATTTTATATGTTTTAATTTGCACTTATTGTTTGTTTTTTAGAGTTTATTTGCACTTATTTCTGTTTCTTTCAGCGCGCGCGTACCGGGTAAGTATGTATGTATATGTGTTTGTTTTTTTTTTTTTTTTTATGTTTTAACTTTTTCTCTCTTCACTCGTAAGTATATATTTACATATGTATGTATTTTTTCCACTTGTTTTTTATGTATTATTTTTTTTTTTTTTTAAGAATATTATTTTAAATTTTGTATATAACTAATTTTTTTTCACTTAGGTCACCGGTTCACTGATGGCCGTAAAGGACCATGTTTATTTTTTGGGGTCACGATCGGGTCGCTGTATAAATCTGGAGGGATTATGGGTCACTTCCACTAAATAAAAACGCACTCTTGTTTTCACTATATCGGTACAAACACTTTATTCACTGTATATTTAACGTATTTTTGATCGTACAAACGGTGGTATTAGCGCGACGGGTGTAATCGAACTGAACTTAACAATTTTCTAAGTCTCCTGCACAGCAAGGAAACGGTAAGCAAGTATGTATGTATGTATGTAAAATGTACAAAATAGAGCAAACGGTAAGTAAGTAAATGATAAAAAATGAGCAAATTATAAATTATTTTGTTTACAGGGAATCGTAAGTATTTTTTTGCAAATTAATTTAAGTAAATTTAAGTATTTAGTTTATTTAGGGTATTTTAACAAAGGTAAGTATTTTGGCAAAATGATGTAAGTAGATTTAAGGAATTTAAGGTAAGTACATATGTGGTTTAGCAAAATGATTTAAGTTAAATTTTACAAGATAAGTTATTCTAAGGTAAGTATATAAGTGTAAATTCATTTATTAAATTGTAATTGAGTAATTAGGGAAAATTTTGTTTTAAAATTCAATCAAATTGGAGTTCATGTCTCCAACAATCTATCTATCTATGGCGCGATATACAACAGGTATATCATCATAAACCTCCTAAGAGATTTTTGCACCAAGCTTCTCTTCCAATTTGTGGTGTGCCGATTTGAATTTTCCCTACAAATTGGTGGGACCTACAGTTTTTTGCCGACTCCGAACGGCATCTACAAAGGAGACGAATTTTTGCTGAGAAGCCTGTCATGGCAGAAATACACTCGGAGAGTTTGCCAAACCACTGCCGAGGGGCGACCCCGTTTTGAAAAACTTTTTTCAAATCACTTTTGATGTTACCTGTACCAGGGCTCGAACCATGGACCTTCGGTGTGGTAGGCCGGCAACACTACCTTCACACCACGGCGGCCGCCAACAATACTCCTGCCAAAAATTAGCCAAATCCGGAAACACACAAGCAAAATATTCGGGCACGTAGTTAATAGCTTGGATTTTCATAACTTTCATAAACATTAAATGTATGTAAGTATGAGAACAAGAAGAGAAAAGTTCATTAAAATTATCAGCTGATGAGCGGAGTCGATTTAGCCATGACCGTCTCTCTGTCCGTCTGTCTATTTAAACGCAAACTAATCTCTCAGTTTTACAAAAGAATGCCGAAATTCGTTGTTTGCTTTCGCCATTTTGTAATATACTAGCAAACCCGGTAGACATTGTTTTGACTTTTTGATACATAGAACACATCTATATAAAAAATGTCATTAACTTGAACTAACTCCTAGCTATACCGAACTGCACCTTTAATAAACTGGGAGCTTTTCCAAAAGCTATATGCAGACTGTGTCGTGCCCAACGAACTCCTGAACCTATCCTGAAAGTTAAAGAGCAAAGAAAAACACAAAATATCTGGGCGTGGCACCTCTCACTTTTGAAAAATTATGTAGATATTGACTAAGTGACACATATATCCAAATTTCATTAATTTAGACCAAAAAAGTTCGGAGTTATGACGCATTGAAACTTTATATAGCCTGGGGGCGTGGCTCCGCCTACTTTTCCAAAACTATATATTGTCTATGCTGTACCCAGTGAACCCAAGTATACATTGTGAAAATTTCATAAAGAGCGGTTGAGTTCTTTGGCGCCTATAAAAGACACATTGTTTTTATATCTACTTTTGTAACGCACACAAGGTATATTACTTCATTCGGCATAAACGAATCGAGACATATATTTATTAATATATATCAAAACGTTCAGGATGAAAAGTAAAACAAGTAGTTGATACCCCACTGCAAAAGCGAAGTTGTATATCTTTTTTGATATTCATACCTTTCATGAACATGAAATGTTTGTACGTATACTGAAATGATCAGGAGGATGAGCTGAGTCGATGTAGCCATGTCCATCTCTCGATACGTCTATCTGTCTGTCCGTCTGTCTATTTGAACGCAAATATTTATATTTATAAATTTATATCTTCGAAAAGGGCTGTTACTAAACATGAATCAACTCTATCTGAAACACCGAATCTGTCACACATCATAGCAAAATTTATAGCATCGTATCGTTGAGTATAATGTCCTCGTTTCATTGTAGCAGATACTTCTGCAACTGCTTCATTTGCAATTTGTGCTTCACCTGTTTCCATATCCGTTCCAAGTGGTTCGTATATTGGATCATCACTAACTGTTGGCATTGTTGGTATTGTTGTAGGTGTTTCTTCTACAATGTCATCCATATATTCAGGTATTGTGAAATTTCTATCATTATGTTGGCCCATCATAAATTCTTTCAAATGGTTTGGTATTAAACCACATCTGTTGTTTTTAACTTGCATTTACATTTTCCAATGTAAAATAATTCATTTGTTGATTGGACCGATATCGTTAATTTCCAGAACTTTTTTTCTGTGTTTAATGCTTTCGTGATATTTTTCAATTAAAACATTTAGTTTTCTTAGAATACTACGTCTATCAATTAGTTGAATATTCAATTTATTCCAAATTTCAACCAATTTATTAATTACATGAGGAGTTAAATTTTTATGCGAAAACATTTTACTTTGAGTTTTAGCATGATCACTTAAAAAAAAAATAAAATCTTAAAATGTCACGACTAGACGGTAAATTCAGATTATTTAATTCACTGGATAAACCAAATGCAATAATATCGTGTTCAAGTATATGTGATAAAGTGGGTTCATATGATGTAGAAGGATTTGGTTCATCCATTTTAAATTTAAATACAAAAATTTTTACTGTCTGAATGAAAGTTGTTGAAAATGTTCTGAACTGATTTTAGCTGTAAAGAAAAAAAAATATTCCATAAGAAATTTGTTAAAAATGATAATATAGTAGTTAAAAGTTCATTTTAGGCAAATTTCTCATAATTTAAGCCTGATATCTGTACTAAAATTCAAAAACACTATAGATATTAATACAGATTCTGAAATGTACATAAAATACCTTTAAAGTAAGCCCAATATGATATTTTTCCTATAATTCTATCAGAAGCTATGAAGATTTTTTGGCCAAACCCTAAATTCATATGGCAAAATACCTGTTTTGCAAAAGTGGGGGACTCGAAATCGGACTTAGAACTGTGGTGTCTTCAGCACTTTTCCTAAGATCATCTGTAGATTACGTTTTTGCTTACTCCTGATGGAAAAAAAATTTTACCCGCTCTAATGTGCATGTATTCAAGTTGGTGTTTGTCAGCACACATATATATGCACGTGTGGGTTCACCTCCGCTTGAAACCGGAGGATGACTTCAAGGTTCAAAGGTGGTCCTCGATTTGACAAACGTCTACTTTTGCAGCGAACGTTCACAGAACCACATCGTGGCCACCAAGGATTTTCCACCACGGCAATATTAAAAGGTAACACAAATATTGTAAATTTTTACTTTATTTTCACTTGTTCTTTAACAACAAAACTCGACCGCGGTGCGTTCGAGCCACGGCCGCCCCTAAAGAACCAGTACAGCCGAATTTACAGTTGGTGTTAATGCTGGTTCCTAGGTAAATGAAGTCCTTTACTAATTCAAACTTTTGGCTGCCAACAGTGGCGTGGGTGCCAAGGCGCGAATGCGCTGACCCTTTGCATGATGACAGAAGGTACTTCGTTTTGCCCTCGTTTACCTCCAAACCCACTTTGTTATTTGGCTTTTATTTTATGGTTATTTGAGCCAATGATGCCAATGTCATCGGCATACGCCACCAATTGCACACTCTTGTAATAGATGGTTCCTGAGCAGTGTAGCTCTGCGGCTTGCGTTATTTTCTCCTGCGTCAAATAAATGAAATAGCAGGATAGAGGGTCACCCTGTTTGAACCCTAGTTTAGTTTCGAACCGCTCGGAGAGGTCCTTCCCGATTCTGACTGAGCTGGTGGTGTTGATCAACGTCATTTTGCACATCTCTATAAGTTTTGCTGGGAAAACCAAATTCAGACATAGCGGCATATAAGCAGTTCCTTTGCGTGCCAATGAAAACGGCTTTGAAAAAAAAAAAGAGGTGATGCGGGTTTTTTTCAAGATTTGCCACATAGTCGGGTCTGAAGCCGCTCTGATAAGGTCCAATCAGTTTGTCAACGGTGGGCTTCAGTCTTTCGCGCAATACTTGACAGGACCTTATGTGCGATATTAAGCATGCTGATCCCGCGGTAATTGGCGCAGATTGTAGGATCTTCTTTCTTGTGAATTGGGAAGAGGACACTTGGATTCCAGCATGCACTTTACCAACTCCTCAACCAAGCCGTGCTTGAATGGCTCAGCCGGCGATATTGCTACTCCTATCTCGTTATAGTGGGTGGGGGAGCACTAATTCCATCATCTTCGATTGTGTGGTTCTTCTATGTGTAGTTGCTCGGTTTCTTCATTTAGAAAGGCAGAGAAGTGCTCCCTCCATAATCTAAGCACTCTGGCCTGAAATCCTTACGTTATTTGCCGGATTTTTTGGTAGAATTTTCAAGCGTGGTTCTTGCTGGCTAGTAACTCAAGCTCTTCGCAGTCGCGCCTTTCTGCCTCTCTTTGTTTCTTGTGAAAAGGGCACTACGCTTCCTTCTTAAACTTTCGGTATCGTTCGCATACTCCTCGCGTTGCAGTTGTCCTCAACTAGACTTGTACGCAGAGTCTTTTCTTTCCGTTGCAGCAAGGACTTTGATATCATGTCGGGGGCATCTCTCATATGTGCTTTCTAGGCGATCGCAAAATGCGTCCTTTTCAATATCATCCTTATCCTCCGTCGGTGCGTGGGCGCAGATGAATGACATTTTGAAAAATTTTGCCTTTATACGGCGAGACGCTCGTCCACGGGTGTGAACGACACTGACCGAAACTGCGATTGCCAGCCCAATAAATGTCGCAAAGTGTTATGGGCTTGCATCTCTTGGATGGCGGTGATGTCAGCGGAAGATATGAAGACTCAAGATACCAAAATACCTTTCAGCGGATTTGGAAGATGTAAGGGGAAAACATCACAGAAGTTTGAAGTACATGGTGTGATGGGAAATACCTAACGACAGGTAACGTTATATCTGGAGGCAGATGTTATAGCTTACGCGGTCTTATAAAGAATATGACTACCGTTTCACAAACGATGACGACATCTTTCAAACGAGAAGGCGTCAACATATCTAACCTGTTATCGAAAGTAAGGAAAGAGGTAAGATAATGAAAGTTTAAGTAATGTGACGAGACTGTTTTGGGGAGATATGCAACAAATTGGCAGATGCAAAAGTAGAGAAATTTGCACCGAAGTAGCGACAAGGAAGCCGATTTTAGGTATACAATATCAAGACCAGCGCTAACGAATATTCTACTAAAGCTTTAAGATAATGGCATAATACGAGCAAGTAAGAATTCCAATGGAGAAGACCGGATGTGTGTCGATTTTCGAGCACGTAATAAAGTGACGGTAAAGAAAAATTATTTAATGCCAGTGCTAGAAGAATAGCTTGCACATTTGACAGGCAACAAATTCTTCACAACCTTGGAAACGATGTCGGGGTATTACCAGATTCCAACGGCAGGGGAATCAAAGCAATCCACGATATATGTGACTCACAAAGGCCTTTTCGAACACAAGGTTATGCCCTTCGGATTAGTTAACGTAAGTATGGTTTTCCAGGAGGTCATTGTAAAAGTCTTTACAACAATGAACGACGAATAATAATCGCAACGAAAACGTTCGACGAAGGTTTCGAAGTTCTATGAGATTTCTTCCGGCATTCCATCGCGAAGGCTTAACATTACATCCATCTAAAAGCATGATTTTGTCAAAGGAAGTCCAATTCGTTGGACACATAATTGACAAAAATGGTATCAGACCAGGCGAAAACAAAACCAAAGTAATAGAAGAATTTCCAGTGCCCACTACTTCGACAAAGAAACATCAGCTTTAGGGGTTACCTGATGTTTTAGAAAGTAAGTTAGGAATTACGCTATTTCATAATGCAAGACATACAAAGCAAAGCTTTTGAAAAGGTTAAAATAGCTATTACTATGAAACCAGTTTTGGCCCTGTACGACGCAACGAAACGGCACGAGGTCCACACCGAAGCCAGAACGAGAACGAACAATGGAGGCCTGTGATCTACTTTACAAAGGAATGTAGAGATGCTGAACGAAATTATGCCAGCTACGAGCTGGAAGTTCTGGCCATAGTAGAAACATCGCCACGATATCGGACGTATTTAATGGCGTAACATTTAAAGTAATTACAGATTGCAACGCGGTTGCATCGACAACATTAATTCCGCGTATAGCCAGATGGTGGCTAAAATTGCAGGACTATGACTTCTTCGAGTGCATACATATATGGTCAGTATTTCAGACGATTGGGTAGCTGCGATGCAACATCAGGATGGCAAAATAAATGAGACTATTGACATTTTCAACGGAAAAAATTGGGCCACCGCAACGCAAGTAAGAAATTATTATGTCATTGATGGCGCCCGACTTTACCGCAAACTAGACAGCTACAAAAGGGTGGTACCACAAGGAGTGAAGTGAAGGGTCATGAGGGCTTGTCACGAAGCTGGACGTTTCGGCGGTGAGAAAACGATTGAAGGGTTGTCTAACTATTTTTGGTTCGCACGTATGTGAGCTTACATCGAAGCTTGCCCTGAATGTTGTTTAAATAAAATGAAATGTGAAAAATTATAGGTTCAACTTACATTTGAAAGAAGTAGAACCGGTTCCATTTCAGACGATACATTTGAATCACCTCGGGCTATTTGTGAAGAGCTAGCATGGCGACTTCTATGTGTTGGTCATCGTATTTGCCTTTACAAAGTACATGGTGTTGACCACATTACGCAGCTTCACGACCACATACGAACGACCGCAGAGTTTAATGACCGATATAGGAACGGCGTTCTTCAACGAATTCCAATCAGATGAAGTTTGCAAACGAATAGAACAAAACAAATGCAAACAGCGGTTTGACGCAAAGCATCGAACACCACGGGCATATAATATAGGTGACTTAGTAGTATTAGAACCGATATATAAAGATCGGTATCAAGTAACAAAGGTGCTTTCGTATGATCGCTACGCGGGCGTTTTCATCAACGACAAAATCAAACATTGGTGTACCATAGGTGCGAGATGCAGATTTGGAGGCAACAGACGAACACGAATTGTCCCGAGCCACAATATATCAGGAAAAGCCGCACTGTCAACTACACTTGGCAACCCTATCGCGGGATGGCAGGCAAGGTAATAAAGATGTCAATTCAATTTAATTTTATTGGGCATTTTTTTGATATCTAACTATCTATATACATACTCGTATATAAATATATATAAGTTACAAATTGCAAACTAAACAATTTAAACTTTAACGGTATGAGTTGAAAATTAAACAAACGAACAGTGGACTTGAATCGAGCAAGAGAAGCGAACAGTAGCAAGACGAGGTACATTTTCCTTTTTAAAACTTAATAATTAATTAACAATCCCATTTGTTTGTAACACTTAATATTCATTAAATATCTGTATTCTTAAATGAATAAGGATCATTTTCACAGTGGCGAGTTAACTTACGTTCCACAGTTAACTCTAGCTTTTCAATTTTCAAGTTGAGTTAATTAGAGTTTAACAGCTCAACATTGTCTAACCTCGGGTTAGAAATTATAAGGTTTTCTATTGTGTATTGGGCAGTAAATATTTATCAAAATAGCTAAAATAAAAGCCCTAAGGGCCCATTTTGACAGTGCCGAGTTAACTTACATTCCACAGTTAACTATCGATTCACAATTTTATTTTAGCTATTTTGATAAATATTTACTGCCCAATACACAATAGACCACCCTATGATTTATAACCCGAGGTTAACTCACAAATATTGAGCGACTAAACTCTAGTTAACTCAATTTGAAAATTTAAAAGCTAGAGTTAACTGTGGAACGTAAGTTAACTCGCCACTGTGAAAATGGTCCTAAGAGTTTGATTATTCGGCATCCACAAAATTTTTTTTTTACACTGCTGTGATATAGTTCAATCCATATGGAACCTATGTGAACCGACGGACAAGAATATTCACAAGTTATGCAACAACTACGTCGCTGCTTGAAGTTCTAGAGTTCTGTATGGTAACGATGCTTTACCAAAATAGTTGAAATGTGAAACTTAAATAAGTTAAGTTTAGTTAATTATAATAAATAAACGACGTTCGTCGTGATCTTATATTTGGTGTTACTTTAAAAATTATGGCTAAAATGAATTAATATTTTTGCAGTTAAACATTCTTTGAGGGTTATGGTTATCGCTACTTCAAAATAAGTATGTCGTATGTAAGGTTTTATGGTTAAGGATTTCAGCATATTCACATTTATTTGAATGCCATTATAAGTTTGTTACAAAAATGCATTAGTTCATACGTGCGGAGGCACTGTTACCCTTCAGTATGAGCTGCTGCTACGGTTCGTAAAAGTGTGATAGCTGGCCAACGTTAACGAATCTTTACAAATAAAGGGTAAAAATTGCTGACCACATGTTGAAAGTTTTTATTGCAGATAAAGGCTAAGGCCATTCAGATGTGACAACGGGATAACCTAAGATATAAAATCTATTAACAACAGGGTAAGTCTTTTCCATTATAAACAGTAAGTTTTGAGAACGCAGTCTTGCTACATCCGACATTCAGAGTTTAAGGTAACGATATGATAGAGCTCTTGATATTCGAATAATCGAATACTCGAACTATCGAATACTATCTTATTCGAATAGTAAAATTCGAATACCAATATTTGGATAATCGAATACTCGAACTATCCCAACAGTAAAATTCGAATACCAGTGTTCAAATAATTCTGCGTCGAATATTCGTTTCTGTCCGATTATTCGAAAACATGCTGGGTAAACATTTTTAATAGAAAACAAAAACTCTTTTTGCAACATATTTTATTTTGTAACTAACAAAGGTATGTGCGTAGAGAAATATATGTATAAATACGTATACATGTATTAATATTGAATATTTTATACATTTTTATCGGTAATTCATAAGGCCTAGTTATGGCAAACTATGAATATCTGTTATGAAACGTCTGTTATTATAAAGAAATGTAAGAATGTTAACGTCTTCTGGCAATAAGCTACTTCTTCGTAGTGAGACAATATTTCCGGCTATTGGAAAAGGTCTTTCGGACTTAGCCGATGTAGCTGGTATGCACAAATATTGCCTTGCTTTCCTAAATAGCTCGGGATAAACTTCACACTTATTTTTCCACCATATCAAGGGAAGTATATTATGCCCGGTTTGCGGTTCTGATATATAACAGTCCATTTGTAATAAAACATCATCCGTGTGGTTGTTAGTGTCAAATAAATAATCCATATTTGTCATAATTTCTCTCTTCGCTTTTTAGCAAGCAACATTTGTTGTTTTAATTTGCTTCTAATAAAATCAAATACCTTTTTCTTTATTTCCGCTTCTTCGTGATTAAGGTTTTTATCAGAAAAGTATCCAACGAAGTAGTAGAAAAGTAAAAAGTAAAAGAAGTCCCAAAAATGTTGTAAAAAGTTTTGCCTGTGTTACATTTTTTAAATGTTACCTTCCAATTGTTTGTTGCAAAGTGTAACAGTGCACAAATCATTCTTTCCATCAATGTCTTGCGCCTCTACGGAGATATAGCAGTCATGAGGTCTTGAACTCCATTCGTCCGCCGAACTTTGTATCCCGGCTCCACCAACTTCATGAACTCCCGAAATCCTTGGGAGAAAACAAAAGAAATTGGCAACATATTGCTGGCGATTAAACGTGCCACTCCCCGAGATATTGCTTCTTGCCTTTCATGGCTGCACTCGTAAAAGTCGTCTTGTCGTTTTCTTTTGCGACTACTTGGCACTTCCACTTCGCTGTTTTCAGAAGAATTAACAATCATTGAGGATTTTCTATAAGATTAATCCTCTGCGACTGACGTGCATTTCTTTTCACTATTCCATTGACGTGGTAGTCCAGCAGACACTATTTCAATAGTTTATCTCGTCTCATCCTGTTTCAAGAACTTAATGAAACCATCGCCATTTTTAGTTCAAATATTAAGGTATTGTAATACTTTTTTATTTCAAAACCCTAATTATTTTAAATAGTATTTATTTAACTCGCCCAAATTAAGCCTAAAGACGTATACCTTTGTACAAAACAACAAAAAAATATTTCAAACGTTATCTTTTTTTTGTAAGTTTTAAATTCTTATAAAATACACTTAAGTTTGTTCGTTTATATAAAAAAGATAAAAATTCAATGGTTGAATAAAACCATTTTTTATGTCAAATATTAGAGTTTCACAGTTTGACTCTCCAACGCTTATACTTATAAACAAAATTTATTATATTAGGAATAGCGTATTTTAAAATCTACTCAGCGTCTCCTGCAAGGGATCATGTTAAAAGTTTGATACGAATTACATATTTTGGCAGATTTCGTACAATTACTTTGAGCACTACAGGTAAATTGGCTTCGAGCTGTCACAGTCAAAATATCTGCTTATTTTTTTATTTTCGATGGGCATATTGATCAAAGTTTTCTGGTTATCAATTAAAACAAAACTGACCAGATATAAAAAGTATTTAAACAATTTCACTAAAATGTTGTTAAGGATACGTTACAAAAATGTAACACAAATACTGACGTGGTTGTCTCTCAGACACCTGCCTCGTTACTGACGTGGTTGTCTGCCAGACACTTTTCCGCTCTCACCAAAGCGTGTGCTCGATTGGACCCTTTTCACCAAAGTAATCTACTCATGACCATAAAATAAAAAGTAAGGAAAGCGCGGGAATCGATGATTACAAAATAGTGGCGCAAATGACATTTTTCCTTTTATTGGTGTCTGTCAGACTACCACGTCAGTCGCAGAGGGTTAAGTAATACATGTAATAACAATAATAATTAGCCCAACGGATTACCCACCATCCTGCCAAACCGACACGAGGGGCGCATCCGCGGATCATATTTGCCGAGTGTTTGAAAGGCGGAGGTTTGTTAAGCGTCGAGATCTCAAACTGCTCGGCTACAGAAAAATTTTCATCAGTTGAGTAAGGTGCATGTATAAGAGATTAAGTTACATAAACACATAAATCATTTGTTAAGAGAGGAGATAACAGTTTTTTTTATTATAAAAAGCGAGTCCGGAATATCAAACTTACCTGAATTCTCATTCATTTATTCATTCTAGTTTTCGCAAAAACACTGATAAGGTTCGTGTAATTAAAAATAGGTCCTGTATTGCTTCAGAAGAATAGGTTTGAAATGTCTTGAAGCTCGGGACGGTATATTAAAGTTAACTTCGTTTAAAAGAAATGGACTTCAAATATATCCGTTTAATAGTTTGACCATAAATATTACGCCTAGCATTTCCCTACGACTTGCAAGGGTTGGGAGATCGATAAGTTTTAACCGACTAGTATAAGGTGGAAGACTATACAACGAATCCCTTTGAAGATTTCTCAGGGCAAAAGGACGGAATTGTTTTTGAATTGATTCTAGCTTATCTACATTAACTTGATAACGCGAATTGCATACAATTGAACCATATTCTAATATCGGCTTAACTAATGTAGTAAAAAGAGTCTTAGTAACATAAGGGTCGCTAAATTCTTTTGAATAAGCTAATACACCTCTAGCCTTGTTGACAGTAGCCTAAATATGAGGACTGGAACTAAGTTTGCGGCTCATCGTCACATCCAAGTCGACAAAAACATTTACATATTCAAGATTGTGGTTGTTAATTGTATAAGAAGCTGGTTGTAAATACCGACGTGAAAAACACATGAATTTACATTTAGCAAGATTAAGCGGCTTTACGCCAAGTAATCAAGTAGTCTTAATCCATTTCAAGAAAATACCGTTCTTCCATATAATACATCAATGGTGTTAGAAACGGAATTTTTCCAAATTACTCTTTGCGTTCTACCAGAGAGATAGGAGGAGATCCAACGGGTGAGACCAAGTTGAAAGCCAACAAGATCCAATTTGTGAATGAGTAAAGAGTGGCAAAATTTGTCAAATGCCTTACTAAAATCTATGTCAATAACGTCAGTGTGGAGATTGTCCCTAAATCCATTCGACACGTGGGTTGTAAATTCAAGTAAATTGGTTGTGGTTGATTTACCCTTACACAATCCATGCTGAGAATCTGTAATCAGTGTTGAGATAGAAAATGTTAGGAGATTAGTAACGATAGCTTCAAATTATTTCGGAACAGCGGAGAGCTTTGCTATTCCACGATAGTTTTCTACAGACGACTTACTCCCGCTTTTATAAAGAGGTATGAGAAAAGACTCTTTCCATGAAATGGGGGAAACGCCACACTGTACGATAAAGAAAGTTCTAAGTATTCATGACGCAGAATAGAGTACTGTATATAATCTGAATGTAAACCAATTTTCTTGTACATTTCAAAAAAACGCGACTTTTTATTTTTTAACACTTTTAGTTCTTTAGTAAACCAGGCTTGCCCTGGCTCATCATAAAAACAGGTGTGCTTAGGTACTATGTACTTTTCAAAAAGATTATATATAGTACTATTAAAATGCAAAACGCTATGTTCAACATCCTCTTTGTGTCGAAGCCAGATAAACTTAGAAAGTTCTTTATTCAACTTTTCGAAGTTAGCTTTCGAAAAATCAAATATTTTATTAGAGTCATATGGTTTCTTAATACACTCACTGTTTATGGTTTCGTAAACTATCTCAAGAGAGGGATGGTAAACATCTTCAGGCAAAACTAGGGGATCGCATCGATTTACAAAGAATTTAGATAAGTCATCAACGAATACCAAGTCTAAAACGTTACCAAATTTATTCGGAATAACATTGATCTGGCTAAGACAAAGGTTGGTCATTACATCCAAAAACTCATTGCTTCTTAACTTAGACGAAACTGGCGCAATACTATTATATATTATGCTCCACGAAATGTATGGCAAGTTAAAGTCACCTAAAACAATCATGGAATCCAAGGGCTGTATATTAGACTGGGTCAATTTATTAACCGATATCGCGCCATCGATTTTTCGATAGGTTTTGGGCTCAGGAAAAAAAAGTTCCACTACGCATACCCAAAAAAATTTATTTCGAGCCGGCGAAATTTAATTTTTTTTACTTTTTTCGACTTAGATTTTTAAGGTTTTTTTATGACCTACTAAAAAAATTTTCATTTGATTTTAAAATTTTCATGTATACCTTGTCCGACCCAAAAATGTCCGCTAAAAACGTTGGCGATAACAGTTTTTTGAAGAAAAATTTTATTTTCGGGTTTTGGAAAAGTCGATTTTTCGACCAAACCAAGTCCCAAAACTTGAAAATAAAAAAAAATTAAAAATCAAAGTCGCAAAAAGTCCAAAAAATTAAATTTCGCACGCCCGAAAATAGTTTTTTTGGGTATGCGTAGTGGAATTTTTTTTCCTGAGCCCAAAACCTATAAAAAAATCGATGGCGCGATATCAGTTAACTTTTTTCCATACAAAGCGACCCACCCTACTGTATATATGTACATATGTATGTATACACACAAAACTAATTGCAAATGACTTACTTATCGCTCTGTTCCTTTTTGTGTACCTGCTTCAGATGACTGGACAAGGATGTAGTCGATTTGCGGTAACACACAATCGTACCACAAATAGAACAGGTGGCTTGTTTACTATTCGAGCTCTTTTGAAAATATCCCCAGACCCCATAGTGGAATCACAAGGTGAAGTAAATAAAAAGAGAAAGAAAATGAACGCTATCTGAAATGGTAGGGATGTATTTTGTAGAGGGAGAATGGGGTGGAACCCCAAACGGTTTTTGCCCCTTTTTTAGAAAGGGGAGAAAATAATTTACTAAACATGTTTGTATTTGATTTAAAAAAAATATGCTAAGTGCAATAGAAAAAGACTAGCACAGCTAAAAAATTCTCATTAACGTAATTGAATGATATTTTCATTTATGGTTTTTCTTAAAACATAAAAAATTAGCCAATGAAACCCATGTTGCATTTATACGATGTGATTACAATTAAATACAAATTCGTGAATATAAAAGTGAAACGACTGCATTTGCAGATATTTTATTGCTCAACTATGGTATCTTGAGGTCAATACCTATTGGAAGTCATTAATGTTAAAATCGACTTTAGGTCTCTGGATTTTAGGACCACTTAGCAAATATATATAAAATGCGTTGTTTTTGAATAAAAAGTTAAACGAAAAGACATTATGAGTAAAAAAGTGGATTTGCAGGTATTTTCTTGCTCAACTAGGGTATCTTGAGGTCAATACATATTGGAAGTCATTAATATCAAAATGGACTTTAGGTGTTTGGATTTCAGGACCACTTACCATCTTTCTCAGTTTCCCTTCAGTAAACACTTGTTTTACATTGTTTACTAATGCCTCGTTTTCTGCCCTTTTCAATTTTTAAATTCACATTCTCCAGCTCCATGTTTCGAAGTTACGACTTCAATGTTACGATTTGGATATGCAAATCATTTTCACTTTAACAACTGAAAAATTTCATAGATATACTATATAACGCGCAATTAGTTTACCATTAAATATTCGTTGTTATGCTATTGTTGTATTGTTTGTGTTGTTGTTGAGATATCTGTCTGCCGACTCGGTGTACGGTTAACCCTGTCGAATTGTTCGTGTGGACAAATCTACCTTCACACCGACATTCCAAACAACGCGAATACATATTTTTTTACCATTCGGGAATATGCAACTGTACAATAACTTTGGTCCGATTTTTGTAAGTATGAGAAGAAGATCAGAACAATCAACCTAAGTCGATTTAGCTATGTCCGCCTATTTGTCTATCTGTTTGTACGCAAACAAGTCCCTCAGTTTCAGATATATCGCACAGTGAAAATCGTGAGACGTATTCAATTATAAAGTAAGCGAGACAACTGAACACAGCACGTGCAATACTAAGCACTACCTATTAGATCGTATAAACATATAAAGATTGTTAAGACCTTATGCCATTTAGCCCCAAGACTGGACCAAAAGAGAATTGGATGCACGTGTTATTAATACATATATACATACTTTTAGAACTAGTTTTAATTAAGGGTAATAAGTGAGTGCATTTTGCAAAGATAAGCATTATAAAACATAAGTAAAAAACCCTAAATTAAAGAAAACTGCACTTTGCAAACATATGCACCATTATACAAATATGTACTGTTGTTCTACCGAATCGAACATGTCTATTACTCTATAGTGAACACAATTATGTATGGATATTTAAATCATCATACTTAGCATGTGTTTCCTTGTCCACTATTTGCAGTACTTCCTCAGCTGTTGTTGTTGTTGTGGTAACGACAAAAACACTCCCCGAAGGTTTTGGGGAGTGTTGTCGAATTAACAGTCCTTGGCCGGATTTGAACCCGGTACTCCCTTGCGGTACTGCCCGACTGTCGTGGTAGCAATTTAGGACCAGTGAAACCTTCTAGGTCATGTCACCCCTCCTTCCGTAAGGAAGGATAAGGTGGGTAATAAGAGGTGAGAGGCATCATATCCGTAGATCAACCATTGAGTTGCACGTTATTACCTTTGTGCATATTAGTCGCCTCTTACGACCGGTATGCCTCGGGCATATTCTAAACCCCTAACCCGCAGGGGTTACTTCCTCAGCTGAATCCCACAGCCATTGGCACCGCTTCATTACATAACAAACGTCGGTTTTTCGTTTGCTGAAAATCATTTTTCGAAAAGTGCAATCCGCATACTCTGGAGCTGTGTGTGAGTGCTACCCCGCTGCTTTCACACCACCTTTTCAGCCTCTTCTCCTCCACAGGAGCACTAAATAGGCTGAAACCCTACGCCGTCCAAGTTTTTTTGCACAATGCGCAGCTCGGTCTTGGCATTATTAATAATTTTACGGGAAAATTTAAATTTTAACGATTATTTTCTTTGAGAAATAGCAGCGGAGTCTCCAATTATATTGAAATGTTGCAATACAAATTTTGTTGCTCAAATTTACCACAAATTTCCCTTTCACACACGTAAAAATCTGAAAAAAGCAACACCTTGATAGAACAACAACACTGTTTTCGGGGACAACATTGCCTCAAAATTTTCAGATAGCCGAATGACAGAACGAAGAAGAAATTAGAGCAAGACAACTGACAGCTTACTTCACCTTGTTGATTACACTATGCCCAGACCCAACTTATCTTTTTTTCGCTCATTTTGAAATATGAAAAGTATTAATTAAATGTGACAAGTGTTTCCCAACCAACGCAAAAATCGAACGTTAAAAATTTAACAAGTATTCGAATAATCGTACTCCATAGAATATTCGAAAATTCGCAGCTTATCGAATATTCGAACAACACTGTGGAACAAATTCAGGTTAGCAAACGTTAGGTCGATTGTGAGAGTGAGGGGTGAAAATAGAGGATAAATTAGAAGACCCGTATCGCGGCGTTTGTTTATGTTAGTTCGAATTTTTTTTTATTCACCCTTCGAACTTTGCAGTCAAATGCCGATTTTCAGCATATTGTTTGTATAGTGTTTTGACTATAACTCGTCGACTTATTGATATTTTTTCAATCTGCTGAAGCCAAATTATTGCTAGAGACCTGTGCAACAATTAAAATTAAAAAAAAAATGGATTATAAAATTTTTCTAGTGCTTATGAAGCAAAATGTAGGAAATTTTTTTTTCATGTATTTTGAACATATTTTCCACAAAACTAAGTCTTTTTCTTTCTGTTTGATCTATAATATGCTTCTTAATTTTTTCAGTGTTGGTTTTGAAGAAACATTGAAAAAGAAATTATAAAAATACGGAAAAAATATAATTTTGAAATGTTAGTTTTAAAAAGTTTTAAGTAAAAAAATTCAATAAATTAAATTAATGATTTGGCCAGTTGCCGTTTAGCAGGCGGCTGTGGATCAACATCACTGCTCTCTCTAATATCTTGGTCATCGTCATCATCATCAGAAAGGTCGATAAATTCGTCCAACTGATATTCTGGAATTTCATCTTTGTCTTCCCCTTCTTACTCTTTTTCTTCGTCTTCCTCTTCTTCAAAGGTGTTTTTATACCACCAACAAATTTCAGCTAGTATTGCATCTGGAGATTTCTTTCCTCTGTACCTGAAACGAAAGTAGTTTTCAATCGTTAACATGTTTAAATTGTACACTCTGACAAAGATATTAGAAAAATCTAGTTACCTTATTTCAAATGGAAGCGCAGTTTGGTGATAACATAAGCCTTGCTCATCAGATTCAGTTTGCAACTGTTGAGCGAGTTTATCAAGATGCTGATGCAAGAGATGAATTTTGTACGACATATTAACCCCAATTTCATCGAAAGCTGCCAACATGTTTGCAACAGACTCCCTGTAGTTGTCTTTGCGTTCTTTACCCAAAGGTCCTTTAATGACTGCTTTCAATACGAGCCATGCATTTAATTCTCGGTCTGTCAGAACAACTCCTTCCTGAATTTTGGCGTTACTTAGTCTTGGGAAAATGTCTTTTAAGCGGTTGAATACTGCTGGTCTTTTTGCGATACATTTCAAAAAATTTTTAGCAATGCCAAGTTTAATGTGGAGCAACGGCAACAAAATTTTCATTTCAGGAACAAGACTTTCGTGTAGCCTATTGTCTTTAGACCATTTGCGTCCAATGCGACTATTCCAGTTATGGTATGTACTGGTTTCTTCCTCTAATACCTTCTCCGTATAGTGAATCCCAATCGCACAAAAAACACGGATATTTTGGACGGCCATATGCTGTTAAGCCTGTAATCAATGAAACTATTTTGAGGTCGCAGCAAATGCGCCACTGGTGTTCGTTATATTTGACTACTTCCAGAATGTGTTTCAAATTATAGAAATTTTCACTAGTGTCAGTGCTATACGCAATTGGAATAGAAGGCATTCTATTCGACTTGTGCAAAAGCACAACTTTTAAGCGGATTAGTGAACTATCGATGAATAAACGCTAATCATCTTTTTTATAGGTTAACCCTATCGTCTCCATTAACTTTTCGATGTCGTTGCAATAAGTGAAATTTTTTGCATCATTTACATTGAAGAACTTTTCTAACTCTTTTTGGCGTTTTCGATATGCTGTTACTTTGGTACCTTACGCGAGCAAATTATTTCCTTTCAAAAATGAAGCCAGGGGCCGAGATACGTTATACGTTCCGTGATCGACAACGAATGCTATAAGTCCTAATTGCTCTAACCCCGTAATTTGGAATGACGTCATACGTGAGCAATTGACTGAAAGTATCGGTCGGATTATTACTCTTTTAAAAAGTTGGAAGGTTTTAAAGTTATTGTGACTTAAAAAACAGTTTACGATCACGGAACGTATGTCGTAATATCGCCCCAGTTCTTCTGATTTCTTCTGAGTCAAACACAAACTTGCAACAATTGCATCCAATTGCTTTTGTGTGACTAGGATTGGGTCTTTTGATGTTTCATAGGATATACCTTCACCAGTGTCGTATTCTGAGAAGAAATGCATGGATATATCAGCGGCGGTTGTAGTACTGATATCTGTTTGAAGATCAATACTTTGGTATGTTGTTACTGGAACGAATTCTGAGTGCGATAATGGTAATTGGACCCTTGGCACTGCTACATAAGTTTTGTTCTTTGTTTTCCTCCTATTCCAAGTTTTATGGTAGTTGATACATTCATAACAATTTTCTTGTTGATGCGGGCTGTTGTCCAATGATGTGGTCATTGGTATACCAAAAGGCATTGCCTTCTTCTTTTCACTTTTCCATTGCATAACACTTGAATATCAATTAAAGCAAACTTTTTTAGGGGCATAGTTTACGCCAGTGATAAACTCTTGCGAGAAATATTGTTTATAGGCTTCCAAAAAACAATCACTCGCATTGCCACATTTTTCATCGCTTGCTATGAAAAGTCTACAAACATTACAAAAATGGTCCATTTTACATTTTAGTTCCGACATTTTTAATACAATATATATTATACAATGTTGTTTTTGTTATTTTTATGAAACCTATGCACTTAACTTAAATCACTCACAAAATTAAATAAGTTCCAAAAAAATTAGTAGCGAATCTTATCACGACCGAGCGAAAATTAAAAGAAATCAGCTTCGGCTGAGTTTCCAGTCTTAACTGGATCTTTATTTTTGATATTAGTTTGAAACATTAGTTGTACGAAATAAATAAAAATCGCTACCTGTGCGGTGGTTGGAAACAAAAAAGAGGAAGACGAGGAAAAAGAGGAAGAAGGGGAAGAAATTTATTGCATTTGACTGCAAAGTTCGAAGGTCAATTAAAAAAAAATACGAACTAACATAAACAAACTCCGCGATACGAGTCTTCTAATTTAGCCTCTATTTTCACCCCTCAGAATCGACCTAACTTTTGCTAACCTGAATTTGTTCCACAGTGTAATTGTAGCTCATTTTAAGTAGAAACAAAATCGGCAATCGAAGCTTCGAATATTCGAGCTATTCTAATAATTTTAAGAGCCCTGCGATGTGTACATGCGTATATGTTTTGATTAATATTTATAAAATATACTTTACGGATATAAAACTCTTCTGGACTAGACGGTGTGGTTGGCAGACTGTTGGACCTTTTTCTAGTTTTAGAGTCCGATGAGTATGTAACGTCAGTGAAAATCTCTTTTTCAGTTCGACCACTGTATTTGAACATAGCACTTCGAGAAAATATACCACCTCCATATTTTACACAGGCGTTGTGGCAGTTGGGAAGCCTAAAGATGTAGGTTAATGCAAAAAAAAACGTGTTAATTAATTGTGGAGTTATGATATAAACTTTACATATCAATATGACAAGCATATACATGTGTATTTATTTATTGAAAATTCTACAAATAGAATAATTCTTATGGACTGAATTTGTAAATGTACATAAAGGCAGCATGAGGGTGCTGTACAGAAGAATATAAAATATATGCCTGCACAGTAGATTAGTTACAGCTTACGAGTTAAAATGAAGAAATAAATAGTACAAGTACATAAAGTAAAACGCAAACAAATTTTCAATAAGGAGCTGGTGCTTAGTGCCCAGAAGGGGGTGCATTAGCCAGGAAGCACTCTATAGAACAAGCTCTGTTGGCAGCTGATGCGTAGTGCTAGAAGAGGGCGCGTGAGCCAGAAGGGATTTCATCAGTATTCTGCGAACAAGGAGGTTAAGACTACGAGTTTGAGCATGCTTAAAGCAGTAAGTAGATATTAGATTATTAACAATAATATATAGCTCCAAGGAGAATAAGGTTAAGCTTCGTTTCAAATTTGTGGTGTACTGGTTGTAATTTTTCCCTATAAATTGGGGATGCGTACGCCTTCCTAGTATCTTCTAATAATCTATTATTTTTAATTTTTTCTAAATGGAGCTTTATGAACTTTGGTTGAAACATTCTAAGAAATAAAGGGTTTCCGAACATTCTTTAAGAGTTTGTTAAAAATTTGTGAAGTGAGCGACTTGACATTTTTTCTTATGCAAAAAAACATACCTACTTTACAATTTAGAGCGGGTCAAATTGTATGGGTGGATTTTTTTTCATCAGGAGTATAGCAAAAACGTAAACTACAGATGATTCTAAGAAAAATTGCTGAACACACCATAGCTCTAGTTCGATTTCGAGTCCCCCACTTTTGCAAAATAGATATTTTGCCATATGAATGAAGGGTTTGGCCAAAAAATCTTCATAGCTTCTGACAGAATTATAGGAAAAATATCATATTGGGCTTACTTTAAAGGTATTTTACGTACATTTCAGAATCTGTATTAATATCTATAGTGTTTTTGAATTTTAGTAGAGATATCAGGCTTAAATTATGAGAAATTCGCCAAAAATGAACTTTTAACTACTATATTATCATTTTTAACAAATTTCTTACGAAAATTTTTTTTTTTTACCACTAAAATAAGTTCAGAACATTTCCATCAACTTTCATTCAGACAGCAAAATTTTTGTATTTAAATTTAAAATGGATGAACCAAATCCTCCTACATCATCTGAATCCACTTTATCACATATACTTGAACACGATGTTATTGCATTTGGTTTATCAAGTGAATTAAATAATCTGAATTTACCGTCTAGTCGTGACATTTTAAGATTTTATTTTTTTTTTTAAGTGATCATGCTACAATTCAAAGTAAAATGTTTTCGCATAAACATTTTACTCCTCATGTAATTGATAAATTGGTTGAAATTTGGAATAAATTGAATATGCAACTAATTATAATAATAAATAGACGTAGTATTCTAAGAAAACTAAATGTTTCAATTGAAAAATATCACGAAAGCATTAAACCCAGAAAAAAAGTTCAGGAATTTACAGCATTCGTACAATCAACAAATAAATTATTTTACATTGGAAAATGTAAATGCAAGTTAAAAACAACAGAATGCTCATGTGGTTTAATACCATATTATTTGAAAGATATTATGATGGACCAACTTAATGATAGAAAATTTACAATACCTGAATATATGGATGACATTGTAGAAGAAACACCTACAAAAATGCGAACAGTTAGTGATGATCCAACATACGAACCACTTGGAACAGATATGGAAACAAGTGAAGCACAAATTGCAAACGAAGCAGTTGCAGAAGTATCTGTTACAATGAAACGAGGACATTATACTCAACGATACGATGCTATAAATTTTGCTATGATGTGTGACAGATTCGGTGTTTCAGATAGAGTTGCTTCATGTTTAGCAACAGCCCTTTTCGAAGATAAAAATTTTCGAGATTTACGTGGTGAACTTGTCATAATGGACCAATAGCATTGAACCAATAGCATTGGAAATTATGCCTGGTTTGATCAGTGATGAACAAGAACGAGAATTATCTACAGATGTTAAATACTTATATCAAATAGCCAAAGCAATTTCAAATAGTGCTGTTTCAGTTGATTTAGCAAACATAAAACCAGTACCAGTTGCACATTCTCGATGGCTAACCAAAGCAAGCAGGGTGTTACGTCTATATACAACAAATAATACACAATCGGAAAATAATACTATAATGATAATACTATAATTCTGTTGTATACGGCAGTGTACCTTTATCATAGTTTAGACGTTGGACGCGATACCTACCACGTAATTTACTTAATATTGTAGATGGTGTAATCCAAACTAATTCATATTACGCTCATCCAGAAAACATTCTAATAACAATATTATTTGATGGGATAGAGCTATCAAAAATGTTTTATACTATCGAGAAAAAATACTTGATCCAACTAAACTCAGAGTTTACAAAAAATATAATATCAATTTTAATGCTTAAGATTATACTGATATGATTGATCTGAATGACGATAATTTACTATCTGAACCGGCATTCGAACTAAACTCAGAGTTTACAAAAAATATAATATCAATTTTAATGCTTAAGATTATACTGACACAAGCAATATTCCATACGATTACTTGGTACAATTCTTAGATTATGATGAACCAACACTAGATGATCCTAATATTCCAATGAATATACAAGGAACAGAAAGATATGTACAGTGGTTAACATTTGTCTCCAAACGTGTTATGGAAAAAAACGTGAAGGTGTTATGGCTGTTACAGCAGAAAGTCGTGAAAAAGGACCACGAATGGAGAGCAAAAAAGATATTAAGAAATAATAACATAACATATTTTGAAAAATACGTTCAAATGGTCAATTCTAAGTAAAATAATAATTTTTTTAAAAAGTTACATTAAAATTATAAAAATTTTGTTTTTTTGCTTATTACTTGAAAATAAAAGTTTTTTTTTGAAAATTTTTTTCTACAAAAACGAAATCGGAAAAAGAAAAACTGTCTGAATATAAGTTGTTGGAAATGTTCTGAACTTATTTTAGCTGTAAAGAAAGAAAAAATTCCCATAAGAAATTTGTTAAAAATGATAATATAGTAGTTAAAAGTTCATTTTAGGCAAATTTTTCATAATTTAAGCCTGATATCTCTACTAAAATTCAATAACACTAGAGATATTAATACAGATTCTGAAATGTACGTAAAATACCTTTAAAGTAAGCCCAATATGATATTTTTCCTATAATTCTGTCAGAAGCTATGAAGATTTGTTGGCCAAACCCTTCATTCATATGGCAAAATATCTATTTTGCAAAAGTGGGGGACTCGAACTCGGACTTACAGCTATGGTGTCTTCAGCAAGTTTTCTTAGAATCATCTGTAGATTACGTTTTGCTATACTCCTGATGAAAAATAACCATTCATACAATTTTACCCTCTCTAATTAATATATCTATACAATTTATCCTCTTTCCAACTGCATTTCTTATTTTGGCAAATTTTTTAAATTTTTTGGCTTCTTCAACGCATTCAGATCGCGAATTGCGACTGCGAATAATTTTTGCTTAAAAAAAATCCAAGAGAGAAATGCAGTTTGGTAGAAGATACCAAATAAGCAAATCAGTGAAGTCATTCGCAAGAAAATTGGCAAAAATTATGGAGCTTTGAAAATAGGTTTTTAGCTTCTTAGCCCTTCACGAACATGAAATGGTATTAAACCTTGGTCCGATGTTTGTAAGTATGAGAAGAAGAAGACATAGACCCACCAAGAAATATACCGCAATGATCGGGGCGATGAGCTGAGTCGATTTAGCCATGCCCGTCTATCTGTCTGTTTGAACGTAAACTAGTCCCTCAGTTTTTCAGATATCTCGATGAAATTTGCTAAGGGGACGCCATTTTATGAAACAGTAATCATTCGTCGGAAGCAGCAAGATCGGACCAACACAACGCATAGCTCCCATACAAGCGATTGTTCCGATAAAAAGGGCTTGGGCTGTTACTCTTGCGATTTAATCATTAGGAACATAAAATCTTGCAGCTACTGTACCTACTATATGTGCAATATAAGTGGTGAAGATTGGAAAAATACAACATATAGCTCCCATACACTCGATTGTTCCGATAAACGGGGTTTGGGCTGTTACTCTTGCAAATTAATAGCTAGGAACATGAACTTTTCCAGTTACTGTACCTATTACATATTTAATATGTGTGGTGAAGCTCAGTAAGATTGGACCAACACAACATATAGCTTCCATACTATCGATTGTTCCGATAAAAAGGTTTTATGTTGTTACTCTTGCAAATTAATAGCTAGGAACATAAAATTTTGCAGCTACTCTACCTATTACATATGTAATATATGTGGTGAAGCTCAGTAAGGTTAGACCAACGCAACATATATATCCCATACAATCGATTGTTCCGATAAAAAGGTTTTGGGTTGTTACTCTTGCAATTTGATAACTAGGAACACAAAATATTGCAGCTACTGAACATATCACACATGTAATATGTGTGGTGAAGATCAGAAGATAATATTGGACTTACTCAACATATAGCTCCCATACAATCGATTGCTTCGATAAACGCGGTTTGGGCTGCTACTCTTGCAATTTAATAACTATATATATACTAAATTTTTGTTTTGGCTTTTACTCTTGCAATTTAATAGCTAGGAACATAAAATCTTGCAGCTACTGCTGGGTTGCTACTCTTGCCAATTAATAGCTAGGAAAATAAACTTTTGCAGCTACTGTACCTATTACATATGTAATATATGTGAAGAAGATTAGTAAGATTGGACCAACACAACATATAGCTCCCATACAATCGATTGTTCCGTTAAAAAGGTTTTGGGTTGTTACTCTTGCAAACTAATAGCTAGGAACATAAACTTTTGCAGCTACTGTACCTATTACATACGTAATATATGTGGTGAACATCAGTAAGATTGGACCAACAACACATATAGCTCCCAATAAAATGGATTGTTCCGTTAAAAAGGTTTTGTTTGTATTCGTAATATATGTGGTGAACATCAGTAAGAATGGACCAACAACACATATAGCTCCCATACAATCGATTGTTCCGATAAAAAGGTTTTGGGTTGTTACTCTTGCAAATTAATAGCTAGGAACATAAACTTTTGCAGCTACTGTACCTATTACATATGTAATATATGTGGTGAAGATCAGTATGATTGGGTCAACACAATATATAGCTCCCATACCATCGATTGTTCCGATAAAATGGTTTTGGGTTGTTACTCTTGCAAATTATTAGCTATGAACATAAACTTTTGCAGCTACTGTAAATATTATATTCGTAATATATGTGGTGAACATCAGTAAGAATGGACCAACAACACATATAGCTCCCATACAATCGATTGTTCCGATAAAAAGGTATTGGTTTGTTACTCTTGCAAATTAATAGCTAGGAATATAAACTTTTGCAGCTACTGTACCTATTACATACGTAATATATGTGGTGAACATCAGTAAGATTGGACCAACAACACATGTAGCTCCCATACAATCGATTATTCCGTTAAAAAGGTTTTGGGTTGTTACTCTTGCAAATTATTAGCTAGGAACATAAACTTTTGCAGCTACTGTACCTATTATATTCGTAATATATGTGGCAAACATCAGTAAGAACGGGCCAACAACACATATAGCTCCCATACAATCGATTGTTCCGATAAAAAGGTTTTGGGTTGTTACTCTTGCAAATTAATGCTAGGAACATAAACTTTTGCAGCTACTGTACCTATTATATTCGTAATATATGTGGTAAACATCAGTAAGAACGGACCAACAACACATATAGCTCCCATACAATCGATTGTTCCGATAAAAAGGTTTTGGGTTGTTACTCTTGCAAACTAATAGCTACGAACATAAACTTTTGCAGCTACTGTACCTATTGCATATGTAATATATGTGGTGAACATCAGTAAGATTGGACCAACAACACATATAGCTCCCATACAATCGATTGTTCCGTAAAAAAAGTTTTATGTTGTTACTCTTGCAAATTATTAGCCAGGAACATAAACTTTTGCAGCTACTGTACCTATTATATTCGTAATATATGTGGTGAAGATCAGTAATATTGGACCAACACAACATATAGCTCCCATACAATCGATTGTTCCGATAAAAAGGTGTTGGGTTGTTACTCTTGCAAATTATTAGCTAGGAACATAAACTTTTGCAGCTACTGTACCTATTATATTCGTAATATATGTGGTAAACATCATTAAGAACGGACCAACAACACATATAGCTCCCATACAATCGATTGTTCCGATAAAAAGGTTTTGGGTTGTTACTCTTGCAAACTAATAGCTAGGAACATAAACTTTTGCAGCTACTGTACTATTACATACGTAATATATGTGGTGAACATCAGTAAGATTGGACCAACAACACATATAGCTCCCATACAATCGATTGTTCCGTTAAAAAGCTTTTGGGTTGTTACTGTTGCAAATTATTAGCTAGGAACATAAACTTTTGCAGCTACTGTACCTATTACATACGTAATATATGTGGTGAACATCAGTAAGATTGGACCAACAACACATATAGCTCCCATACAATCGATTGTTCCGTTAAAAAGGTTTTGGGTTGTTACTCTTGCAAATTATTAGCTAGGAACATAAACTTTTGCAGCTACTGTACTTATTATATTCGTAATAAATGTGGTAAAAATCAGTAAGAACGGACCAACAACACATATAGCTCCCATACAATCGATTGTTCCGATAAAAAGGTTTTGGGTTGTTACTCTTGCAAATTAATAGCTAGGAACATAAACTTTTGCAGCTACTGTACCTATTACATATGTAATATATGTGAAGAAGATTAGTAAGATTGGATCAACACAACATATAGCTCCCATACAATCGATTGTTCCGTTAAAAAGCTTTTGGGTTGGTACTCTTGCAAATTATTAGCTAGGAACATGAACTTTTGCAGCTACTGTACCTATTACATACGTAATATATGTGGTGAACATCAGTAAGATTGGACCAACAACACATATAGCTCCCATACAATCGATTGTTCCGATAAAAAGGTTTTGGGTTGTTACTCTTGCAAACCAATACCTAGGAACATAAACTTTTGCAGCTACTGTACCTATTACATACGTAATATATGTGGTGAACATCAGTAAGATTGGACCAACAACACATATAGCTCCCATACCATCGATTGTTCCGTTAAAAAGGTTTTGGGTTGTTACTCTTGCAAATTATTAGCTAGGAACATAAACTTTTGCAGCTACTGTACCTATTACATATGTAATATATGTGGTGAAGATCAGTAAGATTGGGCCAACACAACATATAGCTCCCATACAATCGATTGTTCCGATAAAAGGGTTTTGGGTTGTTACCCTTGCAAACTAATAGCTAGGAACATAAACTTTTGCAGCTACTGTACCTATTACATACGTAATATATGTGGTGAACATCAGTAAGATTGGACCAACAACACATATAGCTCCCAATAAAATGGATTGTTCCGTTAAAAAGGTTTTGTTTGTTACTCTTGCAAATTATTAGCTAGGAACATAAACTTTTGCAGCTACTGTACCTATTATATTCGTAATATATGTGGTGAACATCAGTAAGAATGGACCAACAACACATATAGCTCCCATACAATCGGTTGTTCCGATAAAATGGTTTTGGGTTGTTACTCTTGCAAATTAATAGCTAGGAATATAAACTTTTGCGGCTACTGTACCTATTACATATGTAATATATGTGGTGAAGATCAGTATGATTGGACCAACACAATATATAGCTCCCATACCATCGATTGTTCCGATAAAATGGTTTTGGGTTGTTACTCTTGAAAATTATTAGCTAGGAACATAAACTTTTGCAGCTACTGTACCTATTATATTCGTTATATATGTGGTGAACATCAGTAAGAATGGACCAACAACACATACAGCTCCCATACAATCGATTGTTCCGATAAAAAGGTTTTGGGTTGTTACTCTTGCAAATTAATAGCTAGGAACATAAACTTTTGCAGCTACTGTACCTATTACATATGTAATATATGTGGTGAAGATCAGTATGATTGGACCAACACAATATATAGCTCCCATACCATCGATTGTTCCGATAAAATGGTTTTGGGTTGTTACTCTTGAAAATTATTAGCTAGGAACATAAACTTTTGCAGCTACTGTACCTATTATATTCGTAATATATGTGGTGAATATCAGTAAGAATGGACCAACAACACATATAGCTCCCATACAATCGATTGTTCCGATAAAAAGGTTTTGGGTTGTTACTCTTGCAAATTAATAGCTAGGAATATAAACTTTTGCGGCTACTGTACCTATTACATATGTAATATATGTGGTGAAGATCAGTATGATTGGACCAACACAATATATAGCTCCCATACCATCGATTGTTCCGATAAAATGGTTTTGGGTTGTTACTCTTGAAAATTATTAGCTAGGAACATAAACTTTTGCAGCTACTGTACCTATTATATTCGTAATATATGTGGTGAACATCAGTAAGAATGGACCAACAACACATATAGCTCCCATACAATCGATTGTTCCGATAAAAAGGTTTTGGGTCGTTACTCTTGCAAATTAATGCTGAGAACATAAATTTATGCGGCCACTGTACCTATTGCATATGTAATATATGTGGTGAACATCAGTAAGATTGGACCAACAACACATATAGCTCCCATACAATCGACTGTTCCGTTAAAAAAGTTTTGGGTTGTTAGTCTTGCAAATTATTAGCTAGGAACATAAACTTTTGCAGCTACTGTACCTATTATATTCGTAATATATGTGGTGAAGATCAGTAATATTGGACCAACACAACATATAGCTCCCATACAATCGATTGTTCCGATAAAAAGGTTTTGGGTTGTTACTCTTGCAAATTATTAGCTAGGAACATACACTTTTGCAGCTACTGTACCTATTACATTCGTAATATATGTGGAAAACATCAGTAAGAACGGACCAACAACACATATAGCTCCCATACAATCGATTGTTCCGATAAAAAGGTTTTGGGTTGTTACTCTTGCAAATTATTAGCTAGGAACATAAACTTTTGCAGCTACTGTACCTATTATATTCGTAATATATGTGGTGAAGATCAGTAATATTGGACCAACACAACATATAGCTCCCATACAATCGATTGTTCCGATAAAAAGGTTTTGGGTTGTTACTCTTGCAAATTATTAGCTAGGAACATAAACTTTTGCAGCTACTGTACCTATTACATTCGTAATATATGTGGTAAACATCAGTAAGAACGGACCAACAACACATATAGCTCCCATACAATCGATTGTTCCGATAAAAAGGTTTTGGGTTGTTACTCTTGCAAACTAAAAGCTAGGAACATAAACTTTTGCAGCTACTGTACCTATTACAAACGTAATATACGAGGTGTGTTCAAAACGTATCGCGAATTTTGAATTTCGCTGGTTACGTATATTCGAATTTCGAATTTTTTGTGGCGTTATGTTGGTACTCATGTCTCTCACTTATGCCGACAAGCTCGGCCATTTTGAATGTTCAGTTAATTGTTGACATCTGCTTTGCTTGCACGTGTTTTGGATCGTCTTCGATTTTTACCTATTTTTTTACCAAAATTGCTCACTTGTGACCAAAAACAGCATCGCATGAACATTGCTAATGAGATGTTAAACTCTGTCCGCGACGACCCAAATTTGCTCCAGAGGGTCATAACTGGTGACGAATCGTGGGTTTATGGTTATGACGTGGAAACCAAAGCTCAATCATCTCAATGGAAGCTGCCGCACGAACCAAGACCGAAAAAAGCGCGCCAAGTTCGGTCGAATGTGAAAGTTTTGCTGACAGTTTTCTTCGATTGCAGGGGCGTGGTGCATCATGAGTTCTTGCCACAGGGAAGAACGGTCAATAAGGAATATTACCTGCAAGCTATGCGCAATTTGCGCGAAGCAATCCGCCAAAAACACCCGGATTTGCGGAAGAACAAAAATTGGCTTTTGCACCACGATAACGCCCCTGCTCACGCATCGGTGCTTGTGCGCGACTTTTTGGCCAAAAACAACACACTAATGATGCCGCAGCCACCGTATTCCCCAGATCTGGCCCCCTGTGACTTTTTCTTGTTCCCTAAACTGAAGAGGCCCATGAAAGGACGACGTTACGCTTCTCTTGACGAGATAAAGACGGCCTCGAAGGAGGAGCTGAACAAGTTACAAAAAAATGATTTTTTGAAGTGTTTCGAAGATTGGAAAAACCGTTGGCACAAGTGTATAATATCTCATGGGGATTACTTTGAAGGGGACAAAATAGATATTCATGAATAAATAAATAATTTTTGAAAAAACACAAAATTCGCGATACTTTTTAAACACACCTCGTATGTGGTGAAGATCAGTAAGATTCTACCAACACAACATATAGCTCCCATACAATCGGTTGTTCCGATAAAAAGGTTTTGGGTTGTTACTCTTGCAAATTATTAGCTAGGAACATAAAATTTTGCACCTACTGTACCTATTACATATGTAATATATGTGGTGAAGATCAGTAAGATTAGACCAACACAACATATAGCTCCCATACAATCGATTGTTCCGATAAAAAGGTGTTGGGTTGTTACTCTTGCAAACTAATAGCTAGGAACATAAACTTTTGCAGCTACTGTACCTATTACATACGTAATATATGTGGTGAACATAAGTAAGATTGGACCAACAACACATATAGCTCCCATACAATCGATTGTTCCGTTAAAAAGGTTTTGGGTTGTTACTCTTGCAAATTATTAGCTAGGAACATAAACTTTTGCAGCTACTGTACCTATTACATATGTAATATATGTGAAGAAGATTAGTAAGATTGGACCAACACAACATATAGCTCCCATACAATCGATTGTTCCGTTAAAAAGCTTTTGGGTTGTTACTCTTGCAAATTATTAGCTAGGAACATAAACTTTTGCAGCTACTGTACCTATTACATACGTAATATATGTGGTGAACATCAGTAAGATTGGACCAACAACACATATAGCTCCCATACAATCGATTGTTCCGATAAAAAAGTTTTGGGTTGTTACTCTTGCAAACTAATACCTAGGAACATAAACTTTTGCAGCTACTGTACCTATTACATACGTAATATATGTGGTGAACATCAGTAAGATTGGACCAACAACACATATAGCTCCCATACAATCGATTGTTCCGGTAAAAAGGTTTTGGGTTGTTACTCTTGCAAATTAATAGCTAGGAACATAAACTTTTGCAGCTACTGTACCTATTACATATGTAATATATGTGAAGAAGATTAGTAAGATTGGACCAACACAACATATAGCTCCCATACAATCGATTGTTCCGTTAAAAAGCTTTTGGGTTGTTACTCTTGCAAATTATTAGCTAGGAACATAAACTTTTGCAGCTACTGTACCTATTACATACGTAATATATGTGGTGAACATCAGTAAGATTGGACCAACAACACATATAGCTCCCATACAATCGATTGTTCCGATAAAAAAGTTTTGGGTTGTTACTCTTGCAAACTAATACCTAGGAACATAAACTTTTGCAGCTACTGTACCTATTACATACGTTATATATGTGGTGAACATCAGTAAGATTGGACCAACAACACATATAGCTTTCATACAATCGATTGTTCCGTTAAAAAGGTTTTGGGTTGTTACTCTTGCAAACTAATAGCTAGGAACATAAACTTTTGCAGCTACTGTACCTATTACATACGTAATATATGTGGTGAACATCAGTAAGATTGGACCAACACAACATATAGCTCCCATACAATCGATTGTTCCGATAAAAAGGTTTTGGGTTGTTACTCTTGCAAACTAATAGCTAGGAACATAAACTTTTGCAGCTACTGTACCTATTACATACGTAATATATGTGGTGAACATCAGTAAGATTGGACCAACAACACATGTACCCTCCACACAATCGATTGTTCCGTTAAAAAGGTTTTGGGTTGTTACTCTTGCAAAATAATAGCTAGGAACATAAACTTTTGCAGCTACTGTACCTATTACATACGTAATATATGTGGTGAACATCAGTAAGATTGGACCAACAACACATATAGCTCCCATACAATCGATTGTTCCGTTAAAAAGGTTTTGGGTTGTTACTCTTGCAAACTAATAGCTAGGAACATAAACTTTTGCAGCTACTGTACATATTACATACGTAATATATGTGGTGAACATCAGTAAGATTGGACCAACAACACATATAGCTCCCATACAATCGATTGTTCCGATAAAAAAGTTTTGGGTTGTTACTCTTGCAAACTAATACCTAGGAACATAAACTTTTGCAGCTACTGTACCTATTACATACGTAATATATGTGGTGAACATCAGTAAGATTGGACCAACAACACATGTACCCTCCACGCAATCGATTGTTCCGTTAAAAAGGTTTTGGGTTGTTACTCTTGCAAAATAATAGCTAGGAACATAAACTTTTGCAGCTACTGTACCTATTACATATGTAATATATGTGATGAAGATCAGTAAGATTGGACCAACAACACATATAGCTCCCATACAATCGATTGTACCGTTAAAAAGGTTTTGGGTTGTAACTCTTGCAAACTAATAGCTAGGAACATAAACTTTTGCAGCTACTGTACCTATTACATACTTAATATATGTGGTGAACATCAGTAAGATTGGACCAACAACACATATAGCTCCCATACAATCGATTGTTCCGATAAAAAGCTTTTGGGTTGTTACCCTTGCAAATTATTAGCTAGGAACATAAACTTTTGCAGCTACTGTACATATTACATACGTAATATATGTGGTGAACATCAGTAAGATTGGACCAACAACACATATAGCTCCCATACAATCGATTGTTCCGATAAAAAAGTTTTGGGTTGTTACTCTTGCAAACTAATACCTAGGAACATAAACTTTTGCAGCTACTGTACCTATTACATACGTAATATATGTGGTGAACATCAGTAAGATTGGACCAACAACACATGTACCCTCCACACAATCGATTGTTCCGTTAAAAAGGTTTTGGGTTGTTACTCTTGCAAAATAATAGCTAGGAACATAAACTTTTGCAGCTACTGTACCTATTACATATGTAATATATGTGATGAAGATCAGTAAGATTGGACCAACAACACATATAGCTCCCATACAATCGATTGTACCGTTAAAAAGGTTTTGGGTTGTAACTCTTGCAAACTAATAGCTAGGAACATAAACTTTTGCAGCTACTGTACCTATTACATACTTAATATATGTGGTGAACATCAGTAAGATTGGACCAACAACACATATAGCTCCCATACAATCGATTGTTCCGATAAAAAGGTTTTGGGTTGTTACTCTTGCAAACTAATAGCTAGGAACATAAACTTTTGCAGCTACTGTACCTATTACATACGTAATATATGTGGTGAACATCAGTAAGATTGGACCAACAACACATATAGCTCCCATACAATCGATTGTTCCGATAAAAAGGTTTTGGGTTGTTACTCTTCCAAACTAATAGCTAGGAACATAAACTTTTGCAGCTACTGTACCTATTACATACGTAATATATGTGGTGAACATCAGTAAGATTGGACCAACAACACATATAGCTCCCATACAATCGATTGTTCCGTTAAAAAGGGTTTGGGTTGTTACTCTTGCAAACTAATAGCTAGGAACATAAACTTTTGCAGCTACTGTACCTATTACATACGTAATATATGTGGTGAACATCAGTAAGATTGGACCAACAACACATATAGCTCCCATACAATCGATTGTTCCGATAAAAAGGTTTTGGGTTGTTACTCTTGCAAACTAATAGCTAGGAACATAAACTATTGCAGCTACTGTACCTATTACATACGTAATATATGTGGTGAACATCAGTAAGATTGGACCAACAACACATATAGCTCCCATACAATCGATTGTTCCGTTAAAAAGGTTTTGGGTTGTTACTCTTGCAAACTAATAGCTAGAAACATAAACTTTTGAAGCTACTGTACCTATTACATACGTAATATATGTGGTGAACATCAGTAAGATTGGACCAACAACACATATAGCTCCCATACAATCGATTGTTCCGATAAAAAGGTTTTGGGTGGTTACTCTTGCAAACTAATAGCTAGGAACATAAACTTTTGCAGCTACTGTACCTATTACATACGTAATATATGTGGTGAACATCAGTAAGATTGGACCAACAACACATATAGCTTCCATACAATCGATTGTTCCGTTAAAAAGGTTTTGGGTTGTTACTCTTGCAAACTAATAGCTAGGAACATAAACTTTTGCAGCTACTGTACCTATTACATACGTAATATATGTGGTGAACATCAGTAAGATTGGACCAGCAACACATATAGCTCCCATACAATCGATTGTTCCGATAAAAAAGGTTTTGGGTTGTTACTCTTGCAAACTAATAGCTAGGAACATAAACTTTTGCAGCTACTGTACCTATTACATACGTAATATATGTGGTGAACATCAGTTAGATTGTACCAACAACACATATAGCTCCCATACAATCGATTTTTCCGTTAAAAAGGTTTTGGGTTGTTACTCTTGCAAACTAATAGCTAGGAACATAAACTTTTGCAGCTACTGTACCTATTACATACTTAATATATGTGGTGAACATCAGTATGATTGGACCAACAACACATATAGCTCCCATACAATCCATTGTTCCGATAAAAAGGTTTTGGGTTGTTACTCTTGCAAACTAATAGCTAGGAACATAAACTTTTGCAGCTACTGTACCTATTACATATGTAATATATGTGGTGAAGATCAGTAAGATTGGACCAACAACACATATAGCTCCCATACAATCGATTGTTCCGATAAAAAGGTTTTGGGTTGTTACTCTTGCAAACTAATAGCTAGGAGCATAAACTTTTGCAGCTACTGTACCTATTACATACGTAATATATGTGGTGAACATCAGTAAGATTGGACCAACAACACATATAGCTCCCATACAATCGATTGTTCCGATAAAAAGGTTTTGGGTTGTTACTCTTGCAAACTAATAGCTAGGAACATAAACTTTTGCAGCTATTGTACCTATTACATACGTAATATATGTGGTGAACATCAGTAAGATTGGACCAACAACACATATAGCTCCCATACAATCGATTGTTCCGATAAAAAGGTTTTGGGTTGTTACTCTTGCAAACTAATAGCTAGGAACATAAACTTTTGCAGCTACTGTACCTATTACATACGTAATATATGTGGTGAACATCAGTAAGATTGGACCAACAACACATATAGCTCCCATACAATCGATTGTTCCGTTAAAAAGGTTTTGGGTTGTTACTCTTGCAAACTAATAGCTAGGAACATAAACTTTTGCAGCTACTGTACCTATTACATACTTAATATATGTGGTGAACATCAGTAAGAACGGACCAACAACACATATAGCTCCCATACAATCGATTGTTCCGTTAAAAAGGTTTTGGGTTGTTACTCTTGCAAACTAATAGCTAGGAACATAAACTTTTGCAGCTACTGTACCTATTACATACTTAATATATGTGGTGAACATCAGTAAGATTGGACCAACAACACATATAGCTCCCATACAATCGATTGTTCCGTTAAAAAGGTTTTGGGTTGTTACTCTTGCAAACTAATAGCTAGGAACATAAACTTTTGCAGCTACTATACCTATTACATACTTAATATATGTGGTGAACATCAGTAAGATTGGACCAACAACACATATAGCTCCCATACAATCGATTGTTCCGTTAAAAAGGTTTTGGGTTGTTACTCTTGCAAATTATTAGCTAGGAACATAAACTTTTGCAGCTACTGTACCTATTACATATGTAATATATGTGGTGAAGATCAGTAAGATTGGACCAACACAACATATAGCTCCCATACAATCGGTTGTTCCGATAAAAAGGTTTTGGGTTGTTACTCTTGCAAATTAATAGCTAGGAACATAAATTTATGCGGCCACTCTACCTATTGCATATGTAATATATGTGGTGAAGATCAGTAAGATTGGACCAACACAACATATAGCTCCCATACAATCGGTTGTTCCGATAAAAAGGTTTTGGATTGTTACTCTTGCAAATTATTAGCTAGGAACATAAACTTTTACAGCTACTGTACCTATTACATTCGTAATATATGTGGTAAACATCAGTATGAACGGACCAACAACACATATAGCTCCCATACAATCGGTTGTTCCGATAAAAAGGTTTTGGGTTGTTGCTCTTGCAAATTATTAGCTAGGAACATAAACTTTTGCAGCTACTGTACCTATTACATACTTAATATATGTGGTGAACATCAGTAAGATTGGACCAACAACACATATAGCTCCCATACAATCGATTGTTCCGTTAAAAAGGTTTTGGGTTGTTACTCTTGCAAACTAATAGCTAGGAACATAAACTTTTGCAGCTACTGTACCTATTACATACTTAATATATGTTTTAACCATCAGTAAGATTGGACCAACAACACATATAGCTCCCATACAATCGATTGTTCCGTTAAAAAGGTTTTGTTTTGTTACTCTTGCAAACTAATAGCTAGGAACATAAACTTTTGCAGCTACTATACCTATTACATACTTAATATATGTGGTGAACATCAGTAAGATTGGACCAACAACACATATAGC
The DNA here is from genome assembly GCA_949987695.1 of Merzomyia westermanni. Classification (NCBI taxonomy): domain Eukaryota; kingdom Metazoa; phylum Arthropoda; class Insecta; order Diptera; family Tephritidae; genus Merzomyia; species Merzomyia westermanni. The sequence goes on from OX465289.1 coordinate 102,285,973, forward strand.
TCCCATACAATCGATTGTTCCGTTAAAAAGGTTTTGGGTTGTTACTCTTGCAAATTATTAGCTAGGAACATAAACTTTTGCAGCTACTGTACCTATTGCATATGTAATATATGTGGTGAACATCAGTAAGATTGGACCAACAACACATATAGCTCCCATACAATCGATTGTTCCGTTAAAAAGGTTTTGGGTTGTTACTCTTGCAAATTATTAGCTAGGAACATAAACTTTTGCAGCTACTGTACCTATTACATACGTAATATATGTGGTGAACATCAGTAAGATTGGACCAACAACACATATAGCTCCCATACAATCGATTGTTCCGTTAAAAAGGTTTTGGGTTGTTACTCTTGCAAACTTATAGATACGAACATAAACTTTTGCACCTACTGTACCTATTACATACTTAATATATGTGGTGAACATCAGTAAGATTGGACCAACAACACATATAGCTTCCATACAATCGATTGTTCCGTTAAAAAGGTTTTGGGTTGTTACTCTTGGAAGCTAATAGCTAGGAACATAAACTTTTGCAGCTACTGTACCTATTACATACTTAATATATGTGGTGAACATCAGTACGATTGGACCAACAACACATATAGCTCCCATATAATCGATTGTTCCGTTAAAAAGGTTTTGGGTTGTTACTCTTGCAAATTATTAGCTAGGAACATAAACTTTTGCAGCTACTGTACCCATTACATATGTAATATATGTGGTGAAGATCAGTAAGATTGGACCAACACAACATATAGCTCCCATACAATCGGTTGTTCCGATAAAAAGGTTTTGGGTTGTTACTCTTGCAAATTAATAGCTAGGAACATAAATTTATGCGGCCACTCTACCTATTGCATATGTAATATATGTGGTGAAGATCAGTAAGATTGGACCAACAACACATATAGCTCCCATACAATCGATTGTTCCGATAAAAAGGTTTTGGGTTGTTACTCTTGCAAACTAATAGCTAGGAACATAAACTTTTGCAGCTACTGTACCTATTACATACGTAATATATGTGGTGAACATCAGTAAGATTGGACCAACAACACATATAGCTCCCATACAATCGATTGTTCCGTTAAAAAGGTTTTGGGTTGTTACTCTTGCAAACTAATAGCTAGGAACATAAATTTTGCAGCTACTGTACCTATTACTTACTTAATATATGTGGTGAACATCAGTAAGATTGGACCAACAACACATATAGCTCCCATACAATCGATTGTTCCGTTAAAAAGGTTTTGGGTTGTTACTCTTGCAAACTAATAGCTAGGAACATAAACTTTTGCAGCTACTGTACCTATTACATACGTAATATATGTGGTGAACATCAGTAAGATTGGACCAGCAACACATATAGCTCCCATACAATCGATTGTTCCGATAAAAAGGTTTTGGGTTGTTACTCTTGCAAACTAATAGCTAGGAACATAAACTTTTGCAGCTACTGTACCTATTACATACTTAATATATGTGGTGAACATCAGTACGATTGGACCAACAACACATATAGCTCCCATACAATCGATTGTTCCGTTAAAAAGGTTTTGGGTTGTTACTCTTGCAAATTATTAGCTAGGAACATAAACTTTTGCAGCTACTGTACCTATTACATATGTAATATATGTGGTGAAGATCAGTAAGATTGGACCAACACAACATATAGCTCCCATACAATCGGTTGTTCCGATAAAAAGGTTTTGGGTTGTTACTCTTGCAAATTAATAGCTAGGAACATAAATTTATGCGGCCACTCTACCTATTGCATATGTAATATATGTGGTGAAGATCAGTTAGATTGGACCAACAACACATATAGCTCCCATACAATCGATTTTTCCGTTAAAAAGGTTTTGGGTTGTTACTCTTGCAAACTAATAGCTAGGAACATAAACTTTTGCAGCTACTGTACCTATTACATACTTAATATATGTGGTGAACATCAGTAAGATTGGACCAGCAACACATATAGCTCCCATACAATCGATTGTTCCGATAAAAAGGTTTTGGGTTGTTACTCTTGCAAACTAATAGCTAGGAACATAAACTTTTGCAGCTACTGTACCTATTACATACTTAATATATGTGGTGAACATCAGTAAGATTGGACCAACAACACATATAGCTTCCATACAATCGATTGTTCCGTTAAAAAGGTTTTGGGTTGTTACTCTTGCAAACTAATAGCTAGGAACATAAACTTTTGCAGCTACTGTACCTATTACATACGTAATATATGTGGTGAACATCAGTAAGATTGGACCAGCAACACATATAGCTCCCATACAATCGATTGTTCCGATAAAAAGGTTTTGGGTTGTTACTCTTGCAAACTAATAGCTAGGAACATAAACTTTTGCAGCTACTGTACCTATTACATACTTAATATATGTGGTGAACATCAGTACGATTGGACCAACAACACATATAGCTCCCATACAATCGATTGTTCCGTTAAAAAGGTTTTGGGTTGTTACTCTTGCAAATTATTAGCTAGGAACATAAACTTTTGCAGCTACTGTACCTATTACATATGTAATATATGTGGTGAAGATCAGTAAGATTGGACCAACACAACATATAGCTCCCATACAATCGGTTGTTCCGATAAAAAGGTTTTGGGTTGTTACTCTTGCAGATTAATAGCTAGGAACATAAATTTATGCGGCCACTCTACCTATTGCATATGTAATATATGTGGTGAAGATCAGTTAGATTGGACCAACAACACATATAGCTCCCATACAATCGATTTTTCCGTTAAAAAGGTTTTGGGTTGTTACTCTTGCAAACTAATAGCTAGGAACATAAACTTTTGCAGCTACTGTACCTATTACATACGTAATATATGTGGTGAACATCAGTAAGATTGGACCAGCAACACATGTAGCTCCCATACAATCGATTGTTCCGATAAAAAGGTTTTGGGTTGTTACTCTTGCAAACTAATAGCTAGGAACATAAACTTTTGCAGCTACTGTACCTATTACATACTTAATATATGTTGTGAACATCAGTAAGATTGGACGAACAACACATATAGCTTCCATACAATCGATTGTTCCGTTAAAAAGGTTTTGGGTTGTTACTCTTGCAAACTAATAGCTAGGAACATAAACTTTTGCAGCTACTGTACCTATTACATACGTAATATATGTGGTGAACATAAGTAAGATTGGACCAGCAACACATATAGCTCCCATACAATCGATTGTTCCGATAAAAAGGTTTTGGGTTGTTACTCTTGCAAACTAATAGCTAGGAACATAAACTTTTGCAGCTACTGTACCTATTACATACGTAATATATGTGGTGAACATCAGTTAGATTGGACCAACAACACATATAGCTCCCATACAATCGGTTTTTCCGTTAAAAAGGTTTTGGGTTGTTACTCTTGCAAACTAATAGCTAGGAACATAAACTTTTGCAGCTACTGTACCTATTACATACTTAATATATGTGGTGAACATCAGTATGATTGGACCAACAACACATATAGCTCCCATACAATCCATTGTTCCGATAAAAAGGTTTTGGGTTGTTACTCTTGCAAACTAATAGCTAGGAACATAAACTTTTGCAGCTACTGTACCTATTACATACGTAATATATGTGGTGAACATCAGTAAGATTGGACCAACAACACATATAGCTCCCATACAATCGATTGTTCCGTTAAAAAGGTTTTGGGTTGTTACTCTTGCAAACTAATAGCTAGGAACATAAACTTTTGCAGCTACTGTACCTATTACATATGTAATATATGTGGTGAAGATCAGTAAGATTGGACCAACAACACATATAGCTCCCATACAATCGATTGTTCCGATAAAAAGGTTTTGGGTTGTTACTCTTGCAAACTAATAGCTAGGAACATAAACTTTTGCAGCTACTGTACCTATTACATACGTAATATATGTGGTGAACATCAGTAAGATTGGACCAACAACACATATAGCTCTCATACAATCGATTGTTCCGTTAAAAAGGTTTTGGGTTGTTACTCTTGCAAATTATTAGCTAGGAACATAAACTTTTGCAGCTACTGTACCTATTACATATGTAATATATGTGGTGAAGATCACTAAGATTGGACCAACAACACATATAGCTCCCATACAATCGATTGTTCCGTTAAAAAGGTTTTGGGTTGTTACTCTTGCAAACTAATAGCTAGGAACATAAACTTTTGCAGCTACTGTACCTATTACATATGTAATATATGTGGTGAAGATCAGTAAGATTGGACCAACAACACATATAGCTCCCATACAATCGATTGTTCCGTTAAAAAGGTTTTGGGTTGTTACTCTTGCAAACTAATAGCTAGGAACATAAACTTTTGCAGCCACTGTACCTATTACATATGTAATATATGTGGTGAAGATCAGTAAGATTGGACCAACAACACATATAGCTCCCATACAATCGATTGTTCCGTTAAAAAGGTTTTGGGTTGTTACTCTTGCAAACTAATAGCTAGGAACATAAACTTTTGCAGCTACTGTACCTATTACATATGTAATATATGTGGTGAAGATCAGTAAGATTGGACCAACAACACATATAGCTCCCATACAATCGATTGTTCCGTTAAAAAGGTTTTGGGTTGTTACTCTTGCAAACTAATAGCTAGGAACATAAACTTTTGCAGCTACTGTACCTATTACATATGTAATATATGTGGTGAAGATCAGTAAGATTGGACCAACAACACATATAGCTCCCATACAATCGATTGTTCCGATAAAAAGGTTTTGGGTTGTTACTCTTGCAAACTAATAGCTAGGAACATAAACTTTTGCAGCTACTATACCTATTACATACTTAATATATGTGGTGAACATCAGTAAGATTGGAATAACAACACATATAGCTCCCATACAATCGATTGTTCCGTTAAAAAGGTTTTGGGTTGTGACTCTTGCAAATTATTAGCTAGGAACATAAACTTTTGCAGCTACTGTACCTATTACATATGTAATATATGTGGTGAAGATCACTAAGATTGGACCAACACAACATATAGCTCCCATACAATCGGTTGTTCCGATAAAAAGGTTTTGGGTTGTTACTCTTGCAAATTAATAGCTAGGAACATAAATTTATGCGGCCACTCTACCTATTGCATATGTAATATATGTGGTGAAGATCAGTAAGATTGGACCAACACAACATATAGCTCCCATACAATCGGTTGTTCCGATAAAAAGGTTTTGGGTTGTTACTCTTGCAAATTATTAGCAAGGAACATAAACTTTTGCAGCTACTGTACCTATTATATTCGTAATATATGTGGTAAACATCAGTATGAACGGACCAACAACACATATAGCTCCCATACAATCGGTTGTTCCGATAAAAAGGTTTTGGGTTGTTGCTCTTGAAAATTATTAGCTGGGAACATAAACTTTTGCAGCTACTGTACCTATTATATTCGTAATATATGTGGTAAACATCAGTAAGAACGGACCAACAACACATATAGCTCCCATACAATCGATTGTTCCGTTAAAAAGGTTTTGGGTTGTTACTCTTGCAAATTAATAGCTAGGAACATAAATTTATGCGGCCACTCTACCTATTGCATATGTAATATATGTGGTGAACATCAGTAAGATTGGACCAACAACACATATAGCTCCCATACAATCGATTGTTCCGTTAAAAAGGTTTTGGGTTGTTACTCTTGCAAATTATTAGCTAGGAACATAAACTTTTGCAGCTACTGTACCTATTACATACGTAATATATGTGGTGAACATCAGTAAGATTGGACCAACAACACATATAGCTCCCATACAATCGATTGTTCCGTTAAAAAGGTTTTGGGTTGTTACTCTTGCAAACTTATAGCTACGAACATAAACTTTTGCACCTACTGTACCTATTACATACTTAATATATGTGGTGAACATCAGTAAGATTGGACCAACAACACATATAGCTTCCATACAATCGATTGTTCCGTTAAAAAGGTTTTGGGTTGTTACTCCTGCAAGCTAATAGCTAGGAACATAAACTTTTGCAGCTACTGTACCTATTATATTCGTAATATATGTGGTAAACATCAGTATGAACGGACCAACAACACATATAGCTCCCATACAATCGGTTGTTCCGATAAAAAGGTTTTGGGTTGTTGCTCTTGCAAATTATTAGCTAGGAACATAAACTTTTGCAGCTACTGTACCTATTATATTCGTAATATATGTGGTAAACATCAGTATGAACGGACCAACAACACATATAGCTCCCATACAATCGGTTGTTCCGATAAAAAGGTTTTGGGTTGTTGCTCTTGAAAATTATTAGCTAGGAACATAAACTTTTGCAGCTACTGTACCTATTATATTCGTAATATATGTGGTAAACATCAGTATGAACGGACCAACAACACATATAGCTCCCATACAATCGGTTGTTCCGATAAAAAGGTTTTGGGTTGTTGCTCTTGAAAATTATTAGCTAGGAACATAAACTTTTGCAGCTACTGTACCTATTATATTCGTAATATATGTGGTAAACATCAGTAAGAACGGACCAACAACACATATAGCTCCCATACAATCGGTTGTTCCGATAAAAAGGTTTTGGGTTGTTGCTCTTGAAAATTATTAGCTAGGAACATAAACTTTTGCAGCTACTGTACCTATTATATTCGTAATATATGTGGTAAACATCAGTATGAACGGACCAACAACACATATAGCTCCCATACAATCGGTTGTTCCGATAAAAAGGTTTTGGGTTGTTGCTCTTGAAAATTATTAGCTAGGAACTTAAACTTTTGCAGCTACTGTACCTATTATATTCGTAATATATGTGGTAAACATCAGTAAGAACGGACCAACAACACATATAGCTCCCATACAATCGATTGTTCCGTTAAAAAGGTTTTGGGTTGTTACTCTTGCAAATTAATAGCTAGGAACGTAAATTTATGCGGCCACTCTACCTATTGCATATGTAATATATGTGGTGAACATCAGTAAGATTGGACCAACAACACATATAGCTCCCATACAATCGGTTGTTCCGATAAAAAGGTTTTGGGTTGTTGCTCTTGAAAATTATTAGCTAGGAACATAAACTTTTGCAGCTACTGTACCTATTATATTCGTAATATATGTGGTAAACATCAGTAAGAACGGACCAACAACACATATAGCTCCCATACAATCGATTGTTCCGTTAAAAAGGTTTTGGGTTGTTACTCTTGCAAACTTATAGCTACGAACATAAACTTTTGCAGCTACTGTACCTATTATATTCGTAATATATGTGGTAAACATCAGTAAGAACGGACCAACAACACATATAGCTCCCATACAATCGATTGTTCCGTTAAAAAGGTTTTGGGTTGTTACTCTTGCAAATTATTAGCTAGGAACATAAACTTTTGCAGCTACTGTACCTATTACATACTTAATATATGTGGTGAACATCAGTAAGATTGGACCAACAACACATATAGCTCCCATACAATCGATTGTTCCGTTAAAAAGGTTTTGGGTTGTTACTTTTGCAAACTTATAGCTACGAACATAAACTTTTGCAGCTACTGTACCTATTACATACGTAATATATGTGGCGAACATCAGTAAGATTGGACCAACAACACATATAGCTCCCATACAATCGATTGTTCCGATAAAAAGGTTTTGGGTTGTTACTCTTGCAAACTAATAGCTAGGAACATAAACTTTTGCAGCTACTGTACCTATTACATACGTAATATATGTGGTGAACATCAGTAAGATTGGACCAACAACACATATAGCTCCCATACAATCGGTTGTTCCGATAAAAAGGTTTTGGGTTGTTGCTCTTGAAAATTATTAGCTAGGAACATAAACTTTTGCAGCTACTGTACCTATTATATTCGTAATATATGTGGTAAACATCAGTAAGAACGGACCAACAACACATATAGCTCCCATACAATCGATTGTTCCGTTAAAAAGGTTTTGGGTTGTTACTCTTGCAAACTTATAGCTACGAACATAAACTTTTGCAGCTACTGTACCTATTATATTCGTAATATATGTGGTAAACATCAGTAAGAACGGACCAACAACACATATAGCTCCCATACAATCGATTGTTCCGTTAAAAAGGTTTTGGGTTGTTACTCTTGCAAATTATTAGCTGGGAACATAAACTTTTGCAGCTACTGTACCTATTATATTCGTAATATATGTGGTAAACATCAGTAAGAACGGACCAACAACACATATAGCTCCCATACAATCGATTGTTCCGTTAAAAAGGTTTTGGGTTGTTACTCTTGCAAATTAATAGCTAGGAACATAAATTTATGCGGCCACTCTACCTATTGCATATGTAATATATGTGGTGAACATCAGTAAGATTGGACCAACAACACATATAGCTCCCATACAATCGATTGTTCCGTTAAAAAGGTTTTGGGTTGTTACTCTTGCAAATTATTAGCTAGGAACATAAACTTTTGCAGCTACTGTACCTATTACATACGTAATATATGTGGTGAACATCAGTAAGATTGGACCAACAACACATATAGCTCCCATACAATCGATTGTTCCGTTAAAAAGGTTTTGGGTTGTTACTCTTGCAAACTTATAGCTACGAACATAAACTTTTGCACCTACTGTACCTATTACATACTTAATATATGTGGTGAACATCAGTAAGATTGGACCAACAACACATATAGCTTCCATACAATCGATTGTTCCGTTAAAAAGGTTTTGGGTTGTTACTCCTGCAAGCTAATAGCTAGGAACATAAACTTTTGCAGCTACTGTACCTATTATATTCGTAATATATGTGGTAAACATCAGTATGAACGGACCAACAACACATATAGCTCCCATACAATCGGTTGTTCCGATAAAAAGGTTTTGGGTTGTTGCTCTTGCAAATTATTAGCTAGGAACATAAACTTTTGCAGCTACTGTACCTATTATATTCGTAATATATGTGGTAAACATCAGTATGAACGGACCAACAACACATATAGCTCCCATACAATCGGTTGTTCCGATAAAAAGGTTTTGGGTTGTTGCTCTTGAAAATTATTAGCTAGGAACATAAACTTTTGCAGCTACTGTACCTATTATATTCGTAATATATGTGGTAAACATCAGTATGAACGGACCAACAACACATATAGCTCCCATACAATCGGTTGTTCCGATAAAAAGGTTTTGGGTTGTTGCTCTTGAAAATTATTAGCTAGGAACATAAACTTTTGCAGCTACTGTACCTATTATATTCGTAATATATGTGGTAAACATCAGTAAGAACGGACCAACAACACATATAGCTCCCATACAATCGGTTGTTCCGATAAAAAGGTTTTGGGTTGTTGCTCTTGAAAATTATTAGCTAGGAACATAAACTTTTGCAGCTACTGTACCTATTATATTCGTAATATATGTGGTAAACATCAGTATGAACGGACCAACAACACATATAGCTCCCATACAATCGGTTGTTCCGATAAAAAGGTTTTGGGTTGTTGCTCTTGAAAATTATTAGCTAGGAACATAAACTTTTGCAGCTACTGTACCTATTATATTCGTAATATATGTGGTAAACATCAGTAAGAACGGACCAACAACACATATAGCTCCCATACAATCGATTGTTCCGTTAAAAAGGTTTTGGGTTGTTACTCTTGCAAATTAATAGCTAGGAACGTAAATTTATGCGGCCACTCTACCTATTGCATATGTAATATATGTGGTGAACATCAGTAAGATTGGACCAACAACACATATAGCTCCCATACAATCGGTTGTTCCGATAAAAAGGTTTTGGGTTGTTGCTCTTGAAAATTATTAGCTAGGAACATAAACTTTTGCAGCTACTGTACCTATTATATTCGTAATATATGTGGTAAACATCAGTAAGAACGGACCAACAACACATATAGCTCCCATACAATCGATTGTTCCGTTAAAAAGGTTTTGGGTTGTTACTCTTGCAAACTTATAGCTACGAACATAAACTTTTGCAGCTACTGTACCTATTATATTCGTAATATATGTGGTAAACATCAGTAAGAACGGACCAACAACACATATAGCTCCCATACAATCGATTGTTCCGTTAAAAAGGTTTTGGGTTGTTACTCTTGCAAATTATTAGCTAGGAACATAAACTTTTGCAGCTACTGTACCTATTACATACGTAATATATGTGGTGAACATCAGTAAGATTGGACCAACAACACATATAGCTCCCATACAATCGATTGTTCCGATAAAAAGGTTTTGGGTTGTTACTCTTGCAAACTAATAGCTAGGAACATAAACTTTTGCACCTACTGTACCTATTACATACGTAATATATGTGGCGAACATCAGTAAGATTGGACCAACAACACATATAGCTCCCATACAATCGATTGTTCCGATAAAAAGGTTTTGGGTTGTTACTCTTGCAAACTAATAGCTAGGAACATAAACTTTTGCAGCTACTGTACCTATTACATACGTAATATATGTGGTGAACATCAGTAAGATTGGACCAACAACACATAAAGCTCCCATACAATCGATTGTTCCGTTAAAAAGGTTTTGGGTTGTTACTCTTGCAAACTAATACCTAGGAACATAAACTTTTGCAGCTACTGTACCTATTACATACGTAATATATGTGGTGAACATCAGTAAGATTGGACCAGCAACACATATAGCTCCCATACAATCGATTGTTCCGATAAAAAGGTTTTGGGTTGTTACTCTTGCAAACTATTAGCTAGGAGCATAAACTTTTGCAGCTACTGTACCTATTACATACGTAATATATGTGGTGAACATCAGTTAGATTGGACCAACAACACATATAGCTCCCATACAATCGATTTTTCCGTTAAAAAGGTTTTGGGTTGTTACTCTTGCAAACTAATAGCTAGGAACATAAACTTTTGCAGCTACTGTACCTATTACATACTTAATATATGTGGTGAACATCAGTATGATTGGACCAACAACACATATAGCTCCCATACAATCCATTGTTTCGATAAAAAGGTTTTGGGTTGTTACTCTTGCAAACTAATATCAAGGAACATAAACTTTTGCAGCTACTGTACCTATTACACACGTAATATATGTGGTGAACATCAGTAAGATTGGACCAACAACACATATAGCTCCCATACAATCGATTGTTCCGTTAAAAAGGTTTTGGGTTGTTACTCTTGCAAACTAATAGCTAGGAACATAAACTTTTGCAGCTACTGTACCTATTATATTCGTAATATATGTGGTAAACATCAGTATGAACGGACCAACAACACATATAGCTCCCATACAATCGGTTGTTCCGATAACAAGGTTTTGGGTTGTTGCTCTTGCAAACTAATAGCTAGGAACATAAACTTTTGCAGCTACTGTACCTATTATATTCGTAATATATGTGGTGAACATCAGTTAGATTGGACCAACAACACATATAGCTCCCATACAATCGATTTTTCCGTTAAAAAGGTTTTGGGTTGTTACTCTTGCAAACTAATAGCTAGGAACATAAACTTTTGCAGCTACTGTACCTATTATATTCGTAATATATGTGGTAAACATCAGTATGAACGGACCAAGAACACATATAGCTCCCATACAATCGGTTGTTCCGATAAAAAGGTTTTGGGTTGTTGCTCTTGCAAATTATTAGCTAGGAACATAAACTTTTGCAGCTACTGTACCTATTATATTCGTAATATATGTGGTGAACATCAGTAAGATTGGACCAACAACACATATAGCTCCCATACAATCGATTGTTCCGTTAAAAAGGTTTTGGGTTGTTACTCTTGCAAACTAATAGCTAGGAACATAAACTTTTGCAGCTACTGTACCTATTATATTCGTAATATATGTGGTAAACATCAGTATGAACGGACCAACAACACATATAGCTCCCATACAATCGTTTGTTCCGATAAAAAGGTTTTGGGTTGTTGCTCTTGCAAACTAATAGCTAGGAACATAAACTTTTGCAGCTACTGTACCTATTACATACGTAATATATGTGGTGAACATCAGTAAGATTGGACCAGCAACACATATAGCTCCTATACAATCGATTGTTCCGATAAAAAGGTTTTGGGTTGTTACTCTTGCAAACTAATAGCTAGGAACATAAACTTTTGCAGCTACTGTACCTATTACATACGTAATATATGTGGTGAAGATCAGTAAGATTGGACCAACACAACATATAGCTCCCATACAATCGGTTGTTCCGATAAAAAGGTTTTGGGTTGTTACTCTTGCAAATTATTAGCTAGGAACATAAACTTTTGCAGCTGCTGTACCTATTATATTCGTAATATATGTGGTAAACATCAGTATGAACGGACCAACAACACATATAGCTCCCATACAATCGGTTGTTCCGATAAAAAGGTTTTGGGTTGTTGCTCTTGCAAATTATTAGCTAGGAACATAAACTTTTGCAGCTACTGTACCTATTATATTCGTAATATATGTGGTAAACATCAGTAAGAACGGACCAACAACACATATAGCTCCCATACAATCGATTGTTCTGTTAAAAAGGTCTTGGGTTGTTACTCTTGCAAATTAATAGCTAGGAACATAAACTTTTGCAGCTACTGTACCTATTATATTCGTAATATATGTGGTAAACATCAGTAAGAACGGACCAACAACACATATAGCTCCCATACAATCGATTGTTCCGATAAAAAGGTTTTGGGTTGTTACTCTTGCAAATTAATAGCTAGGAACATAAACTTTTGCAGCTACTGTACCTATTAAATTCGTAATATATGTGGTAAACATCAGTAAGAACGGACCAACAACACATATAGCTCCCATACAATCGATTGTTCCGATAAAAAGGTTTTGGGTTGTTACTCTTGCAAATTAATAGCTAGGAACATAAACTTTTGCAGCTACTGTACCTATTATATTCGTAATATATGTGGTAAACATCAGTAAGAACGGACCAACAACACATATAGCTCCCATACAATCGATTGTTCCGATAAAAAGGTTTTGGGTTGTTCCTCTTGCAATTTAATAGCTAGGAACATAAACTATTGCAGCTACTGTACCTATTACATACGTAATATATGTGGTGAACATCAGTAAGATTGGACCAACAACACATATAGCTCCCATACAATCGATTGTTCCGTTAAAAAGGTTTTGGGTTGTTACTCTTGCAAACTAATAGCTAGGAACATAAACTTTTGCAGCTACTGTACCTATTACATACGTAATATATGTGGTGAACATCAGTAAGATTGGACCAACAACACAGAAAGCTCCCATACAATCGATTGTTCCGTTAAAAAGGTTTTGGGTTGTTACTCTTGCAAACTAATAGCTAGGAACATAAACTTTTGCAGCTACTGTACCTATTACATACGTAATATATGTGGTGAACATCAGTAAGATTGGACCAGCAACACATATAGCTCCCATACAATCGATTGTTCCGATAAAAAGGTTTTGGGTTGTTACTCTTGCAAACTAATAGCTAGGAACATAAACTTTTGCAGCTACTGTAATTATTACATACGTAATATATGTGGTGAACATCAGTTAGATTGGACCAACAACACATATAGCTCCCAAACAATCGATTTTTCCGTTAAAAAGGTTTTGGGTTGTTACTCTTGCAAACTAATAGCTAGGAACATAGTTTTTTGCAGCTACTGTACCTATTACATACTTAATATATGTGGTGAACATCAGTATGATTGGACCAACAACACATATAGCTCCCATACAATCCATTGTTTCGATAAAAAGGTTTTGGGTTGTTACTCTTGCAAACTAATAGCTAGGAACATAAACTTTTGCAGCTACTGTACCTATTACATACGTAATATATGTGGTGAACATCAGTAAGATTGGACCAACAACACATATAGCTCCCATACAATCGATTGTTCCGTTAAAAAGGTTTTGGGTTGTTACTCTTGCAAACTAATAGCTAGGAACATAAACTTTTGCAGCTACTGTACCTATTATATTCGTAATATATGTGGTAAACATCAGTATGAACGGACCAACAACACATATAGCTCCCATACAATCGGTTGTTCCGATAAAAAGGTTTTGGGTTGTTGCTCTTGCAAACTAATAGCTAGGAACATAAACTTTTGCAGCTACTGTACCTATTATATTCGTAATATATGTGGTAAACATCAGTATGAACGGACCAACAACACATATAGCTCCCATACAATCGGTTGTTCCGATAAAAAGGTTTTGGGTTGTTGCTCTTGCAAACTAATAGCTAGGAACATAAACTTTTGCAGCTACTGTACCTATTATATTCGTAATATATGTGGTGAACATCAGTAAGATTGGACCAGCAACACATATAGCTCCCATACAATCGATTGTTCCGATAAAAAGGTTTTGGGTTGTTACTCTTGCAAACTAATAGCTAGGAACATAAACTTTTGCAGCTACTGTACCTATTATATTCGTAATATGTGTGGTAAACATCAGTATGAACGGACCAACAACACATATAGCTCCCATACAATCGGTTGTTCCGATAAAAAGGTTTTGGGTTGTTGCTCTTGCAAATTATTAGCTAGGAACATAAACTTTTGCAGCTACTGTACCTATTATATTCGTAACATATGTGGTGAACATCAGTTAGATTGGACCAACAACACATATAGCTCCCATACAATCGATTTTTCCGTTAAAAAGGTTTTGGGTTGTTACTCTTGCAAACTAATAGCTAGGAACATAAACTTTTGCAGCTACTGTACCTATTATATTCGTAATATGTGTGGTAAACATCAGTATGAACGGACCAACAACACATATAGCTCCCATACAATCGGTTGTTCCGATAAAAAGGTTTTGGGTTGTTGCTCTTGCAAATTATTAGCTAGGAACATAAACTTTTGCAGCTACTGTACCTATTATATTCGTAATATATGTGGTGAACATCAGTAAGATTGGACCAACAACACATATAGCTCCCATACAATCGATTGTTCCGTTAAAAAGGTTTTGGGTTGTTACTCTTGCAAACTAATAGCTAGGAACATAAACTTTTGCAGCTACTGTACCTATTATATTCGTAATATATGTGGTAAACATCAGTATGAACGGACCAACAACACATATAGCTCCCATACAATCGGTTGTTCCGATAAAAAGGTTTTGGGTTGTTGCTCTTGCAAACTAATAGCTAGGAACATAAACTTTTGCAGCTACTGTACCTATTATATTCGTAATATATGTGGTGAACATCAGTAAGATTGGACCAGCAACACATATAGCTCCCATACAATCGATTGTTCCGATAAAAAGGTTTTGGGTTGTTACTCTTGCAAACTAATAGCTAGGAACATAAACTTTTGCAGCTACTGTACCTATTACATACGTAATATATGTGGTGAACATTAGTAAGATTGGACCAGCAACACATATAGCTCCCATACAATCGATTGTTCCGATAAAAAGGTTTTGGGTTGTTACTCTTGCAAACTAATAGCTAGGAACATAAACTTTTGCAGCTACTGTACCTATTACATACGTAATATATGTGGTGAACATCAGTAAGATTGGACCAACAACACATATAGCTCCCATACAATCGATTTTTCCGTTAAAAAGGTTTTGGGTTGTTACTCTTGCAAACTAATAGCTAGGAACATAAACTTTTGCAGCTACTGTACCTATTACATACGTAATATATGTGGTGAACATCAGTTAGATTGGACCAACAACACATATAGCTCCCATACAATCGATTTTTCCGTTAAAAAGGTTTTGGGTTGTGACTCTTGCAAACTAATAGCTAGGAACATAAACTTTTGCAGCTACTGTACCTATTATATTCGTAATATATGTGGTGAACATCAGTAAGATTGGACCAACAACACATATAGCTCCCATACAATCGATTGTTCCGTTAAAAAGGTTTTGGGTTGTTACTCTTGCAACCTAATAGCTAGGAACATAAACTTTTGCAGCTACTGTACCTATTATATTCGTAATATATGTGGTAAACATCAGTATGAACGGACCAACAACACATATAGCTCCCATACAATCGGTTGTTCCGATAAAAAGGTTTTGGGTTGTTGCTCTTGCAAACTAATAGCTAGGAACATAAACTTTTGCAGCTACTGTACCTATTACATACGTAATATATGTGGTGAACATCAGTAAGATTGGAGCAACAACACATATAGCTCCCATACAATCGATTGTTCCGTTAAAAAGGTTTTGGGTTGTTACTCTTGCAAACTAATAGCTAGGAACATAAACTTTTGCAGCTACTGTACCTATTACATACTTAATATATGTGGTGAACATCAGTAAGATTGGACCAACAACACATATAGCTCCCATACAATCGATTGTTCCGTTAAAAAGGTTTTGGGTTGTTACTCTTGCAAATTATTAGCTAGGAACATAAACTTTTGCAGCTACTGTACCTATTACATATGTAATATATGTGGTGAAGATCAGTAAGATTGGACCAACACAACATATGGCTCCCATACAATCGGTTGTTCCGATAAAAAGGTTTTGGGTTGTTACTCTTGCAAATTAATAGCTAGGAACATAAATTTATGCGGACACTCTACCTATTGCATATGTAATATATGTGGTGAAGATCAGTAAGATTGGACCAACACAACATATAGCTCCCATACAATCGGTTGTTCCGATAAAAAGGTTTTGGGTTGTTGCTCTTGCAAATTATTAGCTAGGAACATAAACTTTTGCAGCTACTGTACCTATTATATTCGTAATATATGTGGTAAACATCAGTAAGAACGGACCAACAACACATATAGCTCCCATACAATCGATTGTTCCGTTAAAAAGGTCTTGGGTTGTTACTCTTGCAAATTAATTGCTAGGAACATAAACTTTTGCAGCTACTGTACCTATTATATTCGGAATATATGTGGTAAACATCAGTAAGAACGGACCAACAACACATATAGCTCCCATACAATCGATTGTTCCGATAAAAAGGTTTTGGGTTGTTACTCTTGCAAATTAATAGCTAGGAACATAAACTTTTGCAGCTACTGTACCTATTAAATTCGTAATATATGTGGTAAACATCAGTAAGAACGGACCAACAACACATATAGCTCCCATACAATCGATTGTTCCGATAAAAAGGTTTTGGGTTGTTACTCTTGCAAATTAATAGCTAGGAACATAAACTTTTGCAGCTACTGTACCTATTATATTCGTAATATATGTGGTAAACATCAGTAAGAATGGACCAACAACACATATAGCTCCCATACAATCGATTGTTCCGATAAAAAGGTTTTGGGTTGTTCCTCTTGCAATTTAATAGCTAGGAACATAAACTTTTGCAGCTACTGTACCTATTACATACGTAATATATGTGGTGAACATCAGTAAGATTGGACCAACAACACATATAGCTCCCATACAATCGATTGTTCCGTTAAAAAGGTTTTGGGTTGTTACTCTTGCAAACTAATAGCTAGGAACATAAACTTTTGCAGCTACTGTACCTATTACATACGTAATATATGTGGTGAACATCAGTAAGATTGGACCAAGAACACATATAGCTCCCATACAATCGATTGTTCCGATAAAAAAGGTTTTGGGTTGTTACTCTTGCAAACTAATAGCTAGGAACATAAACTTTTGCAGCTACTGTACCTATTACATACGTAATATATGTGGTGAACATCAGTAAGATTGGACCAACAACACATAAAGCTCCCATACAATCGATTGTTCCGTTAAAAAGGTTTTGGGTTGTTACTCTTGCAAACTAATAGCTAGGAACAAAAACTTTTGCAGCTACTGTACCTATTACATACGTAATATATGTGGTGAACATCAGTAAGATTGGACCAGCAACACATATAGCTCCCATACAATCGATTGTTCCGATAAAAAGGTTTTGGGT
Organism: Merzomyia westermanni; assembly: GCA_949987695.1. Classification (NCBI taxonomy): domain Eukaryota; kingdom Metazoa; phylum Arthropoda; class Insecta; order Diptera; family Tephritidae; genus Merzomyia; species Merzomyia westermanni. The sequence goes on from OX465289.1 coordinate 102,303,913, forward strand.
TGTTACTCTTGCAAACTAATAGCTAGGAACATAAACTTTTGCAGCTACTGTACCTATTACATACGTAATATATGTGGTGAACATCAGTTAGATTGGACCAACAACACATATAGCTCCCATACAATCGATTTTTTCCGTTAAAAAGGTTTTGGGTTGTTACTCTTGCAAACTAATAGCTAGGAACATAAACTTTTGCAGCTACTGTACCTATTACATACTTAATATATGTGGTGAACATCAGTATGATTGGACCAACAACACATATAGCTCCCATACAATCCATTGTTCCGATAAAAAGGTTTTGGGTTGTTACTCTTGCAAACTAATAGCTAGGAACATAAACTTTTGCAGCTACTGTACCTATTACATACGTAATATATGTGGTGAACATCAGTAAGATTGGACCAACAACACATATAGCTCCCATACAATCGATTGTTCCGTTAAAAAGGTTTTGGGTTGTTACTCTTGCAAACTAATAGCTAGGAACATAAACTTTTGTAGCTACTGTACCTATTACATACTTAATATATGTGGTGAACATCAGTAAGATTGGACCAACAACACATATAGCTCTCATACAATCGATTGTTCCGTTAAAAAGGTTTTGGGTTGTTACTCTTGCAAACTAATAGCTAGGAACATAAACTTTTGCAGCTACTATACCTATTACATACTTAATATATGTGGTGAACATCAGTAAGATTGGACCAACAACACATATAGCTCCCATACAATCGATTGTTCCGTTAAAAAGGTTTTGGGTTGTTACTCTTGCAAATTATTAGCTAGGAACATAAACTTTTGCAGCTACTGTACCTATTACATATGTAATATATGTGGTGAAGATCAGTAAGATTGGACCAACACAACATATGGCTCCCATACAATCGGTTGTTCCGATAAAAAGGTTTTGGGTTGTTACTCTTGCAAATTAATAGCTAGGAACATAAATTTATGCGGCCACTCTACCTATTGCATATGTAATATATGTGGTGAAGATCAGTAAGATTGGACCAACACAACATATAGCTCCCATACAATCGGTTGTTCCGATAAAAAAGGTTTTGGGTTGTTACTCTTGCAAATTATTAGCTAGGAACATAAACTTTTGCAGCTACTGTACCTATTATATTCGTAATATATGTGGTAAACATCAGTATGAACGGACCAACAACACATATAGCTCCCATACAATCGGTTGTTCCGATAAAAAGGTTTTGGGTTGTTGCTCTTGCAAATTATTAGCTAGGAACATAAACTTTTGCAGCTACTGTACCTATTATATTCGTAATATATGTGGTAAACATCAGTAAGAACGGACCAACAACACATATAGCTCCCATACAATCGATTGTTCCGTTAAAAAGGTTTTGGGTTGTTACTCTTGCAAATTAATAGCTAGGAACATAAATTTATGCGGCCACTCTACCTATTGCATATGTAATATATGTGGTGAACATCAGTAAGATTGGACCAACAACACATATAGCTCCCATACAATCGATTGTTCCGTTAAAAAGGTTTTGGGTTGTTACTCTTGCAAATTATTAGCTAGGAACATAAACTTTTGCAGCTACTGTACCTATTACATACGTAATATATGTGGTGAACATCAGTAAGATTGGACCAACAACACATATAGCTCCCATACAATCGATTGTTCCGTTAAAAAGGTGTTGGGTTGTTACTCTTGCAAACTTATAGCTACGAACATAAACTTTTGCACCAATTGTACCTATTACATACTTAATATATGTGGTGAACATCAGTAAGATTGGACCAACAACACATAAAGCTTCCATACAATCGATTGTTCCGTTAAAAAGGTTCTGTGTTGTTACTCTTGCAAACTAATAGCTAGGAACATAAACTTTTGCAGCTACTGTACCTATTACATACTTAATATATGTGGTGAACATCAGTACGATTGGACCAACAACACATATAGCTCCCATACAATCGATTGTTCCGATAAAAAGGTTTTGGGTTGTTACTCTTGCAAATTAATAGCTAGGAACATAAACTTTTGCAGCTACTGTACCTATTATATTCGTAATATATGTGGTAAACATCAGTAAGAACGGACCAACAACACATATAGCTCCCATACAATCCATTGTTCCGATAAAAAGGTTTTGGGTTGTTCCTCTTGTAATTTAATAGCTCGGAACATAAACTATTGCAGCTACTGTACCTATTACATACGTAATATATGTGGTGAACATTAGTAAGATTGGACCAACAACACATATAGCTCCCATACAATCGATTGTTCCGTTAAAAAGGTTTTGGGTTGTTACTCTTGCAAACTAATAGCTAGGAACATAAACTTTTGCAGCTACTGTAGCTATTACATACGTAATATATGTGGTGAACATCAGTAAGATTGGACCAGCAACACATATAGCTCCCATACAATCGATTGTACCGATAAAAAGGTTTTGGGTTGTTACTCTTGCAAACTAATAGCTAGGAACATAAACTTTTGCAGCTACTGTACCTATTATATTCGTAATATATGTGGTAAACATCAGTAAGAACGGACCAACAACACATATAGCTCCCATACAATCCATTGTTCCGATAAAAAGGTTTTGGGTTGTTCCTCTTGTAATTTAATAGCTCGGAACATAAACTATTGCAGCTACTGTACCTATTACATACGTAATATATGTGGTGAACATCAGTAAGATTGGACCAACAACACATATAGCTCCCATACAATCGATTGTTCCGATAAAAAGGTTTTGGGTTGTTACTCTTGCAAACTAATAGCTAGGAACATAAACTTTTGCAGCTACTGTAGCTATTACATACGTAATATATGTGGTGAACATCAGTAAGATTGGACCAGCAACACATATAGCTCCCATACAATCGATTGTACCGATAAAAAGGTTTTGGGTTGTTACTCTTGCAAACTAATAGCTAGGAACATAAACTTTTGCAGCTACTGTACCTATTACATACGTAATATATGTATGTGGTGAACATCAGTTAGATTGGACCAACAACACATATAGCTCCCATACAATCGATTTTTCCGTTAAAAAGGTTTTGGGTTGTTACTCTTGCAAACTAATAGCTAGGAACATAAACTTTTGCAGCTACTGTACCTATTACATACTTAATATATGTGGTGAACATCAGTATGATTGGACCAACAACACATATAGCTCCCATACAATCCATTGTTCCGATAAAAAGGTTTTGGGTTGTTACTCTTGCAAACTAATAGCTAGGAACATAAACTTTTGCAGCTACTGTACCTATTACATACGTAATATATGTGGTGAACATCAGTAAGATTGGACCAACAACACATATAGCTCCCATACAATCGATTGTTCCGTTAAAAAGGTTTTGGGTTGTTACTCTTGCAAACTAATAGCTAGGAACATAAACTTTTGCAGCTACTGTACCTATTACATACTTAATATATGTAGTGAACATCAGTAAGATTGGACCAACAACACATATAGCTCCCATGCAATCGATTGTTCCGTTAAAAAGGTTTTGGGTTGTTACTTTTGCAAACTAATAGCTAGGAACATAAACTTTTGCAGCTACTATACCTATTACATACTTAATATATGTGGTGAACATCAGTAAGATTGGACCAACAACACATATAGCTCCCATACAATCGATTGTTCCGTTAAAAAGGTTTTGGGTTGTTACTCTTGCAAATTATTAGCTAGGAACATAAACTTTTGCAGCTACTGTACCTATTACATATGTAATATATGTGGTGAAGATCAGTAAGATTGGACCAACACAACATATGGCTCCCATACAATCGGTTGTTCCGATAAAAAGGTTTTGGGTTGTTACTCTTGCAAATTAATAGCTAGGAACATAAATTTATGCGGCCGCTCTACCTATTGCATATGTAATATATGTGGTGAAGATCAGTAAGATTGGACCAACACAACATATAGCTCCCATACAATCGGTTGTTCCGATAAAAAGGTTTTGGGTTGTTACTCTTGCAAATTATTAGCTAGGAACATAAACTTTTGCAGCTACTGTACCTATTATATTCGTAATATATGTGGTAAACATCAGTATGAACGGACCAACAACACATATAGCTCCCATACAATCGGTTGTTCCGATAAAAAGGTTTTGGGTTGTTGCTCTTGCAAATTATTAGCTAGGAACATAAACTTTTGCAGCTACTGTACCTATTATATTCGTAATATATGTGGTAAACATCAGTAAGAACGGACCAACAACACATATAGCTCCCATACAATCGATTGTTCCGTTAAAAAGGTCTTGGGTTGTTACTCTTGCAAATTAATAGCTAGGAACATAAACTTTTGCAGCTACTGTACCTATTAAATTCGTAATATATGTGGTAAACATCAGTAAGAACGGACCAACAACACATATAGCTCCCATACAATCGATTGTTCCGATAAAAAGGTTTTGGGTTGTTACTCTTGCAAATTAATAGCTAGGAACATAAACTTTTGCAGCTACTGTACCTATTATATTCGTAATATATGTGGTAAACATCAGTAAGAACGGACCAACAACACATATAGCTCCCATACAATCGATTGTTCCGATAAAAAGGTTTTGGGTTATTACTCTTGCAAATTAATAGCTAGGAACATAAACTTTTGCAGCTACTGTACCTATTATATTCGTAATATATGTGGTAAACATCAGTAAGAACGGCCCAACAACACATATAGCTCCCATACAATCGATTGTTCCGATAAAAAGGTTTTGGGTTGTTATTCTTGCAATTTAATAGCTAGGAACATAAACTATTGCAGCTACTGTACCTATTACATACGTAATATATGTGGTGAACATCAGTAAGATTGGACCAACAACACATATAGCTCCCATACAATCGATTGTTCCGTTAAAAAGGTTTTGGGTTGTTACTCTTGCAAACTACTAGCTAGGAACATAAACTTTTGCAGCTACTGTACCTATTACATACGTAATATATGTGGTGAACATCAGTAAGATTGGACCAACAACACATATAGCTCCCATACAATCGATTGTTCCGTTAAAAAGGTTTTGGGTTGTTACTCTTGCAAACTACTAGCTAGGAACATAAACTTTTGCAGGTACTGTACCTATTGCATACGTAATATATGTGGTGAACATCAGTTAGATTGGACCAACAAGACATATAGCTCCCATACAATCGATTTTTCCGTTAAAAAGGTTTTGGGTTGTTACTCTTGCAAACTACTAGCTAGGAACATAAACTTTTGCAGCTACTGTACCTATTACATACGTAATATATGTGGTGAACATCAGTAAGATTGGACCAACAACACATATAGCTCCCACACAATCGATTGTTCCGATAAAAAGGTTTTGGGTTGTTACTCTTGCAAACTAATAGCTAGGAACATAAACTTTTGCAGGTACTGTACCTATTGCATACGTAATATATGTGGTGAACATCAGTTAGATTGGACCAACAAGACATATAGCTCCCATACAATCGATTTTTCCGTTAAAAAGGTTTTGGGTTGTTACTCTTGCAAACTACTAGCTAGGAACATAAACTTTTGCAGCTACTGTACCTATTACATACGTAATATATGTGGTGAACATCAGTAAGATTGGACCAACAACACATATAGCTCCCACACAATCGATTGTTCCGATAAAAAGGTTTTGGGTTGTTACTCTTGCAAACTAATAGCTAGGAACATAAACTTTTGCAGGTACTGTACCTATTGCATACGTAATATATGTGGTGAACATCAGTTAGATTGGACCAACAAGACATATAGCTCCCATACAATCGATTTTTCCGTTAAAAAGGTTTTGGGTTGTTACTCTTGCAAACTACTAGCTAGGAACATAAACTTTTGCAGCTACTGTACCTATTACATACGTAATATATGTGGTGAACATCAGTAAGATTGGACCAACAACACATATAGCTCCCATACAATCGATTGTTCCGTTAAAAAGGTTTTGGGTTGTTACTCTTGCAAACTACTAGCTAGGAACATAAACTTTTGCAGCTACTGTACCTATTACATACGTAATATATGTGGTGATCATCAGTAAGATTGGACCAACAACACATATAGCTCCCACACAATCGATTGTTCCGATAAAAAGGTTTTGGGTTGTTACTCTTGCAAACTAATAGCTAGGAACATAAACTTTTGCAGCTACTGTACCTATTACATACGTAATATATGTGGTGAACATCAGTTAGATTGGACCAACAACGCATATAGCTCCCATACAATCGATTTTTCCGTTAAAAAGGTTTTGGGTTGTTACTCTTGCAAACTACTAGCTAGGAACATAAACTTTTGCAGCTACTGTACCTATTACATACGTAATATATGTGGTGAACATCAGTTAGATTGGACCAACAACACATATAGCTCCCATACAATCGATTGTTCCGTTAAAAAGGTTTTGGGTTGTTACTCTTGCAAACTACTAGCTAGGAACATAAACTTTTGCAGCTACTGTACCTATTACATACGTAATATATGTGGTGAACATCAGTAAGATTGGACCAACAACACATATAGCTCCCATACAATCGATTGTTCCGTTAAAAAGGTTTTGGGTTGTTACTCTTGCAAACTACTAGCTAGGAACATAAACTTTTGCAGCTACTGTACCTATTACATACGTAATATATGTGGTGAACATCAGTTAGATTGGCCCAACAACACATATAGCTCCCATACAATCGATTTTTCCGTTAAAAAGGTTTTGGGTTGTTACTCTTGCAAACTAATAGCTAGGAACATAAACTTTTGCAGCTACTGTACCTATTACATACTTAATATATGTGGTGAACATCAGTATGATTGGACCAACAACACATATAGCTCCCATACAATCCATTGTTCCGATAAAAAGGTTTTGGGTTGTTACTCTTGCAAACTAATAGCTAGGAACATAAACTTTTGCAGCTACTGTACCTATTACATACGTAATATATGTGGTGAACATCAGTAAGATTGGACCAACAACACATATAGCTCCCATACAATCGATTGTTCCGTTAAAAAGGTTTTGGGTTGTTACTCTTGCAAACTAATAGCTAGGAACATAAACTTTTGCAGCTACTGTACCTATTACATACTTAATATATGTGGTGAACATCAGTAAGATTGGACCAACAACACATATAGCTCCCATACAATCGATTGTTCCGTTAAAAAGGTTTTGGGTTGTTACTCTTGCAAACTAATAGCTAGGAACATAAACTTTTGCAGCTACTATACCTATTAGATACTTAATATATGTGGTGAACATCAGTAAGATTGGACCAACAACACATATAGCTCCCATACAATCGATTGTTCCGTTAAAAAGGTTTTGGGTTGTTACTCTTGCAAATTATTAGCTAGGAACATAAACTTTTGCAGCTACTGTACCTATTACATATGTAATATATGTGGTGAAGATCAGTAAGATTGGACCAACACAACATATGGCTCCCATACAATCGGTTGTTCCGATAAAAAGGTTTTGGGTTGTTACTCTTGCAAATTAATAGCTAGGAACATAAATTTATGCGGCCACTCTACCTATTGCATATGTAATATATGTGGTGAAGATCAGTAAGATTGGACCAACACAACATATAGCTCCCATACAATCGGTTGTTCCGATAAAAAGGTTTTGGGTTGTTACTCTTGCAAATTATTAGCTAGGAACATAAACTTTTGCAGCTACTGTACCTATTATATTCGTAATATATGTGGTAAACATCAGTAAGAACGGACCAACAACACATATAGCTCCCATACAATCGGTTGTTCCGATAAAAAGGTTTTGGGTTGTTGCTCTTGCAAATTATTAGCTAGAACAATAAACTTTTGCAGCTACTGTACCTATTAAATTCGTAATATATGTGGTAAACATCAGTAAGAACGGACCAACAACACATATAGCTCCCATACAATCGATTGTTCCGATAAAAAGGTTTTGGGTTGTTACTCTTGCAAATTAATAGCTAGGAACATAAACTTTTGCAGCTACTGTACCTATTATATTCGTAATATATGTGGTAAACATCAGTAAGAACGGACCAACAACACATATAGCTCCCATACAATCGATTGTTCCGATAAAAAGGTTTTGGGTTGTTACTCTTGCAAATTAATAGCTAGGAACATAAACTTTTGCAGCTACTGTACCTATTACATATGTAATATATGTGAAGAAGATTATTAAGATTGGACCAACACAACATATAGCTCCCATACAATCGATTGTTCCGATAAAAAGGTTTTGGGTTGTTACTCTTGCAAACTAATAGCTAGGAACATAAACTTTTGCAGCTACTGTACTTATTGCATTTGTAATATATGTGAAGAAGATTAGTAAGATTGGTACACAACATATAGCTCCCATACAATCGATTGTTCCGATAAAAAGGTTTTGGGTTGTTACTCTTGCAAACTAATAGCTAGGAACATAAACTTTTGCAGCTACTGTACCTATTACATACGTAATATATGTGGTGAACATCAGTAAGATTGGACCAACAACACATATAGCTCCCATACAATCGATTGTTCCGTTAAAAAGGTCTTGGGTTGTTACTCTTGCAAATTAATAGCTAGGAACATAAACTTTTGCAGCTACTGTACCTATTATATTCGTAATATATGTGGTAAACATCAGTAAGAACGGACCAACAACGCATATAGCTCCCATACAATCGATTGTTCCGATAAAAAGGTTTTGGGTTGTTACTCTTGCAAATTAATAGCTAGGAACATAAACTTTTGCAGCTACGGTACCTATTACATATGTAATATATGTGAAGAAGATTAGTAAGATTGGACCAACACAACATATAGCTCCCATACAATCGATTGTTCCGATAAAAAGGTTTTGGGTTGTTACTCTTGCAAAATAATAGCTAGGAACATAAACTTTTGCAGCTACTGTACCTATTATATTCGTAATATATGTGGTAAACATCAGTAAGAACGGACCAACAACAGTTATAGCTCCCATACAATCGATTGTTCCGTTAAAAAGGTTTTGGGTTGTTACTCTTGGAAATTATTAGCTAGGAACATAAACTTTTGCATCTACTGTACCTATTACATATGTAATATATGTGGTGAAGATCAGTAAGATTGGACCAACACAACATATAGCTCTCATACAATCGATTGTTCCGATAAAAAGGTTTTGGGTTGTTACTCTTGCAAATTAATAGCTAGGAATATCAACGTTTGCAGTTACTGTACCTATTACATACGTAATATATGTGGTGAACATCAGTAAAATTGGACCAACAACACATATAGCTCCCATACAATCGACTGTTCCGTTAAAAAGGTTTTGGGTTGTTACTCTTGCAAACTAATAGCTAGGAACATAAACTTTTGCAGCTACTGTACCTATTACATATGTAATATATGTGGTGAAGATCAGTAAGATTGGACCAACAACACATATAGCTCCCATACAATCGATTGTTCCGATAAAAAGGTTTTGGGTTGTTACTCTTGCAAATTAATAGCTAGGAACATCAACGTTTGCAGTTACTGTACCTATTACATACGTAATATATGTGGTGAACATCAGTAAGATTGGACCAACAACACATATAGCTCCCATACAATCGATTGTTCCGTTAAAAAGGTTTCGGGTTGTTACTCTTGCAAATTATTAGCTAGGAACATAAACTTTTGCAGCTACTGTACCTATTATATTCGTAATATATGTGGTGAACATCAGTAAGATTGGACCAACAACACATATAGCTCCCATACAATCGATTGTTCCGTTAAAAAGGTTTTGGGTTGTTACTCTTGCAAATTATTAGCTAGGAACATAAATTTTTGCAGCTACTGTACCTATTATATTCGTAATATATGTGGTAAACATCAGTAAGAACGGACCAACAACACATATAGCTCCCATACAATCGATTGTTCCGTTAAAAAGGTTTTGGGTTGTTACTCTTGCAAACTAATAGCTAGGAACATAAACTTTTGCAGCTACTGTACCTATTACATACTTAATATATGTGGTGAACATCAGTAAGATTGGACCAACAACACATATAGCTCCCATACAATCGATTGTTCCGATAAAAAGTTTTTGGGTTGTTACTCTTGCAAACTAATAGCTAGGAACATAAACTTTTGCAGCTACTGGACCTATTACATACGTAATATATGTGGTGAACATCAGTAAGATTGGAACAACATTACATATAGCTCCCATACAATCGATTGTTCCGTTAAAAAGGTTTTGGGTTGTTACTCTTGCAAACTAATAGCTAGGAACATAAACTTTTGCAGCTACTGTACCTATTACATATGTAATATATGTGGTGAAGATCAGTAAGATTGGACCAACAACACATATAGCTCCCATACAATCGATTGTTCCGATAAAAAGGTTTTGGGTTGTTACTCTTGCAAACTAATAGCTAGGAACATAAACTTTTGCAGCTACTGTACCTATTATATTCGTAATATATGTGGTAAACATCAGTAAGAACGGACCAACAACACATATAGCTCCCATACAATCGATTTTTCCGTTAAAAAGGTTTTGGGTTGTTACTCTTGCAAACTAATAGCTAGGAACATAAACTTTTGCAGCTACTGTACCTATTACATACTTAATATATGTGGTGAACATCAGTAAGATTGGACCAACAACACATATAGCTCCCATACAATCGATTGTTCCGTTAAAAAGGTTTTGGGTTGTTACTCTTGCAAACTAATAGCTAGGAACATACACTTTTGCAGCTACTGTACCTATTACATACTTAATATATGTGGTGAACATCAGTAAGATTGGACCAACAACACATATAGCTCCATACAATCGATTGTTCCGTTAAAAAGGTTTTGGGTTGTTACTCTTGCAAACTAATAGCTAGGAACATAAACTTTTGCAGCTACTATACCTATTACATACTTAATATATGTGGTGAACATCAGTAAGATTGGACCAACAACACATATAGCTCCCATCCAATCGGTTGTTCCGATAAAAAGGTTTTGGGTTGTTACTCTTGCAAATTAATAGCTAGGAACATAAAGTTATGCGGCCACTCTACCTATTGCATATGTAATATATGTGGTGAAGATCAGTAAGATTGGACCAACACAACATATAGCTCCCATACAATCGATTGTTCCGATAAAAAGGTTTTGGGTTGTTACTCTTGCAAACTAATAGCTAGGAACATAAACTTTTGCAGCTACTGTACCTATTACATACGTAATATATGTGGTGAAGATCAGTAAGATTGGACCAACAACACATATAGCTCCCATACAATCGATTGTTCCGTTAAAAAGGTTTTGGGTTATTACTCTTGCAAATTAATAGCTAGGAACATAAACTTTTGCAGCTACTGTACCTATTATATTCGTAATATATGTGGTAAACATCAGTAAGAACGGACCAACAACACATATAGCTCCCATACAATCGATTGTTCCGATAAAAAGGTTTTGGGTTGTTATTCTTGCAATTTAATAGCTAGGAACATAAACTATTGCAGCTACTGTACCTATTACATACGTAATATATGTGGTGAACATCAGTAAGATTGGACCAACAACACATATAGCTCCCATACAATCGATTGTTCCGTTAAAAAGGTTTTGGGTTGTTACTCTTGCAAACTAATAGCTAGGAACATAAACTTTTGCAGCTACTGGACCTATTACATACTTAATATATGTGGTGAACATCAGTAAGATTGGACCAACAACACATATAGCTCCCATACAATCGATTGTTCCGTTAAAAAGGTTTTGGGTTATTACTCTTGCAAATTAATAGCTAGGAACATAAACTTTTGCAGCTACTGTACCTATTATATTCGTAATATATGTGGTAAACATCAGTAAGAACGGACCAACAACACATATAGCTCCCATACAATCGATTGTTCCGATAAAAAGGTTTTGGGTTGTTATTCTTGCAATTTAATAGCTAGGAACATAAACTATTGCAGCTACTGTACCTATTACATACGTAATATATGTGGTGAACATCAGTAAGATTGGACCAACAACACATATAGCTCCCATACAATCGATTGTTCCGTTAAAAAGGTTTTGGGTTGTTACTCTTGCAAACTACTAGCTAGGAACATAAACTTTTGCAGCTACTGTACCTATTACATACGTAATATATGTGGTGAACATCAGTAAGATTGGACCAACAACACATATAGCTCCCACACAATCGATTGTTCCGATAAAAAGGTTTTGGGTTGTTACTCTTGCAAACTAATAGCTAGGAACATAAACTTTTGCAGGTACTGTACCTATTACATACGTAATATATGTGGTGAACATCAGTTAGATTGGACCAACAACACATATAGCTCCCATACAATCGATTTTTCCGTTAAAAAGGTTTTGGGTTGTTACTCTTGCAAACTACTAGCTAGGAACATAAACTTTTGCAGCTACTGTACCTATTACATACGTAATATATGTGGTGAACATCAGTAAGATTGGACCAACAACACATATAGCTCCCATACAATCGATTGTTCCGTTAAAAAGGTTTTGGGTTGTTACTCTTGCAAACTACTAGCTAGGAACATAAACTTTTGCAGCTACTGTACCTATTACATACGTAATATATGTGGTGATCATCAGTAAGATTGGACCAACAACACATATAGCTCCCACACAATCGATTGTTCCGATAAAAAGGTTTTGGGTTGTTACTCTTGCAAACTAATAGCTAGGAACATAAAATTTTGCAGCTACTGTACCTATTACATACGTAATATATGTGGTGAACATCAGTTAGATTGGACCAACAACGCATATAGCTCCCATACAATCGATTTTTCCGTTAAAAAGGTTTTGGGTTGTTACTCTTGCAAACTACTAGCTAGGAACATAAACTTTTGCAGCTACTGTACCTATTACATACGTAATATATGTGGTGAACATCAGTTAGATTGGACCAACAACACATATAGCTCCCATACAATCGATTGTTCCGTTAAAAAGGTTTTGGGTTGTTACTCTTGCAAACTACTAGCTAGGAACATAAACTTTTGCAGCTACTGTACCTATTACATACGTAATATATGTGGTGAACATCAGTAAGATTGGACCAACAACACATATAGCTCCCATACAATCGATTGTTCCGTTAAAAAGGTTTTGGGTTGTTACTCTTGCAAACTACTAGCTAGGAACATAAACTTTTGCAGCTACTGTACCTATTACATACGTAATATATGTGGTGAACATCAGTTAGATTGGCCCAACAACACATATAGCTCCCATACAATCGATTTTTCCGTTAAAAAGGTTTTGGGTTGTTACTCTTGCAAACTAATAGCTAGGAACATAAACTTTTGCAGCTACTGTACCTATTACATACTTAATATATGTGGTGAACATCAGTATGATTGGACCAACAACACATATAGCTCCCATACAATCCATTGTTCCGATAAAAAGGTTTTGGGTTGTTACTCTTGCAAACTAATAGCTAGGAACATAAACTTTTGCAGCTACTGTACCTATTACATACTTAATATATGTGGTGAACATCAGTAAGATTGGACCAACAACACATATAGCTCCCATACAATCGATTGTTCCGTTAAAAAGGTTTTGGGTTGTTACTCTTGCAAACTAATAGCTAGGAACATAAACTTTTGCAGCTACTATACCTATTAGATACTTAATATATGTGGTGAACATCAGTAAGATTGGACCAACAACACATATAGCTCCCATACAATCGATTGTTCCGTTAAAAAGGTTTTGGGTTGTTACTCTTGCAAACTAATAGCTAGGAACATAAACTTTTGCAGCTACTGTACCTATTACATACTTAATATATGTGGTGAACATCAGTAAGATTGGACCAACAACACATATAGCTCCCATACAATCGATTGTTCCGTTAAAAAGGTTTTGGGTTGTTACTCTTGCAAACTAATAGCTAGGAACATAAACTTTTGCAGCTACTATACCTATTACATACTTAATATATGTGGTGAACATCAGTAAGATTGGACCAACAACACATATAGCTCCCATACAATCGATTGTTCCGTTAAAAAGGTTTTGGGTTGTTACTCTTGCAAATTATTAGCTAGGAACATAAACTTTTGCAGCTACTGTACCTATTACATATGTAATATATGTGGTGAAGATCAGTAAGATTGGACCAACACAACATATGGCTCCCATACAATCGGTTGTTCCGATAAAAAGGTTTTGGGTTGTTACTCTTGCAAATTAATAGCTAGGAACATAAATTTATGCGGCCACTCTACCTATTGCATATGTAATATATGTGGTGAAGATCAGTAATTGGACCAACACAACATATAGCTCCCATACAATCGGTTGTTCCGATAAAAAGGTTTTGGGTTGTTACTCTTGCAAATTATTAGCTAGGAACATAAACTTTTGCAGCTACTGTACCTATTATATTCGTAATATATGTGGTAAACATCAGTAAGAACGGACCAACAACACATATAGCTCCCATACAATCGGTTGTTCCGATAAAAAGGTTTTGGGTTGTTGCTCTTGCAAATTATTAGCTAGAACAATAAACTTTTGCAGCTACTGTACCTATTAAATTCGTAATATATGTGGTAAACATCAGTAAGAACGGACCAACAACACATATAGCTCCCATACAATCGATTGTTCCGATAAAAAGGTTTTGGGTTGTTACTCTTGCAAATTAATAGCTAGGAACATAAACTTTTGCAGCTACTGTACCTATTATATTCGTAATATATGTGGTAAACATCAGTAAGAACGGACCAACAACACATATAGCTCCCATACAATCGATTGTTCCGATAAAAAGGTTTTGGGTTGTTACTCTTGCAAATTAATAGCTAGGAACATAAACTTTTGCAGCTACTGTACCTATTACATATGTAATATATGTGAAGAAGATTATTAAGATTGGACCAACACAACATATAGCTCCCATACAATCGATTGTTCCGATAAAAAGGTTTTGGGTTGTTACTCTTGCAAACTAATAGCTAGGAACATAAACTTTTGCAGCTACTGTACTTATTGCATTTGTAATATATGTGAAGAAGATTAGTAAGATTGGTACACAACATATAGCTCCCATACAATCGATTGTTCCGATAAAAAGGTTTTGGGTTGTTACTCTTGCAAACTAATAGCTAGGAACATAAACTTTTGCAGCTACTGTACCTATTACATACGTAATATATGTGGTGAACATCAGTAAGATTGGACCAACAACACATATAGCTCCCATACAATCGATTGTTCCGTTAAAAAGGTCTTGGGTTGTTACTCTTGCAAATTAATAGCTAGGAACATAAACTTTTGCAGCTACTGTACCTATTATATTCGTAATATATGTGGTAAACATCAGTAAGAACGGACCAACAACGCATATAGCTCCCATACAATCGATTGTTCCGATAAAAAGGTTTTGGGTTGTTACTCTTGCAAATTAATAGCTAGGAACATAAACTTTTGCAGCTACGGTACCTATTACATATGTAATATATGTGAAGAAGATTAGTAAGATTGGACCAACACAACATATAGCTCCCATACAATCGATTGTTCCGATAAAGAGGTTTTGGGTTGTTACTCTTGCAAAATAATAGCTAGGAACATAAACTTTTGCAGCTACTGTACCTATTATATTCGTAATATATGTGGTAAACATCAGTAAGAACGGACCAACAACAGTTATAGCTCCCATACAATCGATTGTTCCGTTAAAAAGATTTTGGGTTGTTACTCTTGGAAATTATTAGCTAGGAACATAAACTTTTGCATCTACTGTACCTATTACATATGTAATATATGTGGTGAAGATCAGTAAGATTGGACCAACACAACATATAGCTCCCATACAATCGATTGTTCCGATAAAAAGGTTTTGGGTTGTTACTCTTGCAAATTAATAGCTAGGAACATAAACTTTTGCAGCTACTGTACCTATTACATACGTAATATATGTGGTGATCATCAGTAAGATTGGACCAACAACACATATAGCTCCCACACAATCGATTGTTCCGATAAAAAGGTTTTGGGTTGTTACTCTTGCAAACTAATAGCTAGGAACATAAAATTTTGCAGCTACTGTACCTATTACATACGTAATATATGTGGTGAACATCAGTTAGATTGGACCAACAACGCATATAGCTCCCATACAATCGATTTTTCCGTTAAAAAGGTTTTGGGTTGTTACTCTTGCAAACTACTAGCTAGGAACATAAACTTTTGCAGCTACTGTACCTATTACATACGTAATATATGTGGTGAACATCAGTTAGATTGGACCAACAACGCATATAGCTCCCATACAATCGATTTTTCCGTTAAAAAGGTTTTGGGTTGTTACTCTTGCAAACTACTAGCTAGGAACATAAACTTTTGCAGCTACTGTACCTATTACATACGTAATATATGTGGTGATCATCAGTAAGATTGGACCAACAACACATATAGCTCCCACACAATCGATTGTTCCGATAAAAAGGTTTTGGGTTGTTACTCTTGCAAACTAATAGCTAGGAACATAAAATTTTGCAGCTACTGTACCTATTACATACGTAATATATGTGGTGAACATCAGTTAGATTGGACCAACAACGCATATAGCTCCCATACAATCGATTTTTCCGTTAAAAAGGTTTTGGGTTGTTACTCTTGCAAACTACTAGCTAGGAACATAAACTTTTGCAGCTACTGTACCTATTACATACGTAATATATGTGGTGAACATCAGTTAGATTGGACCAACAACACATATAGCTCCCATACAATCGATTGTTCCGTTAAAAAGGTTTTGGGTTGTTACTCTTGCAAACTACTAGCTAGGAACATAAACTTTTGCAGCTACTGTACCTATTACATACGTAATATATGTGGTGAACATCAGTAAGATTGGACCAACAACACATATAGCTCCCATACAATCGATTGTTCCGTTAAAAAGGTTTTGGGTTGTTACTCTTGCAAACTACTAGCTAGGAACATAAACTTTTGCAGCTACTGTACCTATTACATACGTAATATATGTGGTGAACATCAGTTAGATTGGCCCAACAACACATATAGCTCCCATACAATCGATTTTTCCGTTAAAAAGGTTTTGGGTTGTTACTCTTGCAAACTAATAGCTAGGAACATAAACTTTTGCAGCTACTGTACCTATTACATACTTAATATATGTGGTGAACATCAGTATGATTGGACCAACAACACATATAGCTCCCATACAATCCATTGTTCCGATAAAAAGGTTTTGGGTTGTTACTCTTGCAAACTAATAGCTAGGAACATAAACTTTTGCAGCTACTGTACCTATTACATACTTAATATATGTGGTGAACATCAGTAAGATTGGACCAACAACACATATAGCTCCCATACAATCGATTGTTCCGTTAAAAAGGTTTTGGGTTGTTACTCTTGCAAACTAATAGCTAGGAACATAAACTTTTGCAGCTACTATACCTATTAGATACTTAATATATGTGGTGAACATCAGTAAGATTGGACCAACAACACATATAGCTCCCATACAATCGATTGTTCCGTTAAAAAGGTTTTGGGTTGTTACTCTTGCAAACTAATAGCTAGGAACATAAACTTTTGCAGCTACTGTACCTATTACATACTTAATATATGTGGTGAACATCAGTAAGATTGGACCAACAACACATATAGCTCCCATACAATCGATTGTTCCGTTAAAAAGGTTTTGGGTTGTTACTCTTGCAAACTAATAGCTAGGAACATAAACTTTTGCAGCTACTATACCTATTAGATACTTAATATATGTGGTGAACATCAGTAAGATTGGACCAACAACACATATAGCTCCCATACAATCGATTGTTCCGTTAAAAAGGTTTTGGGTTGTTACTCTTGCAAATTATTAGCTAGGAACATAAACTTTTGCAGCTACTGTACCTATTACATATGTAATATATGTGGTGAAGATCAGTAAGATTGGACCAACACAACATATGGCTCCCATACAATCGGTTGTTCCGATAAAAAGGTTTTGGGTTGTTACTCTTGCAAATTAATAGCTAGGAACATAAATTTATGCGGCCACTCTACCTATTGCATATGTAATATATGTGGTGAAGATCAGTAATTGGACCAACACAACATATAGCTCCCATACAATCGGTTGTTCCGATAAAAAGGTTTTGGGTTGTTACTCTTGCAAATTATTAGCTAGGAACATAAACTTTTGCAGCTACTGTACCTATTATATTCGTAATATATGTGGTAAACATCAGTAAGAACGGACCAACAACACATATAGCTCCCATACAATCGGTTGTTCCGATAAAAAGGTTTTGGGTTGTTGCTCTTGCAAATTATTAGCTAGAACAATAAACTTTTGCAGCTACTGTACCTATTAAATTCGTAATATATGTGGTAAACATCAGTAAGAACGGACCAACAACACATATAGCTCCCATACAATCGATTGTTCCGATAAAAAGGTTTTGGGTTGTTACTCTTGCAAATTAATAGCTAGGAACATAAACTTTTGCAGCTACTGTACCTATTATATTCGTAATATATGTGGTAAACATCAGTAAGAACGGACCAACAACACATATAGCTCCCATACAATCGATTGTTCCGATAAAAAGGTTTTGGGTTGTTACTCTTGCAAATTAATAGCTAGGAACATAAACTTTTGCAGCTACTGTACCTATTACATATGTAATATATGTGAAGAAGATTATTAAGATTGGACCAACACAACATATAGCTCCCATACAATCGATTGTTCCGATAAAAAGGTTTTGGGTTGTTACTCTTGCAAACTAATAGCTAGGAACATAAACTTTTGCAGCTACTGTACTTATTGCATTTGTAATATATGTGAAGAAGATTAGTAAGATTGGTACACAACATATAGCTCCCATACAATCGATTGTTCCGATAAAAAGGTTTTGGGTTGTTACTCTTGCAAACTAATAGCTAGGAACATAAACTTTTGCAGCTACTGTACCTATTACATACGTAATATATGTGGTGAACATCAGTAAGATTGGACCAACAACACATATAGCTCCCATACAATCGATTGTTCCGTTAAAAAGGTCTTGGGTTGTTACTCTTGCAAATTAATAGCTAGGAACATAAACTTTTGCAGCTACTGTACCTATTATATTCGTAATATATGTGGTAAACATCAGTAAGAACGGACCAACAACGCATATAGCTCCCATACAATCGATTGTTCCGATAAAAAGGTTTTGGGTTGTTACTCTTGCAAATTAATAGCTAGGAACATAAACTTTTGCAGCTACGGTACCTATTACATATGTAATATATGTGAAGAAGATTAGTAAGATTGGACCAACACAACATATAGCTCCCATACAATCGATTGTTCCGATAAAGAGGTTTTGGGTTGTTACTCTTGCAAAATAATAGCTAGGAACATAAACTTTTGCAGCTACTGTACCTATTATATTCGTAATATATGTGGTAAACATCAGTAAGAACGGACCAACAACAGTTATAGCTCCCATACAATCGATTGTTCCGTTAAAAAGATTTTGGGTTGTTACTCTTGGAAATTATTAGCTAGGAACATAAACTTTTGCATCTACTGTACCTATTACATATGTAATATATGTGGTGAAGATCAGTAAGATTGGACCAACACAACATATAGCTCCCATACAATCGATTGTTCCGATAAAAAGGTTTTGGGTTGTTACTCTTGCAAATTAATAGCTAGGAATATCAACGTTTGCAGTTACTGTACCTATTACATACGTAATATATGTGGTGAACATCAGTAAAATTGGACCAACAACACATATAGCTCCCATACAATCGACTGTTCCGTTAAAAAGGTTTTGGGTTGTTACTCTTGCAAACTAATAGCTAGGAACATAAACTTTTGCAGCTACTGTACCTATTACATATGTAATATATGTGGTGAAGATCAGTAAGATTGGACCAACAACACATATAGCTCCCATACAATCGATTGTTCCGATAAAAAGGTTTTGGGTTGTTACTCTTGCAAATTAATAGCTAGGAACATCAACGTTTGCAGTTACTGTACCTATTACATACGTAATATATGTGGTGAACATCAGTAAGATTGGACCAACCACACATATAGCTCCCATACAATCGATTGTTCCGTTAAAAAGGTTTCGGGTTGTTACTCTTGCAAATTATTAGCTAGGAACATAAACTTTTGCAGCTACTGTACCTATTATATTCGTAATATATGTGGTGAACATCAGTAAGATTGGACCAACAACACATATAGCTCCCATACAATCGATTGTTCCGTTAAAAAGGTTTTGGGTTGTTACTCTTGCAAATTATTAGCTAGGAACATAAATTTTTGCAGCTACTGTACCTATTATATTCGTAATATATGTGGTAAACATCAGTAAGAACGGACCAACAACACATATAGCTCCCATACAATCGATTGTTCCGTTAAAAAGGTTTTGGGTTGTTACTCTTGCAAACTAATAGCTAGGAACATAAACTTTTGCAGCTACTGTACCTATTACATACTTAATATATGTGGTGAACATCAGTAAGATTGGACCAACAACACATATAGCTCCCATACAATCGATTGTTCCGATAAAAAGGTTTTGGGTTGTTACTCTTGCAAACTAATAGCTAGGAACATAAACTTTTGCAGCTACTGTACCTATTACATACGTAATATATGTGGTGAACATCAGTAAGATTGGACCAACAACACATATAGCTCCCATACAATCGATTGTTCCGTTAAAAAGGTTTTGGGTTGTTACTCTTGCAAACTAATAGCTAGGAACATAAACTTTTGCAGCTACTGTACCTATTACATACTTAATATATGTGGTGAACATCAGTAAGATTGGACCAACAACACATATAGCTCCCATACAATCGATTGTTCCGATAAAAAGTTTTTGGGTTGTTACTCTTGCAAACTAATAGCTAGGAACATAAACTTTTGCAGCTACTGGACCTATTACATACGTAATATATGTGGTGAACATCAGTAAGATTGGAACAACAACACATATAGCTCCCATACAATCGATTGTTCCGTTAAAAAGGTTTTGGGTTGTTACTCTTGCAAACTAATAGCTAGGAACATAAACTTTTGCAGCTACTGTACCTATTACATATGTAATATATGTGGTGAAGATCAGTAAGATTGGACCAACAACACATATAGCTCCCATACAATCGATTGTTCCGATAAAAAGGTTTTGGGTTGTTACTCTTGCAAACTAATAGCTAGGAACATAAACTTTTGCAGCTACTGTACCTATTATATTCGTAATATATGTGGTAAACATCAGTAAGAACGGACCAACAACACATATAGCTCCCATACAATCGATTTTTCCGTTAAAAAGGTTTTGGGTTGTTACTCTTGCAAACTAATAGCTAGGAACATAAACTTTTGCAGCTACTGTACCTATTACATACTTAATATATGTGGTGAACATCAGTAAGATTGGACCAACAACACATATAGCTCCCATACAATCGATTGTTCCGTTAAAAAGGTTTTGGGTTGTTACTCTTGCAAACTAATAGCTAGGAACATACACTTTTGCAGCTACTGTACCTATTACATACTTAATATATGTGGTGAACATCAGTAAGATTGGACCAACAACACATATAGCTCCCATACAATCGATTGTTCCGTTAAAAAGGTTTTGGGTTGTTACTCTTGCAAACTAATAGCTAGGAACATAAACTTTTGCAGCTACTATACCTATTACATACTTAATATATGTGGTGAACATCAGTAAGATTGGACCAACAACACATATAGCTCCCATCCAATCGGTTGTTCCGATAAAAAGGTTTTGGGTTGTTACTCTTGCAAATTAATAGCTAGGAACATAAAGTTATGCGGCCACTCTACCTATTGCATATGTAATATATGTGGTGAAGATCAGTAAGATTGGACCAACACAACATATAGCTCCCATACAATCGATTGTTCCGATAAAAAGGTTTTGGGTTGTTACTCTTGCAAACTAATAGCTAGGAACATAAACTTTTGCAGCTACTGTACCTATTACATGCGTAATATATGTGGTGAAGATCAGTAAGATTGGACCAACACAACATATAGCTCCCATACAATCGGTTGTTCCGATAAAAAGGTTTTGGGTTGTTACTCTTGCAAATTATTAGCTAGGAACATAAACTTTTGCAGCTACTGTACCTATTCCATATGTAATATATGTGGTGAAGATCAGTAAGATTGGACCAACACAACATATAGCTCCCATACAATCGGTTGTTCCGATAAAAAGGTTTTGGGTTGTTACTCTTGCAAATTATTAGCTAGGAACATAAATTTATGCGGCCACTCTACCTATTGCATATGTAATATATGTGGTGAAGATCAGTAAAATTGGACCAACAACACATATAGCTCCCATACAATCGATTGTTCCGATAAAAAGGTTTTGGGTTGTTACTCTTGCAAACTAATAGCTAGGAACATAAACTTTTGCAGCTACTGTACCTATTACATACGTAATATATGTGGTGAACATCAGTAAGATTGGACCAACAACACATATAGCTCCCATACAATCGATTGTTCAGTTAAAAAGGTTTTGGGTTGTTACTCTTGCAAACTAATAGCTACGAACATAAACTTTTGCAGCTACTGTACCTATTACATACTTAATGTATGTGGTGAACATCAGTAAGATTGGACCAACAACACATATAGCACGCATACAATCGATTGTTCCGTTAAAAAGGTTTTGAGTTGTTACTCTTGCAAAGTAATAGCTAGGAACATAAACTTTTGCAGCTACTATACCTTTTACATACTTAATATATGTGGTGAACATCAGTAAGATTGGACCAACAACACATATAGCTCCCATACAATCGATTGTTCCGTTAAAAAGGTTTTGGGTTGTTACTCTTGCAAATTATTAGCTAGGAACATAAACTTTTGCAGCTACTGTACCTATTACATATGTAATATATGTGGTGAAGATCAGTAAGATTGGACCAACACAACATATAGCTGCCATACAATCGGTTGTTCCGATAAAAAGGTTTTGGGTTGTTACTCTTGCAAATTAATAGCTAGGAACATAAATTTATGCGGCCGCTCTACCTATTGCATATGTAATATATGTGGTGAAGATCAGTAAGATTGGACCAACACAACATATAGCTCCCATACAATCGGTTGTTCCGATAAAAAGGTTTTGGGTTGTTACTCTTGCAAATTATTAGCTAGGAACATAAACTTTTGCAGCTACTGTACCTATTATATTCGTAATATATGTGGTAAACATCAGTAAGAACGGACCAACAACACATATAGCTCCCATACAATCGGTTGTTCCGATAAAAAGGTTTTGGGTTGTTACTCTTGCAAATTATTAGCTAGGAACATAAACTTTTGCAGCTACTGTACCTATTATATTCGTAATATATGTGGTGAACATCAGTAAGAACGGACCAACAACACATATAGCTCCCATACAATCGATTGTTCCGTTAAAAAGGTTTTGGGTTGTTACTCTTGCAAATTAATAGCTAGGAACATAAATTTATGCGGCCACTCTACCTATTGCATATGTAATATATGTGGTGAAGATCAGTAAGATTGGACCAACAACACATATAGCTCCCATACAATCGATTGTTCCGATAAAAAGGTTTTGGGTTGTTACTCTTGCAAACTAATAGCAAGGAACATAACCTTTTGCAGCTACTGTACCTATTACATACTTAATATATGTGGTGAACATCAGTAAGAACGGACCAACAACACATATAGCTCCCATACAATCGGTTGTTCCGATAAAAAGGTTTTGGGTTGTTACTCTTGCAAATTATTAGCTAGGAACATAAACTTTTGCAGCTACTGTACCTATTACATACGTAATATATGTGGTGAACATCAGTAAGATTGGACCAACAACACATATAGCTCCCATACAATCGATTGTTCCGTTGAAAAGGTTTTGGGTTGTTACTCTTGCAAACTAATAGCTAGGAACATAAACTTTTGCAGCTACTGTACCTATTATATTCGTAATATATGTGGTAAACATCAGTAAGAACGGACCAACAACACATATAGCTCCCATACAATCGGTTGTTCCGATAAAAAGGTTTTGGGTTGTTACTCTTGCAAATTATTAGCTAGGAACATAAACTTTTGCAGCTACTGTACCTATTACATACGTAATATATGTGGTGAACATCAGTAAGATTGGACCAACAACACATATAGCTCCCATACAATCGATTGTTCCGTTGAAAAGGTTTTGGGTTGTTACTCTTGCAAACTAATAGCTAGGAACATAAACTTTTGCAGCTACTGTACCTATTATATTCGTAATATATGTGGTAAACATCAGTAAGAACGGACCAACAACACATATAGCTCCCATACAATCGGTTGTTCCGATAAAAAGGTTTTGGGTTGTTACTCTTGCAAATTATTAGCTAGGAACATAAACTTTTGCAGCTACTGTACCTATTACATACGTAATATATGTGGTGAACATCAGTAAGATTGGACCAACAACACATATAGCACGCATACAATCGATTGTTCCGTTAAAAAGGTTTTGAGTTGTTACTCTTGCAAACTAATAGCAAGGAACATAACCTTTTGCAGCTACTGTACCTATTACATACTTAATATATGTGGTGAACATCAGTAAGAACGGACCAACAACACATATAGCTCCCATACAATCGGTTGTTCCGATAAAAAGGTTTTGGGTTGTTACTCTTGCAAATTATTAGCTAGGAACATAAACTTTTGCAGCTACTGTACCTATTACATACGTAATATATGTGGTGAACATCAGTAAGATTGGACCAACAACACATATAGCTCCCATACAATCGATTGTTCAGTTAAAAAGGTTTTGGGTTGTTACTCTTGCAAACTAATAGCTACGAACATAAACTTTTGCAGCTACTGTACCTATTACATACTTAATGTATGTGGTGAACATCAGTAAGATTGGACCAACAACACATATAGCACGCATACAATCGATTGTTCCGTTAAAAAGGTTTTGGGTTGTTACTCTTGCAAATTAATAGCTAGGAACATAAATTTATGCGGCCACTCTACCTATTGCATATGTAATATATGTGGTGAAGATCAGTAAGATTGGACCAACAACACATATAGCTCCCATACAATCGATTGTTCCGTTAAAAAGGTTTTGGGTTGTTACTCTTGCAAACTAATAGCTAGGAACATAAACTTTTGCAGCTACTGTACCTATTACATACTTAATATATGTGGTGAACATCAGTAAGATTGGACCAACAACACATATAGCTCCCATACAATCGATTGTTCCGATAAAAAGTTTTTGGGTTGTTACTCTTGCAAACTAATAGCTAGGAACATAAACTTTTGCAGCTACTGGACCTATTACATACGTAATATATGTGGTGAACATCAGTAAGATTGGAACAACAACACATATAGCTCCCATACAATCGATTGTTCCGTTAAAAAGGTTTTGGGTTGTTACTCTTGCAAACTAATAGCTAGGAACATAAACTTTTGCAGCTACTGTACCTATTACATATGTAATATATGTGGTGAAGATCAGTAAGATTGGACCAACAACACATATAGCTCCCATACAATCGATTGTTCCGATAAAAAGGTTTTGGGTTGTTACTCTTGCAAACTAATAGCTAGGAACATAAACTTTTGCAGCTACTGTACCTATTATATTCGTAATATATGTGGTAAACATCAGTAAGAACGGACCAACAACACATATAGCTCCCATACAATCGATTTTTCCGTTAAAAAGGTTTTGGGTTGTTACTCTTGCAAACTAATAGCTAGGAACATAAACTTTTGCAGCTACTGTACCTATTACATACTTAATATATGTGGTGAACATCAGTAAGATTGGACCAACAACACATATAGCTCCCATACAATCGATTGTTCCGTTAAAAAGGTTTTGGGTTGTTACTCTTGCAAACTAATAGCTAGGAACATACACTTTTGCAGCTACTGTACCTATTACATACTTAATATATGTGGTGAACATCAGTAAGATTGGACCAACAACACATATAGCTCCCATACAATCGATTGTTCCGTTAAAAAGGTTTTGGGTTGTTACTCTTGCAAACTAATAGCTAGGAACATAAACTTTTGCAGCTACTATACCTATTACATACTTAATATATGTGGTGAACATCAGTAAGATTGGACCAACAACACATATAGCTCCCATCCAATCGGTTGTTCCGATAAAAAGGTTTTGGGTTGTTACTCTTGCAAATTAATAGCTAGGAACATAAAGTTATGCGGCCACTCTACCTATTGCATATGTAATATATGTGGTGAAGATCAGTAAGATTGGACCAACACAACATATAGCTCCCATACAATCGATTGTTCCGATAAAAAGGTTTTGGGTTGTTACTCTTGCAAACTAATAGCTAGGAACATAAACTTTTGCAGCTACTGTACATATTACATACGTAATATATGTGGTGAAGATCAGTAAGATTGGACCAACACAACATATAGCTCCCATACAATCGGTTGTTCCGATAAAAAGGTTTTGGGTTGTTACTCTTGCAAATTATTAGCTAGGAACATAAACTTTTGCAGCTACTGTACCTATTCCATATGTAATATATGTGGTGAAGATCAGTAAGATTGGACCACCACAACATATAGCTCCCATACAATCGGTTGTTCCGATAAAAAGGTTTTGGGTTGTTACTCTTGCAAATTATTAGCTAGGAACATAAATTTATGCGGCCACTCTACCTATTGCATATGTAATATATGTGGTGAAGATCAGTAAAATTGGACCAACAACACATATAGCTCCCATACAATCGATTGTTCCGATAAAAAGGTTTTGGGTTGTTACTCTTGCAAACTAATAGCTAGGAACATAAACTTTTGCAGCTACTGTACCTATTACATACGTAATATATGTGGTGAACATCAGTAAGATTGGACCAACAACACATATAGCTCCCATACAATCGATTGTTCAGTTAAAAAGGTTTTGGGTTGTTACTCTTGCAAACTAATAGCTACGAACATAAACTTTTGCAGCTACTGTACCTATTACATACTTAATGTATGTGGTGAACATCAGTAAGATTGGACCAACAACACATATAGCACGCATACAATCGATTGTTCCGTTAAAAAGGTTTTGAGTTGTTACTCTTGCAAAGTAATAGCTAGGAACATAAACTTTTGCAGCTACTATACCTTTTACATACTTAATATATGTGGTGAACATCAGTAAGATTGGACCAACAACACATATAGCTCCCATACAATCGATTGTTCCGTTAAAAAGGTTTTGGGTTGTTACTCTTGCAAATTATTAGCTAGGAACATAAACTTTTGCAGCTACTGTACCTATTACATATGTAATATATGTGGTGAAGATCAGTAAGATTGGACCAACACAACATATAGCTGCCATACAATCGGTTGTTCCGATAAAAAGGTTTTGGGTTGTTACTCTTGCAAATTAATAGCTAGGAACATAAATTTATGCGGCCGCTCTACCTATTGCATATGTAATATATGTGGTGAAGATCAGTAAGATTGGACCAACACAACATATAGCTCCCATACAATCGGTTGTTCCGATAAAAAGGTTTTGGGTTGTTACTCTTGCAAATTATTAGCTAGGAACATAAACTTTTGCAGCTACTGTACCTATTATATTCGTAATATATGTGGTAAACATCAGTAAGAACGGACCAACAACACATATAGCTCCCATACAATCGATTGTTCCGATAAAAAGGTTTTGGGTTGTTACTCTTGCAAACTAATAGCTAGGAACATAAACTTTTGCAGCTACTGTACCTATTACATACGTAATATATGTGGTGAAGATCAGTAAGATTGGACCAACACAACATATAGCTCCCATACAATCGGTTGTTCCGATAAAAAGGTTTTGGGTTGTTACTCTTGCAAATTATTAGCTAGGAACATAAACTTTTGCAGCTACTGTACCTATTCCATATGTAATATATGTGGTGAAGATCAGTAAGATTGGACCAACACAACATATAGCTCCCATACAATCGGTTGTTCCGATAAAAAGGTTTTGGGTTGTTACTCTTGCAAATTATTAGCTAGGAACATAAATTTATGCGGCCACTCTACCTATTGCATATGTAATATATGTGGTGAAGATCAGTAAAATTGGACCAACAACACATATAGCTCCCATACAATCGATTGTTCCGATAAAAAGGTTTTGGGTTGTTACTCTTGCAAACTAATAGCTAGGAACATAAACTTTTGCAGCTACTGTACCTATTACATACGTAATATATGTGGTGAACATCAGTAAGATTGGACCAACAACACATATAGCTCCCATACAATCGATTGTTCAGTTAAAAAGGTTTTGGGTTGTTACTCTTGCAAACTAATAGCTACGAACATAAACTTTTGCAGCTACTGTACCTATTACATACTTAATGTATGTGGTGAACATCAGTAAGATTGGACCAACAACACATATAGCACGCATACAATCGATTGTTCCGTTAAAAAGGTTTTGAGTTGTTACTCTTGCAAAGTAATAGCTAGGAACATAAACTTTTGCAGCTACTATACCTTTTACATACTTAATATATGTGGTGAACATCAGTAAGATTGGACCAACAACACATATAGCTCCCATACAATCGATTGTTCCGTTAAAAAGGTTTTGGGTTGTTACTCTTGCAAATTATTAGCTAGGAACATAAACTTTTGCAGCTACTGTACCTATTACATATGTAATATATGTGGTGAAGATCAGTAAGATTGGACCAACACAACATATAGCTGCCATACAATCGGTTGTTCCGATAAAAAGGTTTTGGGTTGTTACTCTTGCAAATTAATAGCTAGGAACATAAATTTATGCGGCCGCTCTACCTATTGCATATGTAATATATGTGGTGAAGATCAGTAAGATTGGACCAACACAACATATAGCTCCCATACAATCGGTTGTTCCGATAAAAAGGTTTTGGGTTGTTACTCTTGCAAATTATTAGCTAGGAACATAAACTTTTGCAGCTACTGTACCTATTATATTCGTAATATATGTGGTAAACATCAGTAAGAACGGACCAACAACACATATAGCTCCCATACAATCGGTTGTTCCGATAAAAAGGTTTTGGGTTGTTACTCTTGCAAATTATTAGCTAGGAACATAAACTTTTGCAGCTACTGTACCTATTATATTCGTAATATATGTGGTGAACATCAGTAAGAACGGACCAACAACACATATAGCTCCCATACAATCGATTGTTCCGTTAAAAAGGTTTTGGGTTGTTACTCTTGCAAATTAATAGCTAGGAACATAAATTTATGCGGCCACTCTACCTATTGCATATGTAATATATGTGGTGAAGATCAGTAAGATTGGACCAACAACACATATAGCTCCCATACAATCGATTGTTCCGATAAAAAGGTTTTGGGTTGTTACTCTTGCAAACTAATAGCAAGGAACATAACCTTTTGCAGCTACTGTACCTATTACATACTTAATATATGTGGTGAACATCAGTAAGAACGGACCAACAACACATATAGCTCCCATACAATCGGTTGTTCCGATAAAAAGGTTTTGGGTTGTTACTCTTGCAAATTATTAGCTAGGAACATAAACTTTTGCAGCTACTGTACCTATTACATACGTAATATATGTGGTGAACATCAGTAAGATTGGACCAACAACACATATAGCTCCCATACAATCGATTGTTCCGTTGAAAAGGTTTTGGGTTGTTACTCTTGCAAACTAATAGCTAGGAACATAAACTTTTGCAGCTACTGTACCTATTATATTCGTAATATATGTGGTAAACATCAGTAAGAACGGACCAACAACACATATAGCTCCCATACAATCGATTGTTCCGTTAAAAAGGTTTTGGGTTGTTACTCTTGCAAACTAATAGCAAGGAACATAACCTTTTGCAGCTACTGTACCTATTACATACTTAATATATGTGGTGAACATCAGTAAGAACGGACCAACAACACATATAGCTCCCATACAATCGGTTGTTCCGATAAAAAGGTTTTGGGTTGTTACTCTTGCAAATTATTAGCTAGGAACATAAACTTTTGCAGCTACTGTACCTATTACATACGTAATATATGTGGTGAACATCAGTAAGATTGGACCAACAACACATATAGCTCCCATACAATCGATTGTTCCGTTGAAAAGGTTTTGGGTTGTTACTCTTGCAAACTAATAGCTAGGAACATAAACTTTTGCAGCTACTGTACCTATTATATTCGTAATATATGTGGTAAACATCAGTAAGAACGGACCAACAACACATATAGCTCCCATACAATCGATTGTTCCGTTAAAAAGGTTTTGGGTTGTTACTCTTGCAAACTAATAGCAAGGAACATAACCTTTTGCAGCTACTGTACCTATTACATACTTAATATATGTGGTGAACATCAGTAAGAACGGACCAACAACACATATAGCTGCCATACAATCGGTTGTTCCGATAAAAAGGTTTTGGGTTGTTACTCTTGCAAATTAATAGCTAGGAACATAAATTTATGCGGCCGCTCTACCTATTGCATATGTAATATATGTGGTGAAGATCAGTAAGATTGGACCAACACAACATATAGCTCCCATACAATCGGTTGTTCCGATAAAAAGGTTTTGGGTTGTTACTCTTGCAAATTATTAGCTAGGAACATAAACTTTTGCAGCTACTGTACCTATTATATTCGTAATATATGTGGTAAACATCAGTAAGAACGGACCAACAACACATATAGCTCCCATACAATCGGTTGTTCCGATAAAAAGGTTTTGGGTTGTTACTCTTGCAAATTATTAGCTAGGAACATAAACTTTTGCAGCTACTGTACCTATTATATTCGTAATATATGTGGTGAACATCAGTAAGAACGGACCAACAACACATATAGCTCCCATACAATCGATTGTTCCGTTAAAAAGGTTTTGGGTTGTTACTCTTGCAAATTAATAGCTAGGAACATAAATTTATGCGGCCACTCTACCTATTGCATATGTAATATATGTGGTGAAGATCAGTAAGATTGGACCAACAACACATATAGCTCCCATACAATCGATTGTTCCGATAAAAAGGTTTTGGGTTGTTACTCTTGCAAACTAATAGCAAGGAACATAACCTTTTGCAGCTACTGTACCTATTACATACTTAATATATGTGGTGAACATCAGTAAGAACGGACCAACAACACATATAGCTCCCATACAATCGGTTGTTCCGATAAAAAGGTTTTGGGTTGTTACTCTTGCAAATTATTAGCTAGGAACATAAACTTTTGCAGCTACTGTACCTATTACATACGTAATATATGTGGTGAACATCAGTAAGATTGGACCAACACAACATATAGCTCCCATACAATCGATTGTTCCGTTAAAAAGGTTTTGGGTTGTTACTCTTGCAAACTTATAGCTACGAACATAAAATTTTGCAGCTACTGTACCTATTACATACTTAATATATGTGGTGAACATCAGTAAGATTGGACCAACAACACATATAGCTCCCATACAATCGAATGTTCCGATAAAAAGGTTTTGGGTTGTTACTCTTGCAAATTATTAGCTAGGAACATAAATTTATGCGGCCACTCTACCTATTGCATATGTAATATATGTGGTGAAGATCAGTAAGATTGGACCAACACAACATATAGCTCCCATACAATCGGTTGTTCCGATAAAAAAAGTTTTGGGTTGTTACTCTTGCAAATTATTAGCTAGGAACATAAACTTTTGCAGCTACTGTACCTATTATATTCGTAATATATGTGGTAAACATCAGTAAGAACGGACCAACAACACATATAGCTCCCATACAATCGGTTGTTCGGATAAAAAGGTTTTGGGTTGTTACTCTTGCAAATTATTAGCTAGGAACATAAACTTTTGCAGCTACTGTACCTATTATATTCGTAATATATGTGGTAAACATCAGTAAGAACGGACCAACAACACATATAGCTCCCATACAATCGGTTGTTCCGATAAAAAGGTTTTGGGTTGTTACTCTTGCAAATTATTAGCTAGGAACATAAACTTTTGCAGCTACTGTACCTATTACATACTTAATATATGTGGTGAACATCAGTAAGATTGGACCAACAACACATATAGCTCCCATAGAATCGATTGTTCCGATAAAAAGTTTTGGGTTGTTACTCTTGCAAATTATTAGCTAGGAACATAAACTTTTGCAGCTACTGTACCTATTATATTCGTAATATATGTGGTAAACATCAGTAAGAACGGACCAACAACACATATAGCTCCCATACAATCGGTTGTTCCGATAAAAAGGTTTTGGGTTGTTACTCTTGCAAATTATTAGCTAGGAACATAAACTTTTGCAGCTACTGTACCTATTACATACGTAATATATGTGGTGAACATCAGTAAGATTGGACCAACAACACATATAGCTCCCATACAATCGATTGTTCCGTTAAAAAGGTTTTGGGTTGTTACTCTTGCAAACTAATAGCTAGGAACATAAACTTTTGCAGCTACTGTACCTATTACATACTTAATATATGTGGTGAACATCAGTAAGATTGGACCAACACAACATATAGCTCCCATACAATCGGTTGTTCCGATAAAAAGGTTTTGGGTTGTTACTCTTGCAAATTAATAGCTAGGAACATAAATTTATGCGGCCACTCTACCTATTGCATATGTAATATATGTGGTGAAGATCAGTAAGATTGGACCAACACAACATATAGCTCCCATACAATCGGTTGTTCCGATAAAAAAAGTTTTGGGTTGTTACTCTTGCAAATTATTAGCTAGGAACATAAACTTTTGCAGCTACTGTACCTATTATATTCGTAATATATGTGGTAAACATCAGTAAGAACGGACCAACAACACATATAGCTCCCATACAATCGGTTGTTCCGATAAAAAGGTTTTGGGTTGTTACTCTTGCAAATTATTAGCTAGGAACATAAACTTTTGCAGCTACTGTACCTATTATATTCGTAATATATGTGGTAAACATCAGTAAGAACGGACCAACAACACATATAGCTCCCATACAATCGGTTGTTCCGATAAAAAGGTTTTGGGTTGTTACTCTTGCAAATTATTAGCTAGGAACATAAACTTTTGCAGCTACTGTACCTATTACATACGTAATATATGTGGTGAACATCAGTAAGATTGGACCAACAACACATATAGCTCCCATACAATCGATTGTTCCGTTAAAAAGGTTTTGGGTTGTTACTCTTGCAAACTAATAGCTAGGAACATAAACTTTTGCAGCTACTGTACCTATTACATACTTAATATATGTGGTGAACATCAGTAAGATTGGACCAACACAACATATAGCTCCCATACAATCGGTTGTTCCGATAAAAAGGTTTTGGGTTGTTACTCTTGCAAATTATTAGCTAGGAACATAAACTTTTGCAGCTACTGTACCTATTATATTCGTAATATATGTGGTGAACATCAGTAAGATTGGACCAACAACACATATAGCTCCCATACAATCGATTGTTCCGTTAAAAAGGTTTTGGGTTGTTACTCTTGCAAATTATTAGCTAGGAACATAAATTTTTGCAGCTACTGTACCTATTATATTCGTAATATATGTGGTAAACATCAGTAAGAACGGACCAACAACACATATAGCTCCCATACAATCGATTGTTCCGTTAAAAAGGTTTTGGGTTGTTACTCTTGCAAACTAATAGCTAGGAACATAAACTTTTGCAGCTACTGTACCTATTACATACTTAATATATGTGGTGAACATCAGTAAGATTGGACCAACAACACATATAGCTCCCATACAATCGATTGTTCCGATAAAAAGGTTTTGGGTTGTTACTCTTGCAAACTAATAGCTAGGAACATAAACTTTTGCAGCTACTGTACCTATTACATACGTAATATATGTGGTGAACATCAGTAAGATTGGACCAACAACACATATAGCTCCCATACAATCGATTGTTCCGTTAAAAAGGTTTTGGGTTGTTACTCTTGCAAACTAATAGCTAGGAACATAAACTTTTGCAGCTACTGTACCTATTACATACTTAATATATGTGGTGAACATCAGTAAGATTGGACCAACAACACATATAGCTCCCATACAATCGATTGTTCCGATAAAAAGTTTTTGGGTTGTTACTCTTGCAAACTAATAGCTAGGAACATAAACTTTTGCAGCTACTGGACCTATTACATACGTAATATATGTGGTGAACATCAGTAAGATTGGAACAACAACACATATAGCTCCCATACAATCGATTGTTCCGTTAAAAAGGTTTTGGGTTGTTACTCTTGCAAACTAATAGCTAGGAACATAAACTTTTGCAGCTACTGTACCTATTACATATGTAATATATGTGGTGAAGATCAGTAAGATTGGACCAACAACACATATAGCTCCCATACAATCGATTGTTCCGATAAAAAGGTTTTGGGTTGTTACTCTTGCAAACTAATAGCTAGGAACATAAACTTTTGCAGCTACTGTACCTATTACATACTTAATATATGTGGTGAACATCAGTAAGATTGGACCAACAACACATATAGCTCCCATACAATCGATTGTTCCGTTAAAAAGGTTTTGGGTTGTTACTCTTGCAAACTAATAGCTAGGAACATACACTTTTGCAGCTACTGTACCTATTACATACTTAATATATGTGGTGAACATCAGTAAGATTGGACCAACAACACATATAGCTCCCATACAATCGAACATCAGTAAGATTGGACCAACAACACATATAGCTCCCATACAATCGGTTGTTCCGATAAAAAGGTTTTGGGTTGTTACTCTTGCAAATTAATAGCTAGGAACATAAAGTTATGCGGCCACTCTACCTATTGCATATGTAATATATGTGGTGAAGATCAGTAAGATTGGACCAACACAACATATAGCTCCCATACAATCGATTGTTCCGATAAAAAGGTTTTGGGTTGTTACTCTTGCAAACTAATAGCTAGGCACATAAACTTTTGCAGCTACTGTACCTATTACATACGTAATATATGTGGTGAAGATCAGTAAGATTGGACCAACACAACATATAGCTCCCATACAATCGGTTGTTCCGATAAAAAGGTTTTGGGTTGTTACTCTTGCAAATTATTAGCTAGGAACATAAACTTTTGCAGCCACTGTACCTATTCCATATGTAATATATGTGGTGAAGATCAGTAAGATTGGACCAACAACACATATAGCTCCCATACAATCGATTGTTCCGATAAAAAGGTTTTGGGTTGTTACTCTTGCAAACTAATAGCTAGGAACATAAACTTTTGCAGCTACTGTACCTATTACATACGTAATATATGTGGTGAACATCAGTAAGATTGGACCAACAACACATATAGCTCCCATACAATCGATTGTTCAGTTAAAAAGGTTTTGGGTTGTTACTCTTGCAAACTAATAGCTACGAACATAAACTTTTGCAGCTACTGTACCTATTACATACTTAATATATGTGGTGAACATCAGTAAGATTGGACCAACAACACATATAGCACGCATACAATCGATTGTTCCGTTAAAAAGGTTTTGAGTTGTTACTCTTGCAAAGTAATAGCTAGGAACATAAACTTTTGCAGCTACTATACCTATTACATACTTAATATATGTGGTGAACATCAGTAAGATTGGACCAACAACACATATAGCTCCCATACAATCGATTGTTCCGTTAAAAAGGTTTTGGGTTGTTACTCTTGCAAATTATTAGCTAGGAACATAAACTTTTGCAGCTACTGTACCTATTACATATGTAATATATGTGGTGAAGATCAGTAAGATTGGACCAACACAACATATAGCTGCCATACAATCGGTTGTTCCGATAAAAAGGTTTTGGGTTGTTACTCTTGCAAATTAATAGCTAGGAACATAAATTTATGCGGCCGCTCTACCTATTGCATATGTAATATATGTGGTGAAGATCAGTAAGATTGGACCAACACAACATATAGCTCCCATACAATCGGTTGTTCCGATAAAAAGGTTTTGGGTTGTTACTCTTGCAAATTATTAGCTAGGAACATAAACTTTTGCAGCTACTGTACCTATTATATTCGTAATATATGTGGTAAACATCAGTAAGAACGGACCAACAACACATATAGCTCCCATACAATCGGTTGTTCCGATAAAAAGGTTTTGGGTTGTTACTCTTGCAAATTATTAGCTAGGAACATAAACTTTTGCAGCTACTGTACCTATTATATTCGTAATATATGTGGTGAACATCAGTAAGAACGGACCAACAACACATATAGCTCCCATACAATCGATTGTTCCGTTAAAAAGGTTTTGGGTTGTTACTCTTGCAAATTAATAGCTAGGAACATAAATTTATGCGGCCACTCTACCTATTGCATATGTAATATATGTGGTGAAGATCAGTAAGATTGGACCAACAACACATATAGCTCCCATACAATCGATTGTTCCGATAAAAAGGTTTTGGGTTGTTACTCTTGCAAACTAATAGCAAGGAACATAACCTTTTGCAGCTACTGTACCTATTACATACTTAATATATGTGGTGAACATCAGTAAGAACGGACCAACAACACATATAGCTCCCATACAATCGGTTGTTCCGATAAAAAGGTTTTGGGTTGTTACTCTTGCAAATTATTAGCTAGGAACATAAACTTTTGCAGCTACTGTACCTATTACATACGTAATATATGTGGTGAACATCAGTAAGATTGGACCAACAACACATATAGCTCCCATACAATCGATTGTTCCGTTAAAAAGGTTTTGGGTTGTTACTCTTGCAAACTAATAGCTAGGAACATAAACTTTTGCAGCTACTGTACCTATTATATTCGTAATATATGTGGTAAACATCAGTAAGAACGGACCAACAACACATATAGCTCCCATACAATCGATTGTTCCGTTAAAAAGGTTTTGGGTTGTTACTCTTGCAAACTAATAGCTAGGAACATAAACTTTTGCAGCTACTGTACATATTACATACTTAATATATGTGGTGAACATCAGTAAGATTGGACCAACACAACATATAGCTCCCATACAATCGATTGTTCCGTTAAAAAGGTTTTGGGTTGTTACTCTTGCAAACTTATAGCTACGAACATAAAATTTTGCAGCTACTGTACCTATTACATACTTAATATATGTGGTGAACATCAGTAAGATTGGACCAACAACACATATAGCTCCCATACAATCGAATGTTCCGATAAAAAGGTTTTGGGTTGTTACTCTTGCAAATTATTAGCTAGGAACATAAATTTATGCGGCCACTCTACCTATTGCATATGTAATATATGTGGTGAAGATCAGTAACATTGGACCAACACAACATATAGCTCCCATACAATCGGTTGTTCCGATAAAAAAAGTTTTGGGTTGTTACTCTTGCAAATTATTAGCTAGGAACATAAACTTTTGCAGCTACTGTACCTATTATATTCGTAATATATGTGGTAAACATCAGTAAGAACGGACCAACAACACATATAGCTCCCATACAATCGGTTGTTCGGATAAAAAGGTTTTGGGTTGTTACTCTTGCAAATTATTAGCTAGGACCATAAACTCTTGCAGCTACTGTACCTATTATATTCGTAATATATGTGGTAAACATCAGTAAGAACGGACCAACAACACATATAGCTGCCATACAATCGGTTGTTCCGATAAAAAGGTTTTGGGTTGTTACTCTTGCAAATTATTAGCTAGGAACATAAACTTTTGCAGCTACTGTACCTATTACATACTTAATATATGTGGTGAACATCAGTAAGAACGGACCAACAACACATATAGCTCCCATACAATCGGTTGTTCGGATAAAAAGGTTTTGGGTTGTTACTCTTGCAAATTATTAGCTAGGACCATAAACTCTTGCAGCTACTGTACCTATTATATTCGTAATATATGTGGTAAACATCAGTAAGAACGGACCAACAACACATATAGCTGCCATACAATCGGTTGTTCCGATAAAAAGGTTTTGGGTTGTTACTCTTGCAAATTATTAGCTAGGACCATAAACTCTTGCAGCTACTGTACCTATTATATTCGTAATATATGTGGTAAACATCAGTAAGAACGGACCAACAACACATATAGCTCCCATACAATCGGTTGTTCCGATAAAAAGGTTTTGGGTTGTTACTCTTGCAAATTATTAGCTAGGACCATAAACTCTTGCAGCTACTGTACCTATTATATTCGTAATATATGTGGTAAACATCAGTAAGAACGGACCAACAACACATATAGCTGCCATACAATCGGTTGTTCCGATAAAAAGTTTTGGGTTGTTACTCTTGCAAATTATTAGCTAGGAACATAAACTTTTGCAGCTACTGTACCTATTATATTCGTAATATATGTGGTAAACATCAGTAAGAACGGACCAACAACACATATAGCTCCCATACAATCGGTTGTTCCGATAAAAAGGTTTTGGGTTGTTACTCTTGCAAATTATTAGCTAGGAACATAAACTTTTGCAGCTACTGTACCTATTATATTCGTAATATATGTGGTAAACATCAGTAAGAACGGACCAACAACACATATAGCTCCCATACAATCGGTTGTTCCGATAAAAAGGTTTTGGGTTGTTACTCTTGCAAATTATTAGCTAGGAACATAAACTTTTGCAGCTACTGTACCTATTACATACGTAATATATGTGGTGAACATCAGTAAGATTGGACCAACAACACATATAGCTCCCATACAATCGATTGTTCCGTTAAAAAGTTTTGGGTTGTTACTCTTGCAAACTAATAGCTAGGAACATAAACTTTTGCAGCTACTGTACCTATTACATACTTAATATATGTGGTAAACATCAGTAAGAACAGACCAACAACACATATAGCTCCCATACAATCGGTTGTTCGGATAAAAAGGTTTTGGGTTGTTACTCTTGCAAATTATTAGCTAGGAACATAAACTTTTGCAGCTACTGTACCTATTATATTCGTAATATATGTGGTAAACATCAGTAAGAGCGGACCAACAACACATATAGCTCCCATACAATCGGTTGTTCGGATAAAAAGGTTTTGGGTTGTTACTCTTGCAAATTATTAGCTAGGACCATAAACTCTTGCAGCTACTGTACCTATTATATTCGTAATATATGTGGTAAACATCAGTAAGAACGGACCAACAACACACGATAAAAAGGTTTTGGGTTGTTACTCTTGCAAATTATTAGCTAGGAACATAAACTTTTGCAGCTACTGTACCTATTACATACGTAATATATGTGGTGAACATCAGTAAGATTGGACCAACAACACATATAGCTCCCATACAATCGATTGTTCCGTTAAAAAGGTTTTGGGTTGTTACTCTTGCAAACTAATAGCTAGGAACATAAACTTTTGCAGCTACTGTACCTATTACATACTTAATATATGTGGTGAACATCAGTAAGATTGGACCAACACAACATATAGCTCCCATACAATCGGTTGTTCCGATAAAAAGGTTTTGGGTTGTTACTCTTGCAAATTAATAGCTAGGAACATAAATTTATGCGGCCACTCTACCTATTGCATATGTAATATATGTGGTGAAGATCAGTAAGATTGGACCAACACAACATATAGCTCCCATACAATCGGTTGTTCCGATAAAAAAAGTTTTGGGTTGTTACTCTTGCAAATTATTAGCTAGGAACATAAACTTTTGCAGCTACTGTACCTATTATATTCGTAATATATGTGGTAAACATCAGTAAGAACGGACCAACAACACATATAGCTCCCATACAATCGGTTGTTCCGATAAAAAGGTTTTGGGTTGTTACTCTTGCAAATTATTAGCTAGGAACATAAACTTTTGCAGCTACTGTACCTATTATATTCGTAATATATGTGGTAAACATCAGTAAGAACGGACCAACAACACATATAGCTCCCATACAATCGGTTGTTCCGATAAAAAGGTTTTGGGTTGTTACTCTTGCAAATTATTAGCTAGGAACATAAACTTTTGCAGCTACTGTACCTATTACATACGTAATATATGTGGTGAACATCAGTAAGATTGGACCAACAACACATATAGCTCCCATACAATCGATTGTTCCGTTAAAAAGGTTTTGGGTTGTTACTCTTGCAAACTAATAGCTAGGAACATAAACTTTTGCAGCTACTGTACCTATTACATACTTAATATATGTGGTGAACATCAGTAAGATTGGACCAACACAACATATAGCTCCCATACAATCGGTTGTTCCGATAAAAAGGTTTTGGGTTGTTACTCTTGCAAATTATTAGCTAGGAACATAAACTTTTGCAGCTACTGTACCTATTATATTCGTAATATATGTGGTAAACATCAGTAAGAACGGACCAACAACACATATAGGTCCCATACAATCGGTTGTTCCGATAAAAAGGTTTTGGGTTGTTACTCTTGCAAATTATTAGCTAGGAACATAAACTTTTGCAGCTACTGTACCTATTACATACTTAATATATGTGGTGAACATCAGTAAGATTGGACCAACAACACATATAGCTCCCATACAATCGATTGTTCCGATAAAAAGGTTTTGGGTTGTTACTCTTGCAAACTAATAGCTAGGAACATAAACTTTTGCAGCTACTGTACCTATTACATACGTAATATATGTGGTGAACATCAGTAAGATTGGACCAACAACACATATAGCTCCCATACAATCGATTGTTCCGTTAAAAAGGTTTTGGGTTGTTACTCTTGCAAACTAATAGCTAGGAACATAAACTTTTGCAGCTACTGTACCTATTACATACTTAATATATGTGGTGAACATCAGTAAGATTGGACCAACAACACATATAGCTCCCATACAATCGATTGTTCCGATAAAAAGGTTTTGGGTTGTTACTCTTGCAAACTAATAGCTAGGAACATAAACTTTTGCAGCTACTGTACCTATTACATACGTAATATATGTGGTGAACATCAGTAAGATTGGACCAACAACACATATAGCTCCCATACAATCGATTGTTCCGTTAAAAAGGTTTTGGGTTGTTACTCTTGCAAACTAATAGCTAGGAACATAAACTTTTGCAGCTACTGTACCTATTACATATGTAATATATGTGGTGAAGATCAGTAAGATTGGACGAACAACACATATAGTTCCCATACAATCGATTGTTCCGATAAAAAGGTTTTGGGTTGTTACTCTTGCAAACTAATAGCTAGGAACATAAACTTTTGCAGCTACTGTACCTATTATATTCGTAATATATGTGGTAAACATCAGTAAGAACGGACCAACAACACATATAGCTCCCATACAATCGATTTTTCCGTTAAAAAGGTTTTAGGTTGTTACTCTTGCAAACTAATAGCTAGGAACATAAACTTTTGCAGCTACTGTACCTATTACATACTTAATATATGTGGTGAACATCAGTAAGATTGGACCAACAACACATATAGCTCCCATACAATCGATTGTTCCGTTAAAAAGGTTTTGGGTTGTTACTCTTGCAAACTAATAGCTAGGAACATAAACTTTTGCAGCTACTGTACCTATTACATACTTAATATATGTGGTGAACATCAGTAAGATTGGACCAACAACACATATAGCTCCCATACAATCGATTGTTCCGTTAAAAAGGTTTTGGGTTGTTACTCTTGGAAAATAATAGCTAGGAACATAAAGTTATGCGGCCACTCTACCTATTGCATATGTAATATATGTGGTGAAGATCAGTAAGATTGGACCAACACAACATATAGCTCCCATACAATCGGTTGTTCCGATAAAAAGGTTTTGGGTTGTTACTCTTGCAAATTAATAGCTAGGAACATAAATTTATGCGGCCACTCTACCTATTGCATATGTAATATATGTGGTGAAGATCAGTAAGATTGGACCAACACAACATATAGCTCCCATACAATCGGTTGTTCCTATAAAAAGGTTTTGGGTTGTTACTCTTGCAAATTATTAGCTAGGAACATAAACTTTTGCAGCTACTGTACCTATTGCATATGTAATATATGTGGTGAAGATCAGTAAGATTGGACCAACACAACATATAGCTCCCATACAATCGGTTGTTCCGGTAAAAATGTTTTGGGTTGTTACTCTTGCAAATTATTAGCTAGGAACATAAACTTTTGCAGCTACTGTACCTATTACATATGTAATATATGTGGTGAAGATCAGTAAGATTGGACCAACAACACATATAGCTCCCATACAATCGATTGTTCCGTTAAAAAGGTTTTGGGTTGTTACTCTTGCAAATTATTAGCTAGGAACATAAACTTTTGCAGCTACTGTACCTATTGCATATGTAATATATGTGGTGAAGATCAGTAAGATTGGACCAACACAACATATAGCTCCCATACAATCGGTTGTTCCGGTAAAAAGGTTTTGGGTTGTTACTCTTGCAAATTAATAGCTAGGAACATAAAGTTATGCGGCCACTCTACCTATTGCATATGTAATATATGTGGTGAAGATCAGTAAGATTGGACCAACACAACATATAGCTCCCATACAATCGGTTGTTCCGATAAAAAGGTTTTGGGTTGTTACTCTTGCAAATTATTAGCTAGGAACATAAACTTTTGCAGCTACTGTACCTATTGCATATGTAATATATGTGGTGAAGATCAGTAAGATTGGACCAACAACACATATAGCTCCCATACAATCGGTTGTTCCGATAAAAAGGTTTTGGGTTGTTACTCTTGCAAATTATTAGCTAGGAACATAAACTTTTGCAGCTACTGTACCTATTACATACTTAATATATGTGGTGAACATCAGTAAGATTGGACCAACAACACATATAGCTCCCATACAATCGATTGTTCCGATAAAAAGGTTTTGGGTTGTTACTCTTGCAAACTAATAGCTAGGAACATAAACTTTTGCAGCTAC
This sequence comes from Merzomyia westermanni, assembly GCA_949987695.1. Classification (NCBI taxonomy): domain Eukaryota; kingdom Metazoa; phylum Arthropoda; class Insecta; order Diptera; family Tephritidae; genus Merzomyia; species Merzomyia westermanni. The sequence continues at coordinate 102,346,969 of OX465289.1, forward strand.
TGTACCTATTACATACGTAATATATGTGGTGAACATCAGTAAGATTGGACCAACAACACATATAGCTCCCATACAATCGATTGTTCCGTTAAAAAGGTTTTGGGTTGTTACTCTTGCAAACTCATAGCTAGGAATATAAACTTTTGCAGCTACTGTACCTATTACATACTTAATATATGTGGTGAACATCAGTAAGATTGGACCAACAACACATATAGCTCCCATACAATCGATTGTTCCGATAAAAAGGTTTTGGGTTGTTACTCTTGCAAACTAATAGCTAGGAACATAAACTTTTGCAGCTACTGTACCTATTACATACGTAATATATGTGGTGAACATCAGTAAGATTGGACCAACAACACATATAGCTCCCATACAATCGATTGTTCCGTTAAAAAGGTTTTGGGTTGTTACTCTTGCAAACTAATAGCTAGGAACATAAACTTTTGCAGCTACTGTACCTATTACATATGTAATATATGTGGTGAAGATCAGTAAGATTGGACCAACAACACATATAGCTCCCATACAATCGATTGTTCCGATAAAAAGGTTTTGGGTTGTTACTCTTGCAAACTAATAGCTAGGAACATAAACTTTTGCAGCTACTGTACCTATTATATTCGTAATATATGTGGTAAACATCAGTAAGAACGGACCAACAACACATATAGCTCCCATACAATCGATTTTTCCGTTAAAAAGGTTTTGGGTTGTTACTCTTGCAAACTAATAGCTAGGAACATAAACTTTTGCAGCTACTGTACCTATTACATACTTAATATATGTGGTGAACATCAGTAAGATTGGACCAACAACACATATAGCTCCCATACAATCGATTGTTCCGTTAAAAAGGTTTTGGGTTGTTACTCTTGCAAACTAATAGCTAGGAACATAAACTTTTGCAGCTACTGTACCTATTACATACTTAAAATTATGTGGTGAACATCAGTAAGATTGGACCAACAACACATATAGCTCCCATACAATCGATTGTTCCGTTAAAAAGGTTTTGGGTTGTTACTCTTGTAAATTAATAGCTAGGAACATAAAGTTATGCGGCCACTCTACCAATTGCATATGTAATATATGTGGTGAAGATCAGTAAGATTGGACCAACACAACATATAGCTGCCATACAATCGGTTGTTCCGATAAAAAGGTTTTGGGTTGTTACTCTTGCAAATTAATAGCTAGGAACATAAATTTATGCGGCCACTCTACCTATTGCATATGTAATATATGTGGTGAAGATCAGTAAGAGTGGACCAACACAACATATAGCTCCCATACAATCGGTTGTTCCGGTAAAAGGGTTTTGGGTTGTTACTCTTGCAAATTAATAGCTAGGAACATAAATTTATGCGGCCACTCTACCTATTGCATATGTAATATATGTGGTGAAGATCAGTAAGATTGGACTAACAACACATATAGCTCCCATACAATCGATTGTTCCGATAAAAAGGTTTTGGGTTGTTACTCTTGCAAACTAATAGCAAGGAACATAAACTTTTGCAGCTACTGTACCTATTACATACGTAATATATGTGGTGAACATCAGTAAGATTGGACCAACAACACATATAGCTCCCATACAATCGATTGTTCCGTTAAAAAGGTTTTGGGTTGTTACTCTTGCAAACTAATAGCTAGGAACATAAACTTTTGCAGCTACTGTACCTATTACATATGTAATATATGTGGTGAAGATCAGTAAGATTGGACCAACAACACATATAGCTCCCATACAATCGATTGTTCCGATAAAAAGGTTTTGGGTTGTTACTCTTGCAAACTAATAGCTAGGAACATAAACTTTTGCAGCTACTGTACCTATTACATATGTAATATATGTGGTGAAGATCAGTAAGATTGGACCAACAACACATATAGCTCCCATACAATCGATTGTTCCGATAAAAAGGTTTTGGGTTGTTACTCTTGCAAACTAATAGCTAGGAACATAAACTTTTGCAGCTACTGTACCTATTACATATGTAATATATGTGGTGAAGATCAGTAAGATTGGACCAACAACACATATAGCTCCCATACAATCGATTGTTCCGATAAAAAGGTTTTGGGTTGTTACTCTTGCAAACTAATAGCTAGGAACATAAACTTTTGCAGCTACTGTACCTATTATATTCGTAATATATGTGGTAAACATCAGTAAGAACGGACCAACAACACATATAGCTCCCATACAATCGATTTTTCCGTTAAAAAGGTTTTGGGTTGTTACTCTTGCAAACTAATAGCTAGGAACATAAACTTTTGCAGCTACTGTACCTATTACATACGTAATATATGTGGTGAACATCAGTAAGATTGGACCAACAACACATATAGCTCCCATACAATCGATTGTTCCGTTAAAAAGGTTTTGGGTTGTTACTCTTGCAAACTAATAGCTAGGAACATAAACTTTTGCAGCTACTGTACCTATTACATATGTAATATATGTGGTGAAGATCAGTAAGATTGGACCAACAACACATATAGCTCCCATACAATCGATTGTTCCGATAAAAAGGTTTTGGGTTGTTACTCTTGCAAACTAATAGCTAGGAACATAAACTTTTGCAGCTACTGTACCTATTACATATGTAATATATGTGGTGAAGATCAGTAAGATTGGACCAACAACACATATAGCTCCCATACAATCGATTGTTCCGATAAAAAGGTTTTGGGTTGTTACTCTTGCAAACTAATAGCTAGGAACATAAACTTTTGCAGCTACTGTACCTATTATATTCGTAATATATGTGGTAAACATCAGTAAGAACGGACCAACAACACATATAGCTCCCATACAATCGATTTTTCCGTTAAAAAGGTTTTGGGTTGTTACTCTTGCAAACTAATAGCTAGGAACATAAACTTTTGCAGCTACTGTACCTATTACATACTTAATATATGTGGTGAACATCAGTAAGATTGGACCAACAACACATATAGCTCCCATACAATCGATTGTTCCGTTAAAAAGGTTTTGGGTTGTTACTCTTGCAAACTAATAGCTAGGAACATAAACTTTTGCAGCTACTGTACCTATTACATACTTAAAATTATGTGGTGAACATCAGTAAGATTGGACCAACAACACATATAGCTCCCATACAATCGATTGTTCCGTTAAAAAGGTTTTGGGTTGTTACTCTTGTAAATTAATAGCTAGGAACATAAAGTTATGCGGCCACTCTACCAATTGCATATGTAATATATGTGGTGAAGATCAGTAAGATTGGACCAACACAACATATAGCTGCCATACAATCGGTTGTTCCGATAAAAAGGTTTTGGGTTGTTACTCTTGCAAATTAATAGCTAGGAACATAAATTTATGCGGCCACTCTACCTATTGCATATGTAATATATGTGGTGAAGATCAGTAAGAGTGGACCAACACAACATATAGCTCCCATACAATCGGTTGTTCCGGTAAAAGGGTTTTGGGTTGTTACTCTTGCAAATTAATAGCTAGGAACATAAATTTATGCGGCCACTCTACCTATTGCATATGTAATATATGTGGTGAAGATCAGTAAGATTGGACTAACAACACATATAGCTCCCATACAATCGATTGTTCCGATAAAAAGGTTTTGGGTTGTTACTCTTGCAAACTAATAGCAAGGAACATAAACTTTTGCAGCTACTGTACCTATTACATACGTAATATATGTGGTGAACATCAGTAAGATTGGACCAACAACACATATAGCACGCATACAATCGATTGTTCCGTTAAAAAGGTTTTGAGTTGTTACTCTTGCAAAGTAATAGCTAGGAACATAAACTTTTGCAGCTACTATACCTATTACATACTTAATATATGTGGTGAACATCAGTAAGATTGGACCAACAACACATATAGCTCCCATACAATCGATTGTTCCGTTAAAAAGGTTTTGGGTTGTTACTCTTGCAAATTATTAGCTAGGAACATAAACTTTTGCAGCCACTGTACCTATTGCATATCTAATATATGTGGTGAAGATCAGTAAGATTGGACCAACACAACATATAGCTCCCATACAATCGGTTGTTCCGGTAAAAGGGTTTTGGGTTGTTACTCTTGCAAATTAAGAGCTAGGAACATAAATTTATGCGGCCACTCTACCTATTGCATATGTAATATATGTGGTGAAGATCAGTAAGATTGGACCAACAACACATATAGCTCCCATACAATCGATTGTTCCGATAAAAAGGTTTTGGGTTGTTACTCTTGCAAACTAATAGCAAGGAACATAACCTTTTGCAGCTACTGTACCTATTACATACTTAATATATGTGGTCAACATCAGTAAGATTGGACCAACAACACATATAGCTCCCATACAATCGATTGTTCCGTTAAAAAGGTTTTGGGTTGTTACTCTTGCAAATTAATAGCTAGGAACATAAATTTATGCGGCCACTCTACCTATTGCATATGTAATATATGTGGTGAAGATCAGTAAGATTGGACCAACACAACATATAGCTCCCATACAATCGGTTGTTCCGATAAAAAGGTTTTGGGTTGTTACTCTTGCAAATTATTAGCTAGGAACATAACCTTTTGCAGCTACTGTACCTATTATATTCGTAATATATGTGGTAAACATCAGTAAGAACGGACCAACAACACATATAGCACGCATACAATCGATTGTTCCGTTAAAAAGGTTTTGAGTTGTTACTCTTGCAAAGTAATAGCTAGGAACATAAACTTTTGCAGCTACTATACCTATTACATACTTAATATATGTGGTGAACATCAGTAAGATTGGACCAACAACACATATAGCTCCCATACAATCGATTGTTCCGTTAAAAAGGTTTTGGGTTGTTACTCTTGCAAATTATTAGCTAGGAACATAAACTTTTGCAGCTACTGTACCTATTATATTCGTAATATATGTGGTAAACATCAGTAAGAACGGACCAACAACACATATAGCTCCCATACAATCGATTGTTCCGTTAAAAAGGTTTTGGGTTGTTACTCTTGCAAATTAATAGCTAGGAACATAAATTTATGCGGCCACTCTACCTATTGCATATGTAATATATGTGGTGAAGATCAGTAAGATTGGACCAACACAACATATAGCTCCCATACAATCGGTTGTTCCGATAAAAAGGTTTTGGGTTGTTACTCTTGCAAATTATTAGCTAGGAACATAACCTTTTGCAGCTACTGTACCTATTATATTCGTAATATATGTGGTAAACATCAGTAAGAACGGACCAACAACACATATAGCTCCCATGCAATCGGTTGTTCCGATAAAAAGGTTTTGGGTTGTTACTCTTGCAAATTAATAGCTAGGAACATAAATTTATGCGGCCACTCTACCTATTGCATATGTAATATATGTGGTGAAGATCAGTAAGATTGGACCAACACAACATATAGCTCCCATACAATCGGTTGTTCCGATAAAAAGGTTTTGGGTTGTTACTCTTGCAAATTATTAGCTAGGAACATAACCTTTTGCAGCTACTGTACCTATTATATTCGTAATATATGTGGTAAACATCAGTAAGAACGGACCAACAACACATATAGCTCCCATGCAATCGGTTGTTCCGATAAAAAGGTTTTGGGTTGTTACTCTTGCAAATTATTAGCTAGGAACATAAACTTTTGCAGCTACTGTACCTATTATATTCGTAATATATGTGGTAAACATCAGTAAGAACGGACCAACAACACATATAGCTCCCATACAATCGATTGTTCCGTTAAAAAGGTTTTGGGTTGTTACTCTTGCAAATTAATAGTTGGGAACATAAATTTATGCGGCCACTCTACCTATTGCATATGTAATATATGTGGTGAAGATCAGTAAGATTGGACCAACACAACATATAGCTCCCATACAATCGGTTGTTCCGATAAAAAGGTTTTGGGTTGTTACTCTTGCAAATTATTAGCTAGGAACATAAATTTATGCGGCCACTCTACCTATTGCATATGTAATATATGTGGTGAAGATCAGTAAGATTGGACCAACACAACATATAGCTCCCATACAATCGGTTGTTCCGATAAAAAGGTTTTGGGTTGTTACTCTTGCAAATTAATAGCTAGGAACATAAATTTATGCGGCCACTCTACCTATTGCATATGTAATATATGTGGTGAAGATCAGTAAGATTGGACCAACACAACATATAGCTCCCATACAATCGGTTGTTCCGATAAAAAGGTTTTGGGTTGTTACTCTTGCAAATTATTAGCTAGGAACATAACCTTTTGCAGCTACTGTACCTATTATATTCGTAATATATGTGGTAAACATCAGTAAGAACGGACCAACAACACATATAGCTCCCATGCAATCGGTTGCTCCGATAAAAAGGTTTTGGGTTGTTACTCTTGCAAATTATTAGCTAGGAACATAAACTTTTGCAGCTACTGTACCTGTTATATTCGTAATATATGTGGTAAACATCAGTAAGAACGGACCAACAACACATATAGCTCCCATACAATCGATTGTTCCGTTAAAAAGGTTTTGGGTTGTTACTCTTGCAAATTAATAGCTAGGAACATAAATTTATGCGGCCACTCTACCTATTGCATATGTAATATATGTGGTGAAGATCAGTAAGATTGGACCAACACAACATATAGCTCCCATACAATCGGTTGTTCCGATAAAAAGGTTTTGGGTTGTTACTCTTGCAAATTATTAGCTAGGAACATAAACTTTTGCAGCTACTGTACCTATTATATTCGTAATATATGTGGTAAACATCAGTAAGAACGGACCAACAACACATATAGCTCCCATACAATCGGTTGTTCCGATAAAAGGTTTTGGGTTGTTACTCTTGCAAATTATTAGCTAGGAACATAAACTTTTGCAGCTACTGTACCTATTACATACTTAATATATGTGGTGAACATCAGTAAGATTGGACCAACAACACATATAGCTCCCATACAATCGATTGTTCCGATAAAAAGGTTTTGGGTTGTTACTCTTGCAAACTAATAGCTAGGAACATAAACTTTTGCAGCTACTGTACCTATTACATACGTAATATATGTGGTGAACATCAGTAAGATTGGACCAACAACACATATAGCTCCCATACAATCGATTGTTCCGTTAAAAAGGTTTTGGGTTGTTACTCTTGCAAACTAATAGCTAGGAACATAAACTTTTGCAGCTACTGTACCTATTACATACTTAATATATGTGGTGAACATCAGTAAGATTGGACCAACACAACATATAGCTCCCATACAATCGGTTGTTCCGATAAAAAGGTTTTGGGTTGTTACTCTTGCAAATTATTAGCTAGGAACATAAACTTTTGCAGCTACTGTACCTATTATATTCGTAATATATGTGGTAAACATCAGTAAGAACGGACCAACAACACATATAGCTCCCATACAATCGGTTGTTCCGATTAAAAGGTTTTGGGTTGTTACTCTTGCAAATTATTAGCTAGGAACATAAACTTTTGCAGCTACTGTACCTATTACATACTTAATATATGTGGTGAACATCAGTAAGATTGGACCAACAACACATATAGCTCCCATACAATCGATTGTTCCGATAAAAAGGTTTTGGGTTGTTACTCTTGCAAACTAATAGCTAGGAACATAAACTTTTGCAGCTACTGTACCTATTATATTCGTAATATGTGTGGTAAACATCAGTAAGAACGGACCAACAACACATATAGCTCCCATACAATCGGTTGTTCCGATTAAAATGTTTTGGGTTGTTACTCTTGCAAATTATTAGCTAGGAACATAAACTTTTGCAGCTACTGTACGTATTACATACTTAATATATGTGGTGAACATCAGTAAGATTGGACCAACAACACATATAGCTCCCATACAATCGATTGTTCCGATAAAAAGGTTTTGGGTTGTTACTCTTGCAAACTAATAGCTAGGAACATAAACTTGTGCAGCTACTGTACCTATTACATACGTAATATATGTGGTGAACATCAGTAAGAACGGACCAACAACACATATAGCTCCCATACAATCGATTGTTCCGTTAAAAAGGTTTTGGGTTGTTACTCTTGCAAACTAATAGCTAGGAACATAAACTTTTGCAGCTACTGTACCTATTACATACTTAATATATGTGGTGAACATCAGTAAGATAGGACCAACAACACATATAGCTCCCATACAATCGATTGTTCCGATAAAAAGGTTTTGGGTTGTTACTCTTCAAACTAATAGCTAGGAACATAAACTTTTGCAGCTACTGTACCTATTACATACGTAATATATGTGGTGAACATCAGTAAGATTGGCCCAACAACACATATAGCTCCCATACAATCGATTGTTCCGTTAAAAAGGTTTTGGGTTGTTACTCTTGCAAACTAATAGCTAGGAACATAAACTTTTGCAGCTACTGTACCTATTACATATGTAATATATGTGGTGAAGATCAGTAAGATTGGACCAACAACACATATAGCTCCCATACAATCGATTGTTCCGATAAAAAGGTTTTGGGTTGTTACTCTTGCAAACTAATAGCTAGGAACATAAACTTTTGCAGCTACTGTACCTATTACATATGTAATATATGTGGTGAAGATCAGTAAGATTGGACCAACAACACATATAGCTCCCATACAATCGATTGTTCCGATAAAAATGTTTTGGGTTGTTACTCTTGCAAACTAATAGCTAGGAACATAAACTTTTGCAGCTACTGTACCTATTATATTCGTAATATATGTGGTAAACATCAGTAAGAACGGACCAACAACACATATAGCTCCCATACAATCGATTTGTTAAAAAGGTTTTGGGTTGTTACTCTTGCAAACTAATAGCTAGGAACATAAACTTTTGCAGCTACTGTACCTATTACATACTTAATATATGTGGTGAACATCAGTAAGATTGGACCAACAACACATATAGCTCCCATACAATCGATTGTTCCGTTAAAAAGGTTTTGGGTTGTTACTCTTGCAAACTAATAGCTAGGAACCTGTACCTATTACATACTTAATATATGTGGTGAACATCAGTAAGATTGGACCAACAACACATATAGCTCCCATACAATCGATTGTTCCGTTAAAAAGGTTTTGGGTTGTTACTCTTGCAAACTAATAGCTAGGAACATAAACTTTTGCAGCTACTATACCTATTACATACTTAATATATGTGGTGAACATCAGTAAGATTGGACCAACAACACATATAGCTCCCATACAATCGGTTGTTCCGATAAAAAGGTTTTGGGTTGTTACTCTTGCAAATTAATAGCTAGGAACATAAAGTTATGCGGCCACTCTACCTATTGCATATGTAATATATGTGGTGAAGATCAGTAAGATTGGACCAACACAACATATAGCTCCCATACAATCGATTGTTCCGATAAAAAGGTTTTGGGTTGTTACTCTTGCAAACTAATAGCTAGGAACATAAACTTTTGCAGCTACTGTACCTATTACATACGTAATATATGTGGTGAAGATCAGTAAGATTGGACCATCACAACATATAGCTCCCATACAATCGGTTGTTCCGATAAAAAGGTTTTGGGTTGTTACTCTTGCAAATTAATAGCTAGGAACATAAATTTATGCGGCCACTCTACCTATTGCATATGTAATATATGTGGTGAAGATCAGTAAGATTGGACCAACACAACATATAGCTCCCATACAATCGGTTGTTCCGCTAAAAAGGTTTTGGGTTGTTACTCTTGCAAATTATTAGCTAGGAACATAAACTTTTGCAGCTACTGTACCCATTGCATATGTAATATATGTGGTGAAGATCAGTAAGATTGGACCAACACAACATATAGCTCCCATACAATCGGTTGTTCCGGTAAAAAGGTTTTGGGTTGTTACTCTTGCAAATTAATAGCTAGGAACATAAATTTATGCGGCCACTCTACCTATTGCATATGTAATATATGTGGTGAAGATCAGTAAGATTGGACCAACAACACATATAGCTCCCATACAATCGATTGTTCCGATAAAAAGGTTTTGGGTTGTTACTCTTGCAAACTAATAGCTAGGAACATAAACTTTTGCAGCTACTGTACCTATTACATACGTAATATATGTGGTGAACATCAGTAAGATTGGACCAACAACACATATAGCTCCCATACAATCGATTGTTCACTTAAAAAGGTTTTGGGTTGTTACTCTTGCAAACTAATAGCTACGAACATAAACTTTTGCAGCTACTGTACCTATTACATACTTAATATATGTGGTGAACATCAGTAAGATTTGACCAACAACACATATAGCACGCATACAATCGATTGTTCCGTTAAAAAGGTTTTGAGTTGTTACTCTTGCAAAGTAATAGCTAGGAACATAAACTTTTGCAGCTACTGTACCTATTACATATGTAATATATGTGGTGAAGATCAGTAAGATTGGACCAACAACACATATAGCTCCCATACAATCGATTGTTCCGATAAAAAGGTTTTGGGTTGTTACTCTTGCAAACTAATAGCTAGGAACATAAACTTTTGCAGCTACTGTACCTATTACATACGTAATATATGTGGTGAACATCAGTAAGATTGGACCAACAACACATATAGCTCCCATACAATCGATTGTTCCGATAAAAAGGTTTTGGGTTGTTACTCTTGCAAACTAATAGCTAGGAACATAAACTTTTGCAGCTACTGTACCTATTACATACGTAATATATGTGGTGAACATCAGTAAGATTGGATAAACAACACATATAGCTCCCATACAATCGATTGTTCCGTTAAAAAGGTTTTGGGTTGTTACTCTTGCAAACTAATAGCTAGGAACATAAACTTTTGCAGCTACTGTACCTATTACATACTTAATATATGTGGTGAACATCAGTAAGATTGGACCAACACAACATATAGCTCCCATACAATCGGTTGTTCCGATAAAAAGGTTTTGGGTTGTTACTCTTGCAAATTATTAGCTAGGAACATAAACTTTTGCAGCTACTGTACCTATTACATACTTAATATATGTGGTGAACATCAGTAAGATTGGACCAACAACACATATAGCTCCCATACAATCGATTGTTCCGATAAAAAGGTTTTGGGTTGTTACTCTTGCAAACTAATAGCTAGGAACATAAACTTTTGCAGCTACTGTACCTATTATATTCGTAATATATGTGGTAAACATCAGTAAGAAGGGACCAACAACACATATAGCTCCCATACAATCGGTTGTTCCGATTAAAAGGTTTTGGGTTGTTACTCTTGCAAATTATTAGCTAGGAACATAAACTTTTGCAGCTACTGTACCTATTACATACTTAATATATGTGGTGAACATCAGTAAGAGTGGACCAACAACACATATAGCTCCCATACAATCGATTGTTCCGATAAAAAGGTTTTGGGTTGTTACTCTTGCAAACTAATAGCTAGGAACATAAACTTTTGCAGCTACTGTACCTATTACATACGTAATATATGTGGTGAACATCAGTAAGAACGGACCAACAACACATATAGCTCCCATACAATCGATTGTTCCGTTAAAAAGGTTTTGGGTTGTTACTCTTGCAAACTAATAGCTAGGAACATAAACTTTTGCAGCTACTGTACATATTACATACTTAATATATGTGGTGAACATCAGTAAGATTGGACCAACAACACATATAGCTCCCATACAATCGATTGTTCCGTTAAAAAGGTTTTGGGTTGTTACTCTTGCAAACTAATAGCTAGGAACATAAACTTTTGCAGCTACTATACCTATTACATACTTAATATATGTGGTGAACATCAGTAAGATTGGACCAACAACACATATAGCTCCCATACAATCGGTTGTTCCGATAAAAAGGTTTTGGGTTGTTACTCTTGCAAATTAATAGCTAGGAACATAAATTTATGCGGCCACTCTACCTATTGCATATGTAATATATGTGGTGAAGATCAGTAAGATTGGACCAACACAACATATAGCTCCTATACAATCGATTGTTCCGATAAAAAGGTTTTGGGTTGTTACTCTTGCAAACTAATAGCTAGGAACATAAACTTTTGCAGCTACTGTACCTATTACATACGTAATATATGTGGTGAAGATCAGTAAGATTGGACCATCACAACATATAGCTCCCATACAATCGGTTGTTCCGATAAAAAGGTTTTGGGTTGTTACTCTTGCAAATTAATAGCTAGGAACATAAATTTATGCGGCCACTCTACCTATTGCATATGTAATATATGTGGTGAAGATCAGTAAGATTGGACCAACACAACATACAGCTCCCATACAATCGGTTGTTCCGCTAAAAAGGTTTTGGGATGTTACTCTTGCAAATTATTAGCTAGGAACATAAACTTTTGCAGCTACTGTACCTATTGCATATGTAATATATGTGGTGAAGATCAGTAAGATTGGACCAACACAACATATAGCTCCCATACAATCGGTTGTTCCGGTAAAAAGGTTTTGGGTTGTTACTCTTGCAAATTAATAGCTAGGAACATAAATTTATGCGGCCACTCTACCTATTGCATATGTAATATATGTGCTGAAGATCAGTAAGATTGGACCAACAACACATATAGCTCCCATACAATCGATTGTTCCGATAAAAAGGTTTTGGGTTGTTACTCTTGCAAACTAATAGCTAGGAACATAAACTTTTGCAGCTACTGTACCTATTACATACGTAATATATGTGGTGAACATCAGTAAGATTGGACCAACAACACATATAGCTCCCATACAATCGATTGTTCACTTAAAAAGGTTTTGGGTTGTTACTCTTGCAAACTAATAGCTACGAACATAAACTTTTGCAGCTACTGTACCTATTACATACTTAATATATGTGGTGAACATCAGTAAGATTGGACCAACAACATATATAGCACGCATACAATCGATTGTTCCGTTAAAAAGGTTTTGAGTTGTTACTCTTGCAAAGTAATAGCTAGGAACATAAACTTTTGCAGCTACTGTACCTATTATATTCGTAATATATGTGGTAAACATCAGTAAGAACGGACCAACAACACATATAGCTCCCATACAATCGGTTGTTCCGATTAAAAGGTTTTGGGTTGTTACTCTTGCAAATTATTAGCTAGGAACATAAACTTTTGCAGCTACTGTACCTATTACATACTTAATATATGTGGTGAACATCAGTAAGATTGGACCAACAACACATATAGCTCCCATACAATCGATTGTTCCGTTAAAAAGGTTTTGGGTTGTTACTCTTGCAAATTATTAGCTAGGAACATAAACTTTTGCAGCTACTGTACCTATTACATATGTAATATATGTGGTGAAGATCAGTAAGATTGGACCAACACAACATATAGCTCCCATACAATCGGTTGTTCCGATAAAAAGGTTTTGGGTTGTTACTCTTGCAAATTAATAGCTAGGAACATAAATTTATGCGGCCACTCTACCTATTGCATATGTAATATATGTGGTGAAGATCAGTAAGATTGGACCAACACAACATATAGCTCCCACACAATCGGTTGTTCCGATAAAAAGGTTTTGGGTTGTTACTCTTGCAAATTATTAGCTAGGAACATAAACTTTTGCAGCTACTGTACCTATTGTATTCGTAATATATGTGGTAAACATCAGTAAGAACGGACCAACAACACATATAGCTCCCATACAATCGGTTGTTCCGATAAAAAGGTTTTGGGTTGTTACTCTTGCAAATTATTAGCTAGGAACATAAACTTTTGCAGCTACTGTACCTATTATATTCGTAATATATGTGGTAAACATCAGTAAGAACGGACCAACAACACATATAGCTCCCATACAATCGATTGTTCCGTTAAAAAGGTTTTGGGTTGTTACTCTTGCAAATTAATAGCTAGGAACATAAATTTATGCGGCCACTCTACCTATTGCATATGTAATATATGTGGTGAAGATCAGTAAGATTGGACCAACAACACATATAGCTCCCATACAATCGATTGTTCCGTTAAAAAGGTTTTGGGTTGTTACTCTTGCAAACTTATAGCTACGAACATAAAATTTTGCAGCTACTGTACCTATTACATACTTAATATATGTGGTGAACATCAGTAAGATTGGACCAACAACACATATAGCTCCCATACAATCGAATGTTCCGATAAAAAGGTTTTGGGTTGTTACTCTTGCAAATTATTAGCTAGGAACATAAATTTATGCGGCCACTCTGCCTATTGCATATGTAATATATGTGGTGAAGATCAGTAAGATTGGACCAACACAACATATAGCTCCCATACAATCGGTTGTTCCGATAAAAAGGTTTTGGGTTGTTACTCTTGCAAATTATTAGCTAGGAACATAAACTTTTGCAGCTACTGTACCTATTACATACTTAATATATGTGGTGAACATCAGTAAGATTGGACCAACAACACATATAGCTCCCATACAATCGAATGTTCCGATAAAAAGGTTTTGGGTTGTTACTCTTGCAAACTATTAGCTAGGAACAAAAATTTATGCGGCCACTCTACCTATTGCATATGTAATATTTATATGTGGTGAAGATCAGTAAGATTGGACCAACACAACATATAGCTCCCATACAATCGGTTGTTCCGATAAAAAGGTTTTGGGTTGTTACTCTTGCAAATTAAAAGCTAGGAACATAAACTTTTGCAGCTACTGTACCTATTATATTCGTAATATATGTGGTAAACATCAGTAAGAACGGACCAACAACACATATAGCTCCCATACAATCGATTTTTCCGTTAAAAAGGTTTTGGGTTGTTACTCTTGCAAACTAATAGCTAGGAACATAAACTTTTGCAGCTACTGTACCTATTACATACTTAATATATGTGGTGAACATCAGTAAGATTGGACCAACAACACATATAGCTCCCATACAATCGAATGTTCCGATAAAAAGGTTTTGGGTTGTTACTCTTGCAAACTATTAGCTAGGAACATAAATTTATGCGGCCACTCTACCTATTGCATATGTAATATATGTGGTGAAGATCAGTAAGATTGGACCAACACAACATATAGCTCCCATACAATCGGTTGTTCCGATAAAAAGGTTTTGGGTTGTTACTCTTGCAAATTAATAGCTAGGAACATAAACTTTTGCAGCTACTGTACCTATTACATACTTAATATATGTGGTGAACATCAGTAAGATTGGACCAACAACACATATAGCTCCCATACAATCGATTGTTCCGTTAAAAAGGTTTTGGGTTGTTACTCTTGCAAATTATTAGCTAGGAACATAAACTTTTGCAGCTACTGTACCTATTACATACTTAATATATGTGGTGAACATCAGTAAGATTGGACCAACAACACATATAGCTCCCATACAATCGATTGTTCCGTTAAAAAGGTTTTGGGTTGTTACTCTTGCAAATTATTAGCTAGGAACATAAACTTTTGCAGCTACTGTACCTATTACATATGTAATATATGTGGTGAAGATCAGTAAGATTGGACCAACACAACATATAGCTCCCATACAATCGGTTGTTCCGATAAAAAGGTTTTGGGTTGTTACTCTTGCAAATTAATAGCTAGGAACATAAATTTATGCGGCCACTCTACCTATTGCATATGTAATATATGTGGTGAAGATCAGTAAGATTGGACCAACACAACATATAGCTCCCACACAATCGGTTGTTCCGATAAAAAGGTTTTGGGTTGTTACTCTTGCAAATTATTAGCTAGGAACATAAACTTTTGCAGCTACTGTACCTATTATATTCGTAATATATGTGGTAAACATCAGTAAGAACGGACCAACAACACATATAGCTCCCATACAATCGGTTGTTCCGATAAAAAGGTTTTGGGTTGTTACTCTTGCAAATTATTAGCTAGGAACATAAACTTTTGCAGCTACTGTACCTATTATATTCGTAATATATGTGGTAAACATCAGTAAGAACGGACCAACAACACATATAGCTCCCATACAATCGATTGTTCCGTTAAAAAGGTTTTGGGTTGTTACTCTTGCAAATTAATAGCTAGGACCATAAATTTATGCGGCCACTCTACCTATTGCATATGTAATATATGTGGTGAAGATCAGTAAGATTGGACCAACAACACATATAGCTCCCATACAATCGATTGTTCCGTTAAAAAGGTTTTGGGTTGTTACTCTTGCAAACTTATAGCTACGAACATAAAATTTTGCAGCTACTGTACCTATTACATTCTTAATATATGTGGTGAACATCAGTAAGATTGGACCAACAACACATAAAGCTCCCATACAATCGAATGTTCCGATAAAAAGGTTTTGGGTTGTTACTCTTGCAAATTATTAGGTAGGAACATAAATTTATGCGGCCACTCTACCTATTGCATATGTAATATATGTGGTGAAGATCAGTAAGATTGGACCAACACAACATATAGCTCCCATACAATCGGTTGTTCCGATAAAAAGGTTTTGGGTTGTTACTCTTGCAAATTATTAGCTAGGAACATAAACTTTTGCAGCTACTGTACCTATTACATACTTAATATATGTGGTGAACATCAGTAAGATTGGACCAACAACACATATAGCTCCCATACAATCGAATGTTCCGATAAAAAGGTTTTGGGTTGTTACTCTTGCAAACTATTAGCTAGGAACATAAATTTATGCGGCCACTCTACCTATTGCATATGTAATATTTATATGTGGTGAAGATCAGTAAGATTGGACCAACACAACATATAGCTCCCATACAATCGGTTGTTCCGATAAAAAGGTTTTGGGTTGTTACTCTTGCAAATTAATAGCTAGGAACATAAACTTTTGCAGCTACTGTACCTATTATATTCGTAATATATGTGGTAAACATCAGTAAGAACGGACCAACAACACATATAGCTCCCATACAATCGATTTTTCCGTTAAAAAGGTTTTGGGTTGTTACTCTTGCAAACTAATAGCTAGGAACATAAATTTATGCGGCCACTCTACCTATTGCATATGTAATATATGTGGTGAAGATCAGTAAGATTGGACCAACACAACATATAGCTCCCATACAATCGGTTGTTCCGATAAAAAGGTTTTGGGTTGTTACTCTTGCAAATTATTAGCTAGGAACATAAACTTTTGCAGCTACTGTACCTATTACATACTTAATATATGTGGTGAACATCAGTAAGATTGGACCAACAACACATATAGCTCCCATACAATCGAATGTTCCGATAAAAAGGTTTTGGGTTGTTACTCTTGCAAACTATTAGCTAGGAACATAAATTTATGCGGCCACTCTACCTATTGCATATGTAATATATGTGGTGAAGATCAGTAAGATTGGACCAACACAACATATAGCTCCCATACAATCGGTTGTTCCGATAAAAAGGTTTTGGGTTGTTACTCTTGCAAATTAATAGCTAGGAACATAAACTTTTGCAGCTACTGTACCTATGATATTCGTAATATATGTGGTAAACATCAGTAAGAACGGACCAACAACACATATAGCTCCCATACAATCGGTTGTTCCGATAAAAAGGTTTTGGGTTGTTACTCTTGCAAATTATTAGCTAGGAACATAAACTATTGCAGCTACTGTACCTATTATATTCGTAATATATGTGGTAAACATCAGTAAGATTGGACCAACACAACATATAGCTCCCATACAATCGGTTGTTCCGATAAAAAGGTTTTGGGTTGTTACTCTTGCAAATTAATAGCTAGGAACATAAATTTATGCGGCCACTCTACCTATTGCATATGTAATATATGTGGTAAACATCAGTAAGATTGGATCAACACAACATATAGCTCCCATACAATCGGTTGTTCCGATAAAAAGGTTTTGGGTTGTTACTCTTGCAAATTATTAGCTAGGAACATAAACTTTTGCAGCTACTGTACCTATTGTATTCGTAATATATGTGGTAAACATCAGTAAGAACGGACCAACAACACATATAGCTCCCATACAATCGAATGTTCCGATAAAAAGGTTTTGGGTTGTTACTCTTGCAAACTAATAGCTAGGAACATAAACTTTTGCAGCTACTGTACCTATTACATATGTAATATATGTGGTGAAGATCAGTAAGATTGCACCAACACAACATATAGCTCCCATACAATCGGTTGTTCCGATAAAAAGGTTTTGGGTTGTTACTCTTGCAAATTAATAGCTAGGAACATAAATTTATGCGGCCACTCTACCTATTGCATATGTAATATATGTGGTGAAGATCAGTAAGATTGGACCAACACAACATATAGCTCCCATACAATC
This sequence comes from Merzomyia westermanni, assembly GCA_949987695.1. NCBI lineage: Eukaryota > Metazoa > Arthropoda > Insecta > Diptera > Tephritidae > Merzomyia > Merzomyia westermanni. The sequence goes on from OX465289.1 coordinate 102,365,241, forward strand.
GGTTGTTCCGATAAAAAGGTTTTGGGTTGTTACTCTTGCAAATTATTAGCTACGAACATAAAATTTTGCAGCTACTGTACCTATTATATTCGTAATATATGTGGTAAACATCAGTTAGAACGGACCAACAACACATATAGCTCCCATACAATCGGTTGTTCCGATAAAAAGGTTTTGGGTTGTTGCTCTTGCAAATTATTAGCTAGGAACATAAACTTTTGCAGCTACTGTACCTATTATATTCGTAATATATGTGGTAAACATCAGTAAAAACGGACCAACAACACATATAGCTCCCATACAATCGGTTGTTCCGATAAAAAGGTTTTGGGTTGTTACTCTTGCAAATTAATAGCTAGGAACATAAATTTATGCGGCCACTGTACCTATTGCATATGTAATATATGTGAAGAAGATTAGTAAGATTGGACCAACACAACATATAGCTCCCATACAATCGATTGTTCCGATAAAAAGGTTTTGGGTTGTTGCTCTTGCAAATTATTAGCTAGGAACATAAACTTTTGCAGCTACTGTACCTATTATATTCGTAATATATGTGGTAAACATCAGTAAAAACGGACCAACAACACATATAGCTCCCATACAATCGGTTGTTCCGATAAGAAGGTTTTGGGTTGTTACTCTTGCAAATTAATAGCTAGGAACATAAATTTATGCGGCCACTGTACCTATTGCATATGTAATATATGTGAAGAAGATTAGTAAGATTGGACCAACACAACATATAGCTCCCATACAATCGGTTGTTCCGATAAAAAGGTTTTGGGTTGTTACTCTTGCAAATTATTAGCTAGGAACATAAACTTTTGCAGCTACTGTACCTATTATATTCGTAATATATGTGGTAAACATCAGTAAGAACGGACCAACAATTATTAGCTAGGAACATAAACTTTTGCAGCTACTGTACCTATTACATACTTAATATATGTGGTGAACATCAGTAAGATTGGACCAACAACACATATAGCTCCCATACAATCGATTGTTCCGATAAAAAGGTTTTGGGTTGTTACTCTTGCAAACTAATAGCTAGGAACATAAACTTTTGCAGCTACTGTACCTATTACATACTTAATATATGTGGTGAACATCAGTAAGATTGGACCAACAACACATATAGCTCCCATACAATCGAATGTTCCGATAAAAAGGTTTTGGGTTGTTACTCTTGCAAATTATTAGCTAGGAACATAAATTTATGCGGCCACTCTACCTATTGCATATGTAATATATGTGGTGAAATCAGTAAGATTGGACCAACAACACATATAGCTCCCATACAATCGATTGTTCCGTTAAAAAGGTTTTGGGTTGTTACTCTTGCAAACTAATAGCTAGGAACATAAACTTTTGCAGCTACTGTACCTATTACATACTTAAAATATGTGGTGAACATCAGTAAGATTGGACCAACACAACATATAGCTCCCATACAATCGATTGTTCCGTTAAAAAGGTTTTGGGTTGTTACTCTTGCAAACTAATAGCTAGGAACATAAACTTTTGCAGCTACTGTACCTATTACATACTTAATATATGTGGTGAACATCAGTAAGATTGGACCAACAACACATATAGCTCCCATACAATCGATTGTTCCGTTAAAAAGGTTTTGGGTTGTTACTCTTGCAAACTAATAGCTAGGAACATAAATTTATGCGGCCACTCTACCTATTGCATATGTAATATATGTGGTGAAGATCAGTAAGATTGGACCAACACAATATATAGCTCCCATACAATCGGTTGTTCCGATAAAAAGGTTTTGGGTTGTTACTCTTGCAAACTAAGAGCTAGGAACATAAACTTTTGCAGCTACTGTACCTATTACATACTTAATATATGTGGTGAACATCAGTAAGATTGGACCAACACAACATATAGCTCCCATACAATCGATTGTTCCGTTAAAAAGGTTTTGGGTTGTTACTCTTGCAAACTAATAGCTAGGAACATAAACTTTTGCAGCTACTGTACCTATTACATACTTAATATATGTGGTGAACATCAGTAAGATTGGACCAACAACACATATAGCTCCCATACAATCGGTTGTTCCGATAAAAAGGTTTTGGGTTGTTACTCTTGCAAATTAATAGCTAGGAACATAAATTTATGCGGCCACTGTACCTATTGCATATGTAATATATGTGAAGAAGATTAGTAAGAACGGACCAACAACACATATAGCTCCCATACAATCGATTTTTCCGTTAAAAAGGTTTTGGGTTGTTACTCTTGCAAACTAAGAGCTAGGAACATAAACTTTTGCAGCTACTGTACCTATTACATACTTAATATATGTGGTGAACATCAGTAAGATTGGACCAACAACACATATAGCTCCCATACAATCGATTGTTCCGTTAAAAAGGTTTTGGGTTGTTACTCTTGCAAACTAATAGCTAGGAACATAAACTTTTGCAGCTACTGTACCTATTATATTCGGAATATATGTGGTAAACATCAGTAAGAACGGACCAACAACACATATAGCTCCCATACAATCGATTTTTCCGTTAAAAAGGTTTTGGGTTGTTACTCTTGCAAACTAAGAGCTAGGAACATAAACTTTTGCAGCTACTGTACCTATTACATACTTAATATATGTGGTGAACATCAGTAAGATTGGACCAACAACACATATAGCTCCCATACAATCGATTGTTCCGTTAAAAAGGTTTTGGGTTGTTACTCTTGCAAACTAATAGCTAGGAACATAAACTTTTGCAGCTACTGTACCTATTACATACTTAATATATGTGGTGAACATCAGTAAGATTGGACCAACAACACATATAGCTCCCATACAATCGATTGTTCCGTTAAAAAGGTTTTGGGTTGTTACTCTTGCAAACTAATAGCTAGGAACATAAACTTTTGCAGCTACTATACCTATTACATACTTAATATATGTGGTGAACATCAGTAAGATTGGACCAACAACACATATAGCTCCCATACAATCGGTTGTTCCGATAAAAAGGTTTTGGGTTGTTACTCTTGCAAATTAATAGCTAGGAACATAAAGTTATGCGGCCACTCTACCTATTGCATATGTAATATATGTGGTGAAGATCAGTCAGATTGGACCAACACAACATATAGCTCCCATACAATCGGTTGTTCCGATCAAAAGGTTTTGGGTTGTTACTCTTGCAAATTATTAGCTAGGAACATAAACTTTTGCAGCTACTGTACCTATTGCATATGTAATATATGTGGTGAAGATCAGTAAGATTGGACCAACACAACATATAGCTCCCATACAATCGGTTGTTCCGGTAAAAGGTTTTGGGTTGTTACTCTTGCAAATTAATAGCTAGGAACATAAACTTTTGCAGCTACTGTACCTATTACATACTTAATATATGTGGTGAACATCAGTAAGATTGGACCAACAACACATATAGCTCCCATACAATCGAATGTTCCGATAAAAAGGTTTTGGGTTGTTACTCTTGCAAATTATTAGCTAGGAACATAAATTTATGCGGCCACTCTACCTATTGCATATGTAATATATGTTTTGAAATCAGTAAGATTGGACCAACACAACATATAGCTCCCATACAATCGGTTGTTCCGATAAAAAGGTTTTGGGTTGTTACTCTTGCAAATTAATAGCTAGGAACATAAATTTATGCGGCCACTCTACCTATTGCATATGTAATATATGTGGTGAAGATCAGTAAGATTGGACCAACACAACATATAGCTCCCATACAATCGGTTGTTCCGGTAAAAAGGTTTTGGGTTGTTACTCTTGCAAATTATTAGCTAGGAACATAAATTTATGCGGCCACTCTACCTATTGCATATGTAATATATGTGGTGAAGATCAGTAAGATTGGACCAACACAACATATAGCTCCCATACAATCGGTTGTTCCGATAAAAAGGTTTTGGGTTGTTACTCTTGCAAATTAATAGCTAGGAACATAAATTTATGCGGCCACTCTACCTATTGCATATGTAATATATGTGGTGAAGATCAGTAAGATTGGACCAACACAACATATAGCTCCCATACAATCGGTTGTTCCGATAAAAAGGTTTTGGGTTGTTACTCTTGCAAATTAATAGCTAGGAACATAAATTTTTGCGGCCACTCTACCTATTGCATATGTAATATATGTGGTGAAGATCAGTAAGATTGGACCAACAACACATATAGCTCCCATACAATCGATTTTTCCGTTAAAAAGGTTTTGGGTTGTTACTCTTGAAAACTAATAGCTAGGAACATAAACTTTTGCAGCTACTGTACCTATTACATACTTAATATATGTGGTGAACATCAGTAAGATTGGACCAACAACACATATAGCTCCCATACAATCGATTGTTCCGTTAAAAGGGTTTTGGGTTGTTACTCTTGCAAACTAATAGCTAGGAACATAAACTTTTGCAGCTACTGTACCTATTACATACTTAATATATGTGGTGACCATCAGTAAGATTGGACCAACAACACATATAGCTCCCATACAATCGACTTTTCCGTTAAAAAGGTTTTGGGTTGTTACTCTTGCAAATTATTAGCTAGGAACATAAACTTTTGCAGCTACTGTACCTATTATATTCGTAATATATGTGGTAAACATCAGTAAGAACGGACCAACACAACATATAGCTCCCATACAATCGGTTGTTCCGATAAAAAGGTTTTGGGTTGTTACTCTTGCAAATTATTAGCTAGGAACATAAACTTTTGCAGCTACTGTACCTATTATATTCGTAATATATGTGGTAAACATCAGTAAGAACGGACCAACAACACATATAGCTCCCATACAATCGATTTTTCCGTTAAAAAGGTTTTGGGTTGTTACTCTTGCAAACTAATAGCTAGGAACATACACTTTTGCAGCTACTGTACCTATTATATACTTAATATATGTGGTGAACATCAGTAAGATTGGACCAACACCACATATAGCTCCCATACAATCGAATGTTCCGATAAAAAGGTTTTGGGTTGTTACTCTTGCAAATTATTAGCTAGGAACATAAATTTATGCGGCCACTCTACCTATTGCATATGTAATATATGTGGTGAAGATCAGTAAGATTGGACCAACACAACATATAGCTCCCATACAATCGGTTGTTCCGATAAAAAGGTTTTGGGTTGTTACTCTTGCAAATTAATAGCTAGGAACATAAATTTATGCGGCCACTCTACCTATTGCATATGTAATATATGTGGTGAAGATCAGTAAGATTGGACCAACACAACATATAGCTCCCATACAATCGGTTGTTCCGATAAAAAGGTTTTGGGTTGTTACTCTTGCAAATTATTAGCTAGGAACATAAACTTTTGCAGCTACTGTACCTATTATATTCGTAATATATGTGGTAAACATCAGTAAGAACGGACCAACAACACATATAGCTCCCATACAATCGGTTGTTCCGATAAAAAGGTTTTGGGTTGTTACTCTTGCAAATTAATAGCTAGGAACATAAATTTATGCGGCCACTCTACCTATTGCATATGTAATATATGTGGTGAAGATCAGTAAGATTGGACCAACACAACATATAGCTCCCATACAATCGGTTGTTCCGATAAAAAGGTTTTGGGTTGTTACTCTTGCAAATTATTAGCTAGGAACATAAACTTTTGCAGCTACTGTACCTATTATATTCGTAATATATGTGGTAAACATCAGTAAGAACGGACCAACAACACATATAGCTCCCATACAATCGGTTGTTCCGATAAAAAGGTTTTGGGTTGTTGCTCTTGCAAATTATTAGCTAGGAACATAAACTTTTGCAGCTCTCTCTCTCTCTCTATGGCGCGATATACAACAGGTATATCATCATAAACCTCCTAAGAGATTTTTGCGCCAAGCTTCTCTTCCAATTTGTGGTGTGCCGATTTGAATTTTCCCTACAAATTGGTGGGACCTACAGTTTTTTGCCGACTCCGAACGGCATCTACAAAGGAGACGAATTTTTGCTGAGAAGCCTGTCATGGCAGAAATACACTCGGAGAGTTTGCCAAACCACTGCCGAGGGGCGACCCCGTTTTGAAAAACTTTTTTCAAATCACTTTTGATGTTACCTGTACCAGGCTCGAACCATGGACCTTCGGTGTGGTAGGCCGGCAACACTACCTTCACACCACGGCGGCCGCCATACAATCGACTTTTCCGTTAAAAAGGTTTTGGGTTGTTACTCTTGCAAATTATTAGCTAGGAACATAAACTTTTGCAGCTACTGTACCTATTATATTCGTAATATATGTGGTAAACATCAGTAAGAACGGACCAACACAACATATAGCTCCCATACAATCGGTTGTTCCGATAAAAAGGTTTTGGGTTGTTACTCTTGCAAATTATTAGCTAGGAACATAAACTTTTGCAGCTACTGTACCTATTATATTCGTAATATATGTGGTAAACATCAGTAAGAACGGACCAACAACACATATAGCTCCCATACAATCGATTTTTCCGTTAAAAAGGTTTTGGGTTGTTACTCTTGCAAACTAATAGCTAGGAACATACACTTTTGCAGCTACTGTACCTATTATATTCGTAATATATGTGGTAAACATCAGTAAAAACGGACCAACAACACATATAGCTCCCATACAATCGGTTGTTCCCATAAAAAGGTTTTGGGTTGTTACTCTTGCAAATTAATAGCTAGGAACATAAATTTATGCGGCCACTGTACCTATTGCATATGTAATATATGTGAAGAAGATTAGTAAGATTGGACCAACACAACATATAGCTCCCATACAATCGATTGTTCCGATAAAAAGGTTTTGGGTTGTTACTCTTGCAAACTAATAGCTAGGAACATAAACTTTTGCAGCTACTGTACCTATTACATACGTAATACAGGGTGGCTGATGAATTTTGCTACATTAAGAAACTCAAATAATTTTTTTTCAGTATATGGAATTCATTTTTCTTTTATTTATGTTAAAGTTCATTAAATTTTATTAAATATAGCTTAATTAGTTTTAAAAATAATGGAATTTAAATGCCCCCCCTGCTCGTCGATGCATGTGGGGCATCTTACCAAAAAGTTGTTCATTACTGCTTGGAGAGTTGAGACAGGAATAGCCGCAATTGTTTCTCGAATGGATTGCCTTAGTTCATTCAAATTTGTTGGTTTTGCTTTGAAGACTTCCTGTTTGCAATAACCCCACAAGAAAAAGTCAGGTGCAGTAAGGTCAGGCGACCTGGGTGGGCAACGGAATGTGGAGTTTCTGGATATCAGCTTATTGGGAAATTTTCGTCGCAATTCTGTCATAACAGGTTGGGTTATATGAGGAGCTGCACCATCTTGCTGAAACCACACAGAGTTGAAAGAAATTCTCATTCGGCGTAATTCTGGATAGAAAAACTCTCTCAACATGCTCAAGTAACGGTCTCCAGTAACCGTAACGGTGTGACCGTTTTCTCCGAAGAAGTAGGGCCCGACAATGCAGCGTGATGAAACTGCACACCACACTGTGACACGAAGTGGATGCAATTCCGTCTCATGGAGTATCTGTGGGTTGGAAGCACTCCATATTCGACAATTTTGTTTGTTTATGTTGCCGTTTAAATCGAAATGGGCCTCGTCAGACATGAAAAGACAGTTCAACATCTTTCCATCCTCTTCCACCATTTGAAGCATCTTCTGGCAAAATTCCAAGCGAATCGGCAAGTCTGCAGCGTTCAGTTTGTTGGCCATTTGAATTTTATATGGGAATAAGTCCAAATCTTTGTGCATAATTGACTGTAATGACTGTATGCTTTCACCCATTTGAGCAGATAAGCTTCTTGTCGAAACACGTGGATTGTTTTGTATGGCAGCAGCTACAGCAGCGATTGTTTCCTCCGTTCGAACTGAAATGTTTCGATGGTAAGGTCTTCTGTTGACTGTCCCATGCTCGGCAAAATTGTTTACAAGTCTTATTATGGTCCATCTGCTCGGAGGATTGCCGCCAAACGTGCGCCTATACTCTCTTTGAACCGAAACTACGGACTCCAGTGCGTGATAGCGGCGGACAATCCAAATTCTTGTTTCAGTGTCCCAGTTATCCATTTTTGTTAAATGTAAAAGTCAATCTGCAAAATAAAAATAAAATTAACCAGATTCATTAAATAGAAAAAAAGTTATTTAATTTTTTTTTGGTAGCGGCTTTCATTAGCCACCCTGTATATGTGGTGAACATCAGTAAGATTGGACCAACAACACATATAGCTCCCATACAATCGATTGTTCCGATAAAAAGGTTTTGGGTTGTTACTCTTGCAAATTATTAGCTAGGAACATCAACGTTTGCAGCTACTGTACCTATTACATATGTAGTATATGTGGTGAAGATCAGTAAGATTGGACCAACACAACATATAGCTCCCGTACAATCGATTGTTCCGATAAAAAGGTTTTGGGTTGTTACTCTTGCAAATTATTAGCTAGGAACATAAATTTATGCGGCCACTCTACCTATTGCATATGTAATATATGTGGTGAAGATCAGTAAGATTGGACCAACACAACATATAGCTCCCATAAAATCGGTTGTTCCGATAAAAAGGTTTTGGGTTGTTACTCTTGCAAATTAATAGCTAGGAACATAAATTTATGCGGCCACTCTACCTATTGCATATGTAATATATGTGGTGAAGATCAGTAAGATTGGACCAACAACACATATAGCTCCCATACAATCGATTTTTCCGCTAAAAAGGTTTTGGGTTGTTACTCTTGCAAACTAATAGCTAGGAACATAAACTTTTGCAGCTACTGTACCTATTACATACTTAATATATGTGGTGAACATCAGTAAGATTGGACCAACAACACATATAGCTCCCATACAATCGATTGTTCCGTTAAAAAGGTTTTGGGTTGTTACTCTTGCAAACTAATAGCTAGGAACATAAACTTTTGCAGCTACTGTACCTATTACATACTTAATATATGTGGTGACCATCAGTAAGATTGGACCAACAACACATATAGCTCCCATACAATCGATTTTTCCGTTAAAAAGGTTTTGGGTTGTTACTCTTGCAAATTATTAGCTAGGAACATAAACTTTTGCAGCTACTGTACCTATTATATTCGTAATATATGTGGTAAACATCAGTAAGAACGGACCAACACAACATATAGCTCCCATACAATCGGTTGTTCCGATAAAAAGGTTTTGGGTTGTTACTCTTGCAAATTATTAGCTAGGAACATAAACTTTTGCAGCTACTGTACCTATTATATTCGTAATATATGTGGTAAAAATCAGTAAGAACGGACCAACAACACATATAGCTCCCATACAATCGATTTTTCCGTTAAAAAGGTTTTGGGTTGTTACTCTTGCAAACTAATAGCTAGGAACATAAACTTTTGCAGCTACTGTACCTATTATATACTTAATATATGTGGTGAACATCAGTAAGATTGGACCAACAACACATATAGCTCCCATACAATCGAATGTTCCGATAAAAAGGTTTTGGGTTGTTACTCTTGCAAATTATTAGCTAGGAACATAAATTTATGCGGCCACTCTACCTATTGCATATGTAATATATGTGGTGAAGATCAGTAAGATTGGACCAACACAACATATAGCTCCCATACAATCGGTTGTTCCGATAAAAAGGTTTTGGGTTGTTACTCTTGCAAATTAATAGCTAGGAACATAAATTTATGCGGCCACTCTACCTATTGCATATGTAATATATGTGGTGAAGATCAGTAAGATTGGACCAACACAACATATAGCTCCCATACAATCGGTTGTTCCGATAAAAAGGTTTTGGGTTGTTACTCTTGCAAATTATTAGCTAGGAACATAAACTTTTGCAGCTACTGTACCTATTATATTCGTAATATATGTGGTAAACATCAGTAAGAACGGACCAACAACACATATAGCTCCCATACAATCGGTTGTTCCGATAAAAAGGTTTTGGGTTGTTACTCTTGCAAATTATTAGCTAGGAACATAAACTTTTGCAGCTACTGTACCTATTATATTCGTAATATATGTGGTAAACATCAGTAAGAACGGACCAACAACACATATAGCTCCCATACAATCGAATGTTCCGATAAAAAGGTTTTGGGTTGTTACTCTTGCAAACTAATAGCTAGGAACATAAACTTTTGCAGCTACTGTACCTATTACATATGTAAGATATGTGGTGAAGATCAGTAAGATTGGACCAACACAACATATAGCTCCCATACAATCGGTTGTTCCGATAAAAAGGTTTTGGGTTGTTACTCTTGCAAATTAATAGCTAGGAACATAAATTTATGCGGCCACTCTACCTATTGCATATGTAATATATGTGGTGAAGATCAGTAAGATTGGACCAACACAACATATAGCTCCCATACAATCGGTTGTTCCGATAAAAAGGTTTTGGGTTGTTACTCTTGCAAATTATTAGCTGGGAACATAAACTTTTGCAGCTACTGTACCTATTATATTCGTAATATATGTGGTAAACATCAGTAAGAACGGACCAACAACACATATAGCTCCCATACAATCGGTTGTTCCGATAAAAAGGTTTTGGGTTGTTGCTCTTGCAAATTATTAGCTAGGAACATAAACTTTTGCAGCTACTGTACCTATTATATTCGTAATATATGTGGTAAACATCAGTAAAAACGGACCAACAACACATATAGCTCCCATACAATCGGTTGTTCCGATAAAAAGGTTTTGGGTTGTTACTCTTGCAAATTAATAGCTAGGAACATAAATTTATGCGGCCACTGTACCTATTGCATATGTAATATATGTGAAGAAGATTAGTAAGATTGGACCAACACAACATATAGCTCCCATACAATCGATTGTTCCGATAAAAAGGTTTTGGGTTGTTACTCTTGCAAACTAATAGCTAGGAACATAAACTTTTGCAGCTACTGTACCTATTATATACTTAATATATGTGGTGAACATCAGTAAGATTGGACCAACAACACATATAGCTCCCATACAATCGAATGTTCCGATAAAAAGGTTTTGGGTTGTTACTCTTGCAAATTAATAGCTAGGAACATAAACTTTTGCGGCTACTGTACCTATTACATATGTAATATATGTGGTGAAGATCAGTAAGATTGGACCAACACAATATATAGCTCCCATACAATCGATTGTTCCGATAAAAAGGTTTTGGGTTGTTGCTCTTGCACATTAATAGCTAGGAACATAAACTTTTGCGGCTACTGTACCTATTACATATGTAATATATGTGGTGAAGATCAATAAGAGTGGACCAAGACAATATATAGCTCCCATACAATCGATTGTTCCGTTAAAAAGGTTTTGTTTTGTTACTCTTGCAAATTATTAGCTAGGAACATAAACTTTTGCAGCTACTGTACCTATTACATATGTAATATATGTGGTGAAGATCAGTAAGATTGGACCAACACAATTTATAGCTCCCATACAATCGATTGTTCCGTTAAAAAGGTTTTGGGTTGTTGCTCTTGCAAATTAATAGTTAGGAACATAAACTTTTGCAGCTACTGTACCTATTACATACGTAATATATGTGGTGAACATCAGTAAGATTGGACCAACAACACATATAGCTCCCATACAAACGTTTGTTCCGTTAAAAAGGTTTTGGGTTGTTACTCTTGCAAATTAATAGCTAGGAACATAAACTTTTGCAGCTACTGTACCTATTACATACGTAATATATGTGGTGAATATCAGTAAATTGGACCAACAACACATATAGCTCCCATACAATCGTTTGTTCCGTTAAAAAGGTTTTGTTTTGTTAATCTTGCAAATTATTAGCTAGGAACATAAACTTTTGCAGCTACTGTACCTATTACATATGTAATATATGTGGTGAAGATCAGTAAGATTGGACCAACACAATATATAGCTCCCATACAATCGATTGTTCCGATAAAAAGGTTTTCTGTTGTTACTCTTGCAAACTAATAGCTAGGAACATACACTTTTGCAGCTACTGTACCTATTACATATGTAATATATGTGGTGAAGATCAGTAAGATTGGACCAACACAATTTATAGCTCCCATACAATCGATTGTTCCGTTAGAAAGGTTTTGGGTTGTTGCTCTTGCAAATTAATAGTTAGGAACATAAACTTTTGCAGCTACTGTACCTATTACATACGTAATATATGTGGTGAACATCAGTAAGATTGGACCAACAACACATATAGCTCCCATACAATCGTTTGTTCCGTTAAAAAGGTTTTGGGTTGTTACTCTTGCAAATTATTAGCTAGGAACATAAACTTTTGCAGCTAAGGTACCTATTATATACGTAATATATGTGCTGAACTTTAGTAAGATTGGACCAACACAATTTACAGCTCCCATACAATCGATTGTTCCGATAAAAAGTTTTGGGTTGTTACTCTTGCAAACTAATAGCTAGGAACATAAACTTTTGCAGCTACTGTACCTATTATATTCGTAATATATGTGGTAAACATCAGTAAAAACGGACCAACAACACATATAGCTCCCATACAATCGGTTGTTCCGATAAAAAGGTTTTGGGTTGTTACTCTTGCAAATTAATAGCTAGGAACATAAATTTATGCGGCCACTGTACCTATTGCATATGTAATATATGTGAAGAAGATTAGTAAGAACGGACCAACAACACATATAGCTCCCATACAATCGATTTTTCCGTTAAAAAGGTTTTGGGTTGTTACTCTTGCAAACTAATAGCCAGGAACATAAACTTTTGCAGCTACTGTACCTATTATATACTTAATATATGTGGTGAACATCAGTAAGATTGGACCAACAACACATATAGCTCCCATACAATCGAATGTTCCGATAAAAAGGTTTTGGGTTGTTACTCTTGCAAATTAATAGCTAGGAACATAAATTTATGCGGCCACTCTACCTATTGCATATGTAATATATGTGGTGAAGATCAGTAAGATTGGACCAACAACACATATAGCTCCCATACAATCGATTGTTCCGATAAATAGGTTTTGGGTTGTTGCTCTTGCACATTAATAGCTACGAACATAAACTTTTGCAGCTACTGTACCTATTACATATGTAATATATGTGGTGAAGATGAGTAAGATTGGACCAACACAATATATAGCTCCCATACAATCGATTGTTCCGTTAAAAAGGTTTTGGGTTGTTGCTCTTGCAAATTAATAGCTAGGAACATAAACTTTTGCGGCTACTGTACCTATTACATATGTAATATATGTGGTGAAGATCAGTAAGATTGGACCAACACAATATATAGCTCCCATACAATCGATTGTTCCGATAAAAAGGTTTTGGGTTGTTGCTCTTGCACATTAATAGCTAGGAACATAAACTTTTGCGGCTACTGTACCTATTACATATGTAATATATGTGGTGAAGATCAATAAGAGTGGACCAAGACAATATATAGCTCCCATACAATCGATTGTTCCGTTAAAAAGGTTTTGTTTTGTTACTCTTGCAAATTATTAGCTAGGAACATAAACTTTTGCAGCTACTGTACCTATTACATATGTAATATATGTGGTGAAGATCAGTAAGATTGGACCAACACAATTTATAGCTCCCATACAATCGATTGTTCCGTTAAAAAGGTTTTGGGTTGTTGCTCTTGCAAATTAATAGTTAGGAACATAAACTTTTGCAGCTACTGTACCTATTACATACGTAATATATGTGGTGAACATCAGTAAGATTGGACCAACAACACATATAGCTCCCATACAAACGTTTGTTCCGTTAAAAAGGTTTTGGGTTGTTACTCTTGCAAATTAATAGCTAGGAACATAAACTTTTGCAGCTACTGTACCTATTACATACGTAATATATGTGGTGAATATCAGTAAATTGGACCAACAACACATATAGCTCCCATACAATCGTTTGTTCCGTTAAAAAGGTTTTGTTTTGTTAATCTTGCAAATTATTAGCTAGGAACATAAACTTTTGCAGCTACTGTACCCATTACATATGTAATATATGTGGTGAAGATCAGTAAGATTGGACCAACACAATATATAGCTCCCATACAATCGATTGTTCCGATAAAAAGGTTTTCTGTTGTTACTCTTGCAAACTAATAGCTAGGAACATACACTTTTGCAGCTACTGTACCTATTACATATGTAATATATGTGGTGAAGATCAGTAAGATTGGACCAACACAATTTATAGCTCCCATACAATCGATTGTTCCGTTAGAAAGGTTTTGGGTTGTTGCTCTTGCAAATTAATAGTTAGGAACATAAACTTTTGCAGCTACTGTACCTATTACATACGTAATATATGTGGTGAACATCAGTAAGATTGGACCAACAACACATATAGCTCCCATACAATCGTTTGTTCCGTTAAAAAGGTTTTGGGTTGTTACTCTTGCAAATTATTAGCTAGGAACATAAACTTTTGCAGCTACGGTACCTATTATATACGTAATATATGTGCTGAACTTTAGTAAGATTGGACCAACACAATTTACAGCTCCCATACAATCGATTGTTCCGATAAAAAGTTTTGGGTTGTTACTCTTGCAAACTAATAGCTAGGAACATAAACTTTTGCAGCTACTGTACCTATTATATACGTAATATATGTGGTGAACTTTAGTAAGATTGGAAAAACACAATATATAGCTCCCATACAATCGATTGTTCCGATAAAAAGGTTTTGGGTTGTTACTGTTGCAAACTAATAGCTAGGAACATAAACTTTTGCGGCTACTGTACCTATTACATATGTAATATATGTGGTGAAGATCAGTAAGATTGGACCAACACAATTTATAGCTCCCATACAATCGATTGTTCCGTTAAAAAGGTTTTGGGTTGTTGCTCTTGCAAATTAATAGCTAGGAACATAAACTTTTGCGGCTACTGTACCTATTACATATGTAATATATGTGGTGAAGATCAGTAAGATTGGACCAACACAATATATAGCTCCCATACAATCGATTGTTTCGATAAAAAGGTTTTGGGTTGTTACTCTTGCAACCTAATAGCTAGGAACATATACTTTTGCAGCTACTGTACCTATTACATATGTAATATATGTGGTGAAGATCAGTAAGATTGGACCAACACAATTTACAGCTCCCATACAATCGATTGTTCCGATAAAAAGTTTTGGGTTGTTACTCTTGCAA
Organism: Merzomyia westermanni; assembly: GCA_949987695.1. NCBI lineage: Eukaryota > Metazoa > Arthropoda > Insecta > Diptera > Tephritidae > Merzomyia > Merzomyia westermanni. The sequence goes on from OX465289.1 coordinate 102,380,428, forward strand.
AATAATAGCTAGGAACATAAACTTTTGCAGCTACTGTACCTATTATATACGTAATATATGTGGTGAACTTTAGTAAGATTGGACCAACACAATATATAGCTCCCATACAATCGATTGTTCCGATAAAAAGGTTTTGGGTTGTTACTCTTGCAAACTAATAGCTAGGAACATACACTCTTGCAGCTACTGTACCTATTATATTCGTAATATATGTGGTGAAGATCAGTAAGATTGGACCAACACAATTTATAGCTCCCATACAATCGATTGTTCCGATAAAAAGGTTTTGGGTTGTTACTGTTGCAAACTAATAGCTAGGAACATACACTTTTGCAGCTACTGTACCTATTACATATGTCATATATGTGGTGAAGATCAGTAAGATTGGAACAACACAATATATAGCTCCCATACAATCGATTGTTCCGATAAATAGGTTTTGGGTTGTTGCTCTTGCACATTAATAGCTACGAACATAAACTTTTGCAGCTACTGTATCTATTACATATGTAATATATGTGGTGAAGATCAGTAAGATTGGACCAACACAACATATAGCTCCCATACAATCGATTGTTCCGATAAATAGGTTTTGGGTTGTTACTCTTGCAAACTAATAGCTAGGAACATAAACTTTTGCGGGTACTGTACCTTTTACATATGTAATATATGTGGTGAAGATCAGTAAGATTGGACCAACACAATATATAGCTCCCATACAATCGATTGTTCCGATAAATAGGTTTTGGGTTGTTACTCTTGCAAACTAAAAGCTAGGAACATAAACTTTTGCGGGTACTGTACCTTTTACATATGTAATATATGTGGTGAAGATCAGTAAGATTGGACCAACACAATATATAGCTCCCATACAATCGATTGTTCCGATAAAAAGGTTTTGGGTTGTTACTCTTGCAAACTAATACCTAGGAACATACACTTTTGCAGATACTGTACCTATTACATATGTAATATATGTGGTGAAGATCAGTAAAATTGGACTAACACAATTTATAGCTCCCATACAATCGATTGTTCCGACAAAAAGGGGTTGGGTTGTTATTCTTGCAAACTAATAGCTAGGAACATAAACTTTTGCGGGTACTGTACCTATTACATATGTAATATATGTGGTGAGGATCAATAAGATTGGACCAAGACAATATATAGCTCCCATACAATCGATTGTTCCGATAAAAAGGTTTTGGGTTGTTACTCTTGCAAACTAATAGCTAGGAACATACACTTTTGCAGCTACTGTACCTATTACATATGTAATATATGTGGTGAAGATCAGTAAGATTGGACCAACACAATATATAGCTCCCATACAATCGATTGTTCCGATAAATAGGTTTTGGGTTGTTACTCTTGCAAACTAATAGCTAGGAACATAAACTTTTGCGGGTACTGTACCTTTTACATATGTAATATATGTGGTGAAGATCAGTAAGATTGGACCAACACAATATATAGCTCCCATACAATCGATTGTTCCGATAAATAGGTTTTGGGTTGTTACTCTTGCAAACTAATAGCTAGGAACATCAACTTTTGCGGGTACTGTACCTTTTACATATGTAATATATGTGGTGAAGATCAGTAAGATTGGACCAACAACACATATAGCTCCCATACAATCGTTTGTTCCGTTAAAAAGGTTTTGGGTTGTTACTCTTGCAAATTATTAGCTAGGAACATAAACTTTTGCAGCTACTGTACCTATTACATATGTAATATATGTGGTGAAGATCAGTAAGATTGGACCAACACAATTTATAGCTCCCATACAATCGATTGTTCCGTTAAAAAGGTTTTGGGTTGTTGCTCTTGCAAATTAATAGTTAGGAACATAAACTTTAGCAGCTACTGTACCTATTACATACGTAATATATGTGGTGAACATCAGTAAGATTGGACCAACAACACATATAGCTCCCATACAAACGTTTGTTCCGTTAAAAAGGTTTTGGGTTGTTACTCTTGCAAATTAATAGCTAGGAACATAAACTTTTGCAGCTACTGTACCTATTACATACGTAATATATGTGGTGAATATCAGTAAGATTGGACCAACAACACATATAGCTCCCATACAATCGTTTGTTCCGTTAAAAAGGTTTTGTTTTGTTACTCTTGCAAATTATTAGCTAGGAACATAAACTTTTGCAGCTACTGTACCTATTACATATGTCATATATGTGGTGAAGATCAGTAAGATTGGACCAACACAATTTACAGCTCCCATACAATCGATTGTTCCGATAAAAAGTTTTGGGTTGTTACTCTTGCAAACTAATAGCTAGGAACATAAACTTTTGCAGCTACTGTACCTATTATATACGTAATATATGTGGTGAACTTTAGTAAGATTGGACCAACACAATATATAGCTCCCATACAATCGATTGTTCCGATAAAAAGGTTTTGGGTTGTTACTCTTGCAAACTAATAGCTAGGAACATACACTCTTGCAGCTACTGTACCTATTATATTCGTAATATATGTGGTGAAGATCAGTAAGATTGGACCAACACAATTTATAGCTCCCATACAATCGATTGTTCCGATAAAAAGGTTTTGGGTTGTTACTGTTGCAAACTAATAGCTAGGAACATACACTTTTGCAGCTACTGTACCTATTACATATGTCATATATGTGGTGAAGATCAGTAAGATTGGACCAACACAATATATAGCTCCCATACAATCGATTGTTCCGATAAAAAGGTTTTCTGTTGTTACTCTTGCAAACTAATAGCTAGGAACATACACTTTTGCAGCTACTGTACCTATTACATATGTCATATATGTGGTGAAGATCAGTAAGATTGGACCAACACAATATATAGCTCCCATACAATCGATTGTTCCGATAAAAAGGTTTTGGGTTGTTACTCTTGCAAACTAATAGCTAGGAACATACACTCTTGCAGCTACTGTACCTATTATATTCGTAATATATGTGGTGAAGATCAGTAAGATTGGACCAACACAATTTATAGCTCCCATACAATCGATTGTTCCGATAAAAAGGTTTTGGGTTGTTACTGTTGCAAACTAATAGCTAGGAACATACACTTTTGCAGCTACTGTACCTATTACATATGTAATATATGTGGTGAAGATCAGTAAGATTGGACCAACACAATATATAGCTCCCATACAATCGATTGTTCCGATAAATAGGTTTTGGGTTGTTGCTCTTGCAAATTAATAGCTAGGAACATAAACTTTTGCGGCTACTGTACCTATTACATATGTAATATATGTGGTAATATATGTGGTGAAGATCAGTAAGATTTGACCAACACAATTTACAGCTCCCATACAATCGATTGTTCCGATAAAAAGTTTTGGGTTGTTACTCTTGCAAAATAATAGCTAGGAACATAAACTTTTGCAGCTACTGTACCTATTATATACGTAATATATGTGGTGAACTTTAGTAAGATTGGACCAACACAATATATAGCTCCCATACAATCGATTGTTCCGATAAAAAGGTTTTGGGTTGTTACTCTTGCAAACTAATAGCTAGGAACATACACTCTTGCAGCTACTGTACCTATTATATTCGTAATATATGTGGTGAAGATCAGTAAGATTGGACCAACACAATTTATAGCTCCCATACAATCGATTGTTCCGATAAAAAGGTTTTGGGTTGTTACTGTTGCAAACTAATAGCTAGGAACATACACTTTTGCAGCTACTGTACCTATTACATATGTCATATATGTGGTGAAGATCAGTAAGATTGGACCAACACAATATATAGCTCCCATACAATCGATTGTTCCGATAAATAGGTTTTGGGTTGTTGCTCTTGCACATTAATAGCTACGAACATAAACTTTTGCAGCTACTGTACCTATTACATATGTAATATATGTGGTGAAGATCAGTAAGATTGGACCAACACAACATATAGCTCCCATAGGATCGATTGTTCCGATAAAAAGGTTTTGGGTTGTTACTCTTGCAGAATAATAGCTAGGAACATACACTTTTGCAGCTACTGTACCTATTACATATGTAATATATGTGGTGAACATCAGTACGATTGTACCAACAACACATATAGCTCCCATAGGATCGATTGTTCCGTTAAAAAGGTTTTGGGTTGCTACTATTGCAAATTATTAGCTAGGAACATAAACTTTTGCAGCTACTGTACCTATTACATACTCGTAAGTAATGGGTGTGGTGAAGATCAGTAGCTTGGATCAACACAACTCCCATAAAATCTATTGTTCCGATTAACGGGTTTTGGGCTGTTACTCTTGCAATTTAATAGCTAGGAACATCAGCTCTTGCAGCTACTGTACCTTTTACATATGTAATATGTGTGGCGAAGCTCAGTAAGATTGGAAAAACACAACATCTAGCTCCCATACAATCGATTGTTCCGATAAAAAGGTTTTGGGTTGTTACCCTTGCAATTTAATAATTATACATGTACTATATTTTTGGTTTCGCTATTACTCTTGCAATTTAAGAACTAGGAACATAAAATCTTGCAGCTACTGTACCTTTTACATATGTAATATGTGTGGCGAAGCTCAGTAAGATTGGACCAACACAACATATAGCTGCCATATAATCGATTGTTCCGATAAAATAGTCTTGGGTTGTTCCTCTTGCAATTTAATAGCTAGGAACATACTCTTTTGCAGCTACTGTACATGTTACATATGTAATATACATGGTGAAGATCAGTAAGATTGGACCAACACAATATATAGCTCCCATACAATCGATTGTTCCGATAAATAGGTTTTGGGTTGTTGCTCTTGCACATTAATAGCTACGAACATAAACTTTTGCAGCTACTGTACCTATTACATATGTAATATGTGTGGCGAAGCTCAGTAAGATTGGAAAAACACAACATCTAGCTCCCATACAATCGATTGTTCCGATAAAAAGGTTTTTGGGTTGTTACATTTGCAATTTAATAATTATACATGTACTATATTTTTGGTTTCGCTATTACTCTTGCAATTTAAGAACTAGGAACATAAAATCTTGCAGCTACTGTACCTTTTACATATGTAATATGTGTGGCGAAGCTCAGTAAGATTGGACCAACACAACATATAGCTGCCATATAATCGATTGTTCCGATAAAATAGTCTTGGGTTGTTCCTCTTGCAATTTAATAGCTAGGAACATACACTTTTGCAGCTACTGTACATGTTACACATGTAATATACATGGTGAAGATCAGTAAGATTGGACCAACACAACATATAGCTCCCATACAATCGCTTGTGCCAATTAACGGGTTTTGGGCTGTTACTCTTGCAATTTAATAGCTAGGAACATAAGCTCTTGCAGCTACTATACCTTTTACATATGTAATATGTGTGGCGAAGCTCAGTAAGATTGGAAAAACACAACATCTAGCTCCCATACAATCGATTGTTCCGATAAAAAGGTTTTGGGTTGTTACCCTTGCAATTTAATAATTATACATGTACTATATTTTTGGTTTCGCTATTACTCTTGCAATTTAAGAACTAGGAACATAAAATCTTGCAGCTACTGTACTTATTATATATGTAATGGGTGTGGTGAAGATCAGTAGCTTGGATCAGCACAACTCCCATAAAATCTATTGTTCCAATTAAGGGGTTTTGGGCTGTTAGTCTTGCAATTTAATAGCTAGGAACATCAGCTCTTGCAGCTACTGTACCTTTTACATATGTAATATGTGTGGCGACGCATGGTGAAGATCAGTAAGATTGGACCAACACAACATATAGCTCCCATACAATCGATTGTTCCAATTAACGGGTTTTGGGCTGTTACTCTTGCAATTTGATAGCTAGGAACATAAACTTTTGCAGCTACTGTACCTATTATATATGTAATATGTGTGGTGAAGCTCAGTAAGAGTGGACCAACACAACATATAGCTGCCATATAATCGATTGTTCCGATAAAATGGTCTTGGGTTGTTCCTCTTGCAATTTGATAGCTAGGAACATAAGCTCTTGCAGCTACTGTACCTGTTATATATGTAACTAGCAACCCGCTCCGTCGCTGTCAACCGACGAACGAACACACAAACAGCGTTCTTTCACCATACGATGTCGCCCCACCTCATTCATGTTGAATTAGATCGTATGGTGAAAGAACGCTGTTTGTGTGTTTATTCGCTGTCAAGTTCTAATGGCTCATTCGTTTAACAGCGAACAAACACACAAACAGCTTTTTTGGAAAAAGTGCTGCTTTTGTTTAAACAATTTTGGTTAAATAAGATATGAAACAACTATTTTTTTTGATGCAGATGTGTGGCGACGCATCTATATTTCAAAGTTTAACTTCAAGTAAGTTTCATTTTAATCGGTGGATTCGTTTAGGATTTATGGCTGTATAAAAGAAAAATTTATGGTTTTTTACCACATTTTGTCCGATTGCCACGCCCCCTTTATATATTTCTTCACGTTATATTGACATAAACCTTCCTCTTCAACCAATCTATGTATTAAAAAAAACCGCATCAAAATCCGTTGCTTAGTTTTCAAGATTTAAGCATTCAAGGGGAAATACAGACAGAAAAAGTGACTTTGTTTTATAATATGTTAAGATATGTGTGGTGAAGATCAGTAAGGTTTGACCAACACAACATATAGCTGCCATATAATCGATTCTTCCGAGAAAATGGTCTTGGGTTGTTCCTCTTGCAATTTAGTAGCTAGGAACATAAACTTTTGCAGCTACTCTACCTGTTATATATGTAATATGTGTAGTGAAGATCAGTAAGACTGGCCCAACACAACATATAGCTGCCATATAATCGATTGTTAAGAGAAAATGGTCTTGGGTTGTTCCTCTTGCAATTTAGTAGCTAGGAACATAAACTTTTGCAGCTACTGTACCTATTATATATGTAATATGTGTGGTGAAGATCAGTAAGATTTGACCAACACAACATATAGCTGCCATATAATCGATTCTTCCGAGAAAATGGTCTTGGGAAGTTCCTCTTGCAATTTAGTAGCTAGGAACATAAACTTTTGCAGCTACTCTACCTATTATATATGTAATATGTGTGGTGAAGATCAGTAAGATTGGACCAACACAACATATAGCTGCCATATAATCGATTGTTAAGAGAAAATGGTCTTGGGTTGTTCCTCTTGCAATTTAGTAGCTAGGAACATAAACTTTTGCAGCTACTGTACCTGTTATATATGTAATATGTGTAGTGAAGATCAGTAAGACTGGACCAACACAACATATAGCTCCAATACAATTGTTTCATTGTTCCGATAAAATGGTTTTGGGTTGTTACTGTTGCAATTTCATATCTAGGAACATAAGCTTTTGCAGCTACTGTACCTATTATATATGTAATATATGTAGTGAAGATCAGTAAGACTGGACCAACACAACATATAGCTCCAATACAATTGTTTCATTGTTCCGATAAAATGGTCTTGGGTTGTTACTGTTGCAATTTGATATCTAGGAACATAAGCTTTTGCAGCTACTGTACCTATTATATATGTAATATGTGTAGTGAAGATCAGTAAGACTGGACCAACGCAACATATAGCTCCAATACAATTGTTTCATTGTTCCGATAAAATGGTCTTGGGTTGTTACTGTTGCAATTTGATATCTAGGAACATAAGCTTTTGCAGCTACTGTACCTATTATATATGTAATATGTGTAGTGAAGATCAGTAAGACTGGACCAACACAACATATAGCTCCAATACAATTTTTTCATTGTTCCGATAAAAAAGGCTTGGGCTGTTCCTCTTGCAATTTAATAGCTAGGAACATACAATTTTGCAGCTACTGTACTTGTTACATATGTAATATACATGGTGAAGATCAGTAAGATTGGACGAACACAACATATAGCTCCCATACAATCGATTGTGCCAATTAACGGGTTTTGGGCTGTTACTCTTGCAATTTAATAGCTAGGAACATAAGCTCTTGCAGCTACTGTACCTTTTACATATGTAATATGTGTAGTGAAGATCAGTAAGACTGGACCAACACAACATATAGCTCCAATACAATTGTTTCATTGTTCCCATAAAATGGTCTTGGGTTGTTACTGTTGCAATTTGATATCTAGGAACATAAGCTTTTGCAGCTACTGTACCTATTATATATGTAATATGTGTAGTGAAGATCAGTAAGACTGGACCAACACAACATATAGCTCCAATACAATTGTTTCATTGTTCCGATAAAATGGTCTTGGGTTGTTACTGTTGCAATTTGATATCTAGGAACATAAGCTTTTGCAGCTACTGTACCTATTATATATGTAATATGTGTAGTGAAGATCAGTAAGACTGGACCAACACAACATATAGCTCCAATACAATCGATTGTGCCAATTAACGGGTTTTGGGCTGTTACTCTTGCAATTTAATAGCTAGGAACATAAGCTCTTGCAGCAACTGTACCTTTTACATATGTAATATGTGTGGCGAAGCTCAGTAATATTGGACCAACACAACATCTAGCTCCCATACAATCGATTGTTCCGATAAAAAGGTTTTGGGTTGTTACCCTTGCAATTTAATAATTATACATGTACTATATTTTTGGTTTCGCTATTACTCTTGCAATTTAAGAACTAGGAACATAAAATCTTGCAGCTACTGTACTTATTATATATGTAATGGGTCTGGTGAAGATCAGTAGCTTGGATCAACACAACTCCCATAAAATCTATTGTTCCAATTAACGGGTTTTGGGCTGTTACTCTTGCAATTTAATAGCTAGGAACATCAGCTCTTGCAGCTACTGTACCTTTTACATATGTAATATGTGTGGCGAAGCTCAGTAAGATTGGACCAACACAACATATAGCTGCCATATAATCGATTGTTCCGATAAAATAGTCTTGGGTTGTTCCTCTTGCCATTTAGTAGCTAGGAACATACACTTTTGCAGCTACGGTACATGTTACATATGTAATATACATGGTGAAGATCAGTAAGATTGGACCAACACAACATATAGCTCCCATACAATCGATTGTTCCAATTAACGGGTTTTGGGATGTTACTCTTGCAATTTGATAGCTAGGAACATAAACTTTTGCAGCTACTGTACCTATTATATATGTAATATGTGTGGTGAAGCTCAGTAAGAGTGGACCAACACAACATATAGCTGCCATATAATCGATTGTTCCGATAAAATGGTCTTGGGTTGTTCATCTTGCAATTTGATAGCTAGGAACATAAGCTCTTGCAGCTACTGTACCTTTTACATATGTAATATGTGTGGCGAAGCTCAGTAAGATTTGACCAACACAACATATAACTGCCATATAATCGATTCTTCCGAGAAAATGGTCTTGGGTTGTTCCTCTTGCAAACTAATAGCTAGGAACATAAACTTTTGCAGCTACTGTACCTATTACATACTTAATATATGTGGTGAACATCAGTACGATTGGACCAACAACACATATAGCTCCTATACAATCGATTGTTCCGTTAAAAAGGTTTTGGGTTGTTACTCTTGCAAATTATTAGCTAGGAACATAAATTTTTGCAGCTACTGTACCTATTCCAAATGTAATATATGTGGTGAAGATCAGTAAGATTGGACCAACACAACATCTAGCTCCCATACAATCGATTGTTCCGATAAAAAGGTTTTGGGTTGTTACCCTTGCAATTTAATAATTATACATGTACTATATTTTTGGTTTCGCTATTACTCTTGCAATTTAAGAACTAGGAACATAAAATCTTGCAGCTACTGTACTTATTATATATGTAATGGGTGTGGTGAAGATCAGTAGCTTGGATCAACACAACTCCCATAAAATCTATTGTTCCAATTAACGGGTTTTGGGCTGTTACTCTTGCAATTTAATAGCTAGGAACATCAGCTCTTGCAGCTACTGTACCTTTTACATATGTAATATGTGTGGCGAAGCTCAGTAAGATTGGACCAACACAACATATAACTGCCATATAATCGATTCTTCCGAGAAAATGGTCTTGGGTTGTTCCTCTTGCAATTTAGTAGCTAGGAACATAAGCTCTTGCAGCTACTGTACCTTTTACATATGTAATATGTGTGGCGAAGCTCAGTAAGATTTGACCAACACAACATATAACTGCCATATAATCGATTCTTCCGAGAAAATGGTCTTGGGTTGTTCCTCTTGCAATTTAGTAGCTAGGAACATAAACTTTTGCAGCTACTGTACCTATTATATATGTAATATGTGTTATGAAGATCAGTAAGATTTGACCAACACAACATATAACTGCCATATAATCGATTCTTCCGAGAAAATGGTCTTGGGTTGTTCCTCTTGCAATTTAGTAGCTAGGAACATAAACTTTTGCAGCTACTGTACCTATTATATATGTAATATGTGTTATGAAGATCAGTAAGATTTGACCAACACAACATATAACTGCCATATAATCGATTCTTCCGAGAAAATGGTCTTGGGTTGTTCCTCTTGCAATTTAGTAGCTAGGAACATACACTTTTGCAGCTACGGTACATGTTACATATGTAATATACATGGTGAAGATCAGTAAGATTGGACCAACACAACATATAGCTCCCATACAATCGATTGTTCCAATTAACGGGTTTTGGGATGTTACTCTTGCAATTTGATAGCTAGGAACATAAACTTTTGCAGCTACTGTACCTATTATATATGTAATATGTGTGGTGAAGCTCAGTAAGAGTGGACCAACACAACATATAGCTGCCATATAATCGATTGTTCCGATAAAATGGTCTTGGGTTGTTCATCTTGCAATTTGATAGCTAGGAACATAAGCTCTTGCAGCTACTGTACCTTTTACATATGTAATATGTGTGGCGAAGCTCAGTAAGATTTCACCAACACAACATATAACTGCCATATAATCGATTCTTCCGAGAAAATGGTCTTGGGTTGTTCCTCTTGCAATTTAGTAGCTAGGAGCATAAACTTTTGCAGCTACTGTACCTATTATATATGTAATATGTGTTATGAAGATCAGTAAGATTTGACCAACACAACATATAACTGCCATATAATCGATTCTTCCGAGAAAATGGTCTTGGGTTGTTCCTCTTGCAATTTAGTAGCTAGGAACATAAACTTTTGCAGCTACTGTACCTATTATATATGTAATATGTGTTATGAAGATCAGTAAGATTTGACCAACACAACATATAACTGCCATATAATCGATTCTTCCGAGAAAATGGTCTTGGGTTGTTCCTCTTGCAATTTAGTAGCTAGGAACATACACTTTTGCAGCTACGGTACATGTTACATATGTAATATACATGGTGAAGATCAGTAAGATTGGACCAACACAACATATAGCTCCCATACAATCGATTGTTCCAATTAACGGGTTTTGGGATGTTACTCTTGCAATTTGATAGCTAGGAACATAAACTTTTGCAGCTACTGTACCTATTATATATGTAATATGTGTGGTGAAGCTCAGTAAGAGTGGACCAACACAACATATAGCTGCCATATAATCGATTGTTCCGATAAAATGGTCTTGGGTTGTTCATCTTGCAATTTGATAGCTAGGAACATAAGCTCTTGCAGCTACTGTACCTTTTACATATGTAATATGTGTGGCGAAGCTCAGTAAGATTTGACCAACACAACATATAACTGTCATATAATCGATTCTTCCGAGAAAATGGTCTTGGGTTGTTCCTCTTGCAATTTAGTAGCTAGGAACATAAACTTTTGCAGCTACTGTACCTATTGTATATGTAATATGTGTTATGAAGATCAGTAAGATTTGACCAACACAACATATAACTGCCATATAATCGATTCTTCCGAGAAAATGGTCTTGGGTTGTTCCTCTTGCAATTTAGTAGCTAGGAACATACACTTTTGCAGCTACGGTACATGTTACATATGTAATATACATGGTGAAGATCAGTAAGATTGGACCAACAAAACATATAGCTCCCATACAATCGATTGTTCCAATTAACGGGTTTTGGGATGTTACTCTTGCAATTTGATAGCTAGGAACATAAACTTTTGCAGCTACTGTACCTATTATATATGTAATATGTGTGGTGAAGCTCAGTAAGATTTGACCAACACAACATATAACTGCCATATAATCGATTCTTCCGAGAAAATGGTCTTATGTTGTTCCTCTTGCAATTTAGTAGCTAGGAACATAAACTTTTGCAGCTACTGTACCTGTTATATATGTAATATGTGTTATGAAGATCAGTAAGATTTGACCAACACAACATATAACTGCCATATAATCGATTCTTCCGAGAAAATGGTCTTGGGTTGTTCCTCTTGCAATTTAGTAGCTAGGAACATAAACTTTTGCAGCTACTCTACCTGTTATATATGTAATATGTGTTATGAAGATCAGTAAGATTTGACCAACACAACATATAACTGCCATATAATCGATTCTTCCGAGAAAATGGTCTTATGTTGTTCCTCTTGCAATTTAGTAGCTAGGAACATAAACTTTTGCAGCTACTGTACCTGTTATATATGTAATATGTGTTATGAAGATCAGTAAGATTTGACCAACACAACATATAACTGCCATATAATCGATTCTTCCGAGAAAATGGTCTTGGGTTGTTCCTCTTGCCATTTAGTAGCTAGGAACATAAACTTTTGCAGCTACTGTACCTATTATATATGTAATATGTGTTATGAAGATCAGTAAGATTTGACCAACACAACATATAACTGCCATATAATCGATTCTTCCGAGAAAATGGTCTTGGGTTGTTCCTCTTGCAATTTAGTAGCTAGGAACATACACTTTTGCAGCTACGGTACATGTTACATATGTAATATACATGGTGAAGATCAGTAAGATTGGACGAACACAACATATAGCTCCCATACAATTGTTTCATTGTTCCCATAAAATGGTCTTGGGTTGTTACTGTTGCAATTTGATATCTAGGAACATAAGCTTTTGCAGCTACTGTACCTATTATATATGTAATATGTGTAGTGAAGATCAGTAAGACTGGACCAACACAACATATAGCTCCAATACAATTGTTTCATTGTTCCGATAAAATGGTCTTGGGTTGTTACTGTTGCAATTTGATATCTAGGACCAACACAACATATAGCTCCAATACAATTTTTTCATTGTTCCGATAAAAAAGTCTTGGGCTGTTCCTCTTGCAATTTAATAGCTAGGAACATACAATTTTGCAGCTACTGTACTTGTTACATATGTAATATACATGGTGAAGATCAGTAAGATTGGACGAACACAACATATAGCTCCCATACAATCGATTGTGCCAATTAACGGGTTTTGGGCTGTTACTCTTGCAATTTGATATCTAGGAACATAAGCTTTTGCAGCTACTGTACCTTTTACATATGTAATATGCGTAGTGAAGATCAGTAAGACTGGACCAACACAACATATAGCTCCAATACAATTGTTTCATTGTTCCCATAAAATGGTCTTGGGTTGTTACTGTTGCAATTTGATATCTAGGAACATAAGCTTTTGCAGCTACTGTACCTATTATATATGTAATATGTGTAGTGAAGATCAGTAAGACTGGACCAACACAACATATAGCTCCAATACAATCGATTGTGCCAATTAACGGGTTTTGGGCTGTTACTCTTGCAATTTAATAGCTAGGAACATAAGCTCTTGCAGCAACTGTACCTTTTACATATGTAATATGTGTGGCGAAGCTCAGTAATATTGGACCAACACAACATCTAGCTCCCATACAATCGATTGTTCCGATAAAAAGGTTTTGGGTTGTTACCCTTGCAATTTAATAATTATACATGTACTATATTTTTGGTTTCGCTATTACTCTTGCAATTTAAGAACTAGGAACATAAAATCTTGCAGCTACTGTACTTATTATATATGTAATGGGTCTGGTGAAGATCAGTAGCTTGGATCAACACAACTCCCATAAAATCTATTGTTCCAATTAACGGGTTTTGGGCTGTTACTCTTGCAATTTAATAGCTAGGAACATCAGCTCTTGCAGCTACTGTACCTTTTACATATGTAATATGTGTGGCGAAGCTCAGTAAGATTGGACCAACACAACATATAGCTGCCATATAATCGATTGTTCCGATAAAATAGTCTTGGGTTGTTCCTCTTGCCATTTAGTAGCTAGGAACATACACTTTTGCAGCTACGGTACATGTTACAATTGTTTCATTGTTCCGATAAAATGGTCTTGGGTTGTTACTGTTGCAATTTGATATCTAGGACCAACACAACATATAGCTCCAATACAATTTTTTCATTGTTCCGATAAAAAAGTCTTGGGCTGTTCCTCTTGCAATTTAATAGCTAGGAACATACAATTTTGCAGCTACTGTACTTGTTACATATGTAATATACATGGTGAAGATCAGTAAGATTGGACCAACACAACATATAGCTCCCATACAATCGATTGTTCCAATTAACGGGTTTTGGGATGTTACTCTTGCAATTTGATAGCTAGGAACATAAACTTTTGCAGCTACTGTACCTATTATATATGTAATATGTGTGGTGAAGCTCAGTAAGAGTGGACCAACACAACATATAGCTGCCATATAATCGATTGTTCCGATAAAATGGTCTTGGGTTGTTCATCTTGCAATTTGATAGCTAGGAACATAAGCTCTTGCAGCTACTGTACCTTTTACATATGTAATATGTGTGGCGAAGCTCAGTAAGATTTGACCAACACAACATATAACTGCCATATAATCGATTCTTCCGAGAAAATGGTCTTGGGTTGTTCCTCTTGCAAACTAATAGCTAGGAACATAAACTTTTGCAGCTACTGTACCTATTACATACTTAATATATGTGGTGAACATCAGTACGATTGGACCAACAACACATATAGCTCCTATACAATCGATTGTTCCGTTAAAAAGGTTTTGGGTTGTTACTCTTGCAAATTATTAGCTAGGAACATAAACTTTTGCAGCTACTGTACCTATTCCATATGTAATATATGTGGTGAAGATCAGTAAGATTGGACCAACACAACATCTAGCTCCCATACAATCGATTGTTCCGATAAAAAGGTTTTGGGTTGTTACCCTTGCAATTTAATAATTATACATGTACTATATTTTTTTGGTTTCGCTATTACTCTTGCAATTTAAGAACTAGGAACATAAAATCTTGCAGCTACTGTACTTATTATATATGTAATGGGTGTGGTGAAGATCAGTAGCTTGGATCAACACAACTCCCATAAAATCTATTGTTCCAATTAACGGGTTTTGGGCTGTTACTCTTGCAATTTAATAGCTAGGAACATCAGCTCTTGCAGCTACTGTACCTTTTACATATGTAATATGTGTGGCGAAGCTCAGTAAGATTGGACCAACACAACATATAACTGTCATATAATCGATTCTTCCGAGAAAATGGTCTTGGGTTGTTCCTCTTGCAATTTAGTAGCTAGGAACATAAGCTCTTGCAGCTACTGTACCTTTTACATATGTAATATGTGTGGCGAAGCTCAGTAAGATTTGACCAACACAACATATAACTGCCATATAATCGATTCTTCCGAGAAAATGGTCTTGGGTTGTTCCTCTTGCAATTTAGTAGCTAGGAACATAAACTTTTGCAGCTACTGTACCTATTATATATGTAATATGTGTTATGAAGATCAGTAAGATTTGACCAACACAACATATAACTGCCATATAATCGATTCTTCCGAGAAAATGGTCTTGGGTTGTTCCTCTTGCAATTTAGTAGCTAGGAACATAAACTTTTGCAGCTACTGTACCTATTATATATGTAATATGTGTTATGAAGATCAGTAAGATTTGACCAACACAACATATAACTGCCATATAATCGATTCTTCCGAGAAAATGGTCTTGGGTTGTTCCTCTTGCAATTTAGTAGCTAGGAACATACACTTTTGCAGCTACGGTACATGTTACATATGTAATATACATGGTGAAGATCAGTAAGATTGGACCAACACAACATATAGCTCCCATACAATCGATTGTTCCAATTAACGGGTTTTGGGATGTTACTCTTGCAATTTGATAGCTAGGAACATAAACTTTTGCAGCTACTGTACCTATTATATATGTAATATGTGTGGTGAAGCTCAGTAAGAGTGGACCAACACAACATATAGCTGCCATATAATCGATTGTTCCGATAAAATGGTCTTGGGTTGTTCATCTTGCAATTTGATAGCTAGGAACATAAGCTCTTGCAGCTACTGTACCTTTTACATATGTAATATGTGTGGCGAAGCTCAGTAAGATTTGACCAACACAACATATAACTGCCATATAATCGATTCTTCCGAGAAAATGGTCTTGGGTTGTTCCTCTTGCAATTTAGTAGCTAGGAGCATAAGCTTTTGCAGCTACTGTACCTATTATATATGTAATATGTGTTATGAAGATCAGTAAGATTTGACCAACACAACATATAACTGCCATATAATCGATTCTTCCGAGAAAATGGTCTTGGGTTGTTCCTCTTGCAATTTAGTAGCTAGGAACATAAACTTTTGCAGCTACTGTACCTATTATATATGTAATATGTGTTATGAAGATCAGTAAGATTTGACCAACACAACATATAACTGCCATATAATCGATTCTTCCGAGAAAATGGTCTTGGGTTGTTCCTCTTGCAATTTAGTAGCTAGGAACATACACTTTTGCAGCTACGGTACATGTTACATATGTAATATACATGGTGAAGATCAGTAAGATTGGACCAACACAACATATAGCTCCCATACAATCGATTGTTCCAATTAACGGGTTTTGGGATGTTACTCTTGCAATTTGATAGCTAGGAACATAAACTTTTGCAGCTACTGTACCTATTATATATGTAATATGTGTGGTGAAGCTCAGTAAGAGTGGACCAACACAACATATAGCTGCCATATAATCGATTGTTCCGATAAAATGGTCTTGGGTTGTTCATCTTGCAATTTGATAGCTAGGAACATAAGCTCTTGCAGCTACTGTACCTTTTACATATGTAATATGTGTGGCGAAGCTCAGTAAGATTTGACCAACACAACATATAACTGCCATATAATCGATTCTTCCGAGAAAATGGTCTTGGGTTGTTCCTCTTGCAATTTAGTAGCTAGGAACATAAACTTTTGCAGCTACTGTACCTATTATATATGTAATATGTGTTATGAAGATCAGTAAGATTTGACCAACACAACATATAACTGCCATATAATCGATTCTTCCGAGAAAATGGTCTTGGGTTGTTCCTCTTGCAATTTAGTAGCTAGGAACATACACTTTTGCAGCTACGGTACATGTTACATATGTAATATACATGGTGAAGATCAGTAAGATTGGACCAACACAACATATAGCTCCCATACAATCGATTGTTCCAATTAACGGGTTTTGGGATGTTACTCTTGCAATTTGATAGCTAGGAACATAAACTTTTGCAGCTACTGTACCTATTATATATGTAATATGTGTGGTGAAGCTCAGTAAGATTTGACCAACACAACATATAACTGCCATATAATCGATTCTTCCGAGAAAATGGTCTTATGTTGTTCCTCTTGCAATTTAGTAGCTAGGAACATAAACTTTTGCAGCTACTGTACCTGTTATATATGTAATATGTGTTATGAAGATCAGTAAGATTTGACCAACACAACATATAACTGCCATATAATCGATTCTTCCGAGAAAATGGTCTTGGGTTGTTCCTCTTGCAATTTAGTAGCTAGGAACATAAACTTTTGCAGCTACTCTACCTGTTATATATGTAATATGTGTTATGAAGATCAGTAAGATTTGACCAACACAACATATAACTGCCATATAATCGATTCTTCCGAGAAAATGGTCTTATGTTGTTCCTCTTGCAATTTAGTAGCTAGGAACATAAACTTTTGCAGCTACTGTACCTGTTATATATGTAATATGTGTTATGAAGATCAGTAAGATTTGACCAACACAACATATAACTGCCATATAATCGATTCTTCCGAGAAAATGGTCTTGGGTTGTTCCTCTTGCAATTTAGTAGCTAGGAACATAAACTTTTGCAGCTACTGTACCTATTATATATGTAATATGTGTTATGAAGATCAGTAAGATTTGACCAACACAACATATAACTGCCATATAATCGATTCTTCCGAGAAAATGGTCTTGGGTTGTTCCTCTTGCAATTTAGTAGCTAGGAACATACACTTTTGCAGCTACGGTACATGTTACATATGTAATATACATGGTGAAGATCAGTAAGATTGGACCAACACAACATATAGCTCCCATACAATCGATTGTTCCAATTAACGGGTTTTGGGATGTTACTCTTGCAATTTGATAGCTAGGAACATAAGCTCTTGCAGCTACTGTACCTTTTACATATGTAATATGTGTGGCGAAGCTCAGTAAGATTTGACCAACACAACATATAACTGCCATATAATCGATTCTTCCGAGAAAATGGTCTTATGTTGTTCCTCTTGCAATTTAGTAGCTAG
The DNA here is from genome assembly GCA_949987695.1 of Merzomyia westermanni. Lineage (NCBI taxonomy): Eukaryota > Metazoa > Arthropoda > Insecta > Diptera > Tephritidae > Merzomyia > Merzomyia westermanni. The sequence continues at coordinate 102,398,941 of OX465289.1, forward strand.
GAACATAAACTTTTGCAGCTACTGTACCTGTTATATATGTAATATGTGTTATGAAGATCAGTAAGATTTGACCAACACAACATATAACTGCCATATAATCGATTCTTCCGAGAAAATGGTCTTGGGTTGTTCCTCTTGCAATTTAGTAGCTAGGAACATAAACTTTTGCAGCTACTGTACCTATTATATATGTAATATGTGTTATGAAGATCAGTAAGATTTGACCAACACAACATATAACTGCCATATAATCGATTCTTCCGAGAAAATGGTCTTGGGTTGTTCCTCTTGCAATTTAGTAGCTAGGAACATACACTTTTGCAGCTACGGTACATGTTACATATGTAATATACATGGTGAAGATCAGTAAGATTGGACCAACACAACATATAGCTCCCATACAATCGATTGTTCCAATTAACGGGTTTTGGGATGTTACTCTTGCAATTTGATAGCTAGGAACATAAGCTCTTGCAGCTACTGTACCTTTTACATATGTAATATGTGTGGCGAAGCTCAGTAAGATTTGACCAACACAACATATAACTGCCATATAATCGATTCTTCCGAGAAAATGGTCTTATGTTGTTCCTCTTGCAATTTAGTAGCTAGGAACATAAACTTTTGCAGCTACTGTACCTGTTATATATGTAATATGTGTTATGAAGATCAGTAAGATTTGACCAACACAACATATAACTGCCATATAATCGATTCTTCCGAGAAAATGGTCTTGGGTTGTTCCTCTTGCAATTAAGTAGCTAGGAACATAAACTTTTGCAGCTACTCTACCTGTTATATATGTAATATGTGTAGTGAAGATCAGTAAGACTGGACCAACACAACATATAGCTGCCATATAATCGATTGTTCCGATAAAATGGTCTTGGGTTGTTCATCTTGCAATTTGATAGCTAGGAACATAAGCTCTTGCAGCTACTGTACCTGTTATATATGTAATATGTGTTATGAAGATCAGTAAGATTTGACCAACACAACATATAACTGCCATATAATCGATTGTTAAGAGAAAATGGTCTTGGGTTGTTCCTCTTGCAATTTAGTAGCTAGGAACATAAACTTTTGCAGCTACTGTACCTATTATATATGTAATATGTGTGGTGAAGCTCAGTAAGAGTGGACCAACACAACATATAGCTGCCATATAATCGATTGTTCCGATAAAATGGTCTTGGGTTGTTCATCTTGCAATTTGATAGCTAGGAACATAAGCTCTTGTAGCTACTGTACCTTTTACATATGTAATATGTGTGGCGAAGCTCAGTAAGATTTGACCAACACAACATATAGCTGCCATATAATCGATTCTTCCGAGAAAATGGTCTTATGTTGTTCCTCTTGCAATTTAGTAGCTAGGAACATAAACTTTTGCAGCTACTGTACCTGTTATATATGTAATATGTGTTATGAAGATCAGTAAGATTTGACCAACACAACATATAACTGCCATATAATCGATTCTTCCGAGAAAATGGTCTTGGGTTGTTCCTCTTGCAATTTAGTAGCTAGGAACATAAACTTTTGCAGCTACTGTACCTATTATATATGTAATATGTGTTATGAAGATCAGTAAGATTTGACCAACACAACATATAACTGCCATATAATCGATTCTTCCGAGAAAATGGTCTTGGGTTGTTCCTCTTGCAATTTAGTAGCTAGGAACATACACTTTTGCAGCTACGGTACATGTTACATATGTAATATACATGGTGAAGATCAGTAAGATTGGACCAACACAACATATAGCTCCCATACAATCGATTGTTCCAATTAACGGGTTTTGGGATGTTACTCTTGCAATTTGATAGCTAGGAACATAAACTTTTGCAGCTACTGTACCTATTATATATGTAATATGTGTGGTGAAGCTCAGTAAGAGTGGACCAACACAACATATAGCTGCCATATAATCGATTGTTCCGATAAAATGGTCTTGGGTTGTTCATCTTGCAATTTGATAGCTAGCAACATAAGCTCTTGCAGCTACTGTACCTTTTACATATGTAATATGTGTGGCGAAGCTCAGTAAGATTTGACCAACACAACATATAACTGCCATATAATGGATTCTTCCGAGAAAATGGTCTTATGTTGTTCCTCTTGCAATTTAGTAGCTAGGAACATAAACTTTTGCAGCTACTGTACCTGTTATATATGTAATATGTGTTATGAAGATCAGTAAGATTTGACCAACACAACATATAACTGCCATATAATCGATTCTTCCGAGAAAATGGTCTTGGGTTGTTCCTCTTGCAATTTAGTAGCTAGGAACATAAACTTTTGCAGCTACTGTACCTATGATATATGTAATATGTGTAGTGAAGATCAGTAAGACTGGACCAACACAACATATAGCTCCAATACAATTGTTTCATTGTTCCGATAAAATGGTCTTGGGTTGTTACTGTTGCAATTTGATATCTAGGAACATAAGCTTTTGCAGCTACTGTACCTATGATATATGTAATATGTGTAGTGAAGATCAGTAAGACTGGACCAACACAACATATAGCTCCCATACAATTGATTGTTCCGGTAAAATGGTTTTGGGTTGTTGCTGTTGCAATTTGATAGCTTTAACATAAACTTTTGCAGCTACTGTACCTATTATATATGTAATATGTGTGGTGAAGATCAGTAAGATTGGACCAACACAACATATAGTTCCCATACAATCGATTGTTCCGATAAAAAGGTTTTGGGTTGTTACTCTTGCAAATTATCAGCTAGGAACATAAGCTCTTGCAGCTACTGTACCTATTACATTCGTAATTTGTGTGGTGAAGCTCAGTAAGAGTGGACCAACACAACATATAGCTGCCATATAATCGATTGTTCCGATAAAATAGTTTTGGGTTGTTACTCTTGCAATTTAATAGCTCGGAACATAAACTTTTGCAGCTACTGTACCTATTATATATGTAATTTGTGTGGTGAAGCTCAGTAAGAGTGGAACAACACAACATATAGCTGCCATATAATCGATTGTTCCGATAAAATGGTTTTGGGTTGTTACTCTTGCAATTTAATAGCTCGGAACATAAACTCTTGCAGCTACTGTACCTTTTACATATGTAATATGTGTGGCGAAGCTCAGTAAGATTGGACCAACACAACATATAGCTGCCATATAGTCGATTGTTCCAATTAACGGGTTTTGGGCTGTTACTCTTGCAATTTGATAGCTAGGAACATAAACTTTTGCAGCTACTGTACCTTTTACATATGTAATATGTGTGGCGAAGCTCAGTAAGATTTGACCAACACAACATATAGCTGCCATATAATCGATTCTTCCGGGAAAATGGTCTTGGGTTGTTCCTCTTGCAATTTAGTAGCTAGGAACATAAACTTTTGCAGCTACTGTACCTATTATATATGTAATATGTGTGGTGAAGATCAGTAAGATTGGACCAACACAACATATAGCTGCCATATAATCGATTGTTAAGAGAAAATGGTCTTGGGTTGTTCCTCTTGCAATTTAGTAGCTAGGAACATAAACTTTTGCAGCTACTGTACCTATTATATATGTAATATGTGTGGTGAAGATCAGTAAGATTTGACCAACACAACATATAGCTGCCATATAATCGAATCTTCCGAGAAAATGGTCTTGGGTTGTTCCTCTTGCAATTTAGTAGCTAGGAACATAAACTTTTGCAGCTACTGTACCTTTTACATATGTAATCTGTGTGGCGAAGCTCCGTAAGATTTGACCAACACAACATATAGCTGCCATATAATCGATTCTTCCGAGAAAATGGTCTTGGGTTGTTCCTCTTGCAATTTAGTAGCTGGGATAATAAACTTTTGCAGCTACTGTACCTGTTATATATGTAATATGTGTGGTGAAGATCAGTAAGATTTGACCAACACAACATATAGCTGCCATATAATCGATTGTTAAGAGAAAATGGTTTTGGGTTGTTCCTCTTGCAATTTAGTAGCTAGGAACATAAACTTTTGCAGCTACTGTACCTATTATATATGTAATATGTGTGGTGAAGATCAGTAAGATTTGACCAACACAACATATAGCTGCCATATAATCGATTCTTCCGAGAAAATGGTCTTGGGTTGTTCCTCTTGCAATTTAGTAGCTGGGATAATAAACTTTTGCAGCTACTGTACCTGTTATATATGTAATATGTGTGGTGAAGATCAGTAAGATTTGACCAACACAACATATAGCTGCCATATAATCGATTGTTAAGAGAAAATGGTTTTGGGTTGTTCCTCTTGCAATTTAGTAGCTAGGAACATAAACTTTTGCAGCTACAGTACCTGTTATATATGTAATATGTGTAGTGAAGATCAGTAAGACTGGACCAACACAACATATAGCTCCAATACAAATGTTTTATTGTTCCGATAAAATGGTTTTGGGTTGTTACTGTTGCAATTTGATATCTAGGAACATAAGCTTTTGCAGCTACTGTACCTATGATATATGTAATATGTGTAGTGAAGATCAGTAAGACTGGACCAACACAACATATAGCTCCAATACAATTGTTTCATTGTTCCGATAAAATGGTCTTGGGTTGTTACTGTTGCAATTTGATATCTAGGAACATAAGCTTTTGCAGCTACTGTACCTATTATATATGTAATATGTGTAGTGAAGATCAGTAAGACTGGACCAACACAACATATAGCTCCAATACAATTTTTTCATTGTTCCGATAAAATGGTTTTGGGTTGTTACTGTTGCAATTTGATAGCTAGGAACATAAACCTTTGCAGCTACTGTACCTATTATATATGTAATATGTGTGGTGAATATCAGTAAGATTGGACCAACACAACATATAGCTCCCATACAATTGATTGTTCCGGTAAAATGGTTTTGGGTTGTTGCTGTTGCAATTTGATAGCTAGGAACATAAACTTTTGCAGCTGCTGTACCTATTATATATGTAATATGTGTGGTGAAGATCAGTAAGATTGGACCAACACAACATATAGCTCCCATACAATTGATTGTTCCGGTAAAATGGTTTTGGGTTGTTGCTGTTGCAATTTGATAGCTATTAACATAAACTTTTGCAGCTACTGTACCTATTATATATGTAATATGTGTGGTGAAGATCAGTAAGATTGGACCAACACAACATATAGCTCCCATACAATTGATTGTTCCGGTAAAATGGTTTTGGGTTGTTGCTGTTGCAATTTGATAGCTATTAACATAAACTTTTGCAGCTACTGTACCTATTATATATGTAATATGTGTGGTGAAGATCAGTAAGATTTGACCAACACAACATATAGCTGCCATATAATCGAATCTTCCGAGAAAATGGTCTTGGGTTGTTCCTCTTGCAATTTAGTAGCTAGGAACATAAACTTTTGCAGCTACTGTACCTTTTACATATGTAATCTGTGTGGCGAAGCTCCGTAAGATTTGACCAACACAACATATAGCTGCCATATAATCGATTCTTCCGAGAAAATGGTCTTGGGTTGTTCCTCTTGCAATTTAGTAGCTGGGATAATAAACTTTTGCAGCTACTGTACCTGTTATATATGTAATATGTGTGGTGAAGATCAGTAAGATTTGACCAACACAACATATAGCTGCCATATAATCGATTGTTAAGAGAAAATGGTTTTGGGTTGTTCCTCTTGCAATTTAGTAGCTAGGAACATAAACTTTTGCAGCTACTGTACCTATTATATATGTAATATGTGTGGTGAAGATCAGTAAGATTTGACCAACACAACATATAGCTGCCATATAATCGATTCTTCCGAGAAAATGGTCTTGGGTTGTTCCTCTTGCAATTTAGTAGCTGGGATAATAAACTTTTGCAGCTACTGTACCTGTTATATATGTAATATGTGTGGTGAAGATCAGTAAGATTTGACCAACACAACATATAGCTGCCATATAATCGATTGTTAAGAGAAAATGGTTTTGGGTTGTTCCTCTTGCAATTTAGTAGCTAGGAACATAAACTTTTGCAGCTACAGTACCTGTTATATATGTAATATGTGTAGTGAAGATCAGTAAGACTGGACCAACACAACATATAGCTCCAATACAAATGTTTTATTGTTCCGATAAAATGGTTTTGGGTTGTTACTGTTGCAATTTGATATCTAGGAACATAAGCTTTTGCAGCTACTGTACCTATGATATATGTAATATGTGTAGTGAAGATCAGTAAGACTGGACCAACACAACATATAGCTCCAATACAATTGTTTCATTGTTCCGATAAAATGGTCTTGGGTTGTTACTGTTGCAATTTGATATCTAGGAACATAAGCTTTTGCAGCTACTGTACCTATTATATATGTAATATGTGTAGTGAAGATCAGTAAGACTGGACCAACACAACATATAGCTCCAATACAATTTTTTCATTGTTCCGATAAAATGGTTTTGGGTTGTTACTGTTGCAATTTGATAGCTAGGAACATAAACCTTTGCAGCTACTGTACCTATTATATATGTAATATGTGTGGTGAATATCAGTAAGATTGGACCAACACAACATATAGCTCCCATACAATTGATTGTTCCGGTAAAATGGTTTTGGGTTGTTGCTGTTGCAATTTGATAGCTAGGAACATAAACTTTTGCAGCTGCTGTACCTATTATATATGTAATATGTGTGGTGAAGATCAGTAAGATTGGACCAACACAACATATAGCTCCCATACAATTGATTGTTCCGGTAAAATGGTTTTGGGTTGTTGCTGTTGCAATTTGATAGCTATTAACATAAACTTTTGCAGCTACTGTACCTATTATATATGTAATATGTGTGGTGAAGATCAGTAAGATTGGACCAACACAACATATAGTTCCCATACAATCGATTGTTCCGATAAAAAGGTTTTGGGTTGTTACTCTTGCAAATTATCAGCTAGGAACATAAGCTCTTGCAGCTACTGTACCTATTACATTCGTAATTTGTGTGGTGAAGCTCAGTAAGAGTGGACCAACACAACATATAGCTGCCATATAATCGATTGTTCCGATAAAATAGTTTTGGGTTGTTACTCTTGCAATTTAATAGCTCGGAACATAAACTTTTGCAGCTACTGTACCTATTATATATGTAATATGTGTGGTGAAGATTAGTAAGATTGGACCAACACAACATATAGCTGCCATATAATCCATTGCTCCGATAAAATGGTCTTGGGTTGTTCCTCTTGCAATTTAATAGCTAGGAACATACACTTTTGCAGCTGCTGTACCTATTACATTCGTAATATATGTGGTGAACATCAGTAAGATTGGACCAACAACACATATAGCTCCCATATAATCGATTGTTCCGATAAAATAGTCTTGGGTTGTTCCTATTGCAATTTAATAGCTAGGAACATACACTTTTGCAGCTACTGTACATAGTAAAAATGTAATGTGTGTGTTGAAGATAAGTAATATTGAGATAACACAACATATACCTGCCATATAATCGATTGTTCCGATAAAATAGTCTTGGGTTGCAGCTACTGTACATAGTACAAATGTAATGTGTGTGTTGAAGATAAGTAATATTGAACCAACACAACATATACCTGCCATATAATCGATTGTTCCGATAAAATGGTTTTGGGTTGTTACTCTTGCAAGTTAATAGCTGTACCTATTACATTCGTAATACATATATGTGGTGAACATCAGTAAGATTGGACCACCAACACATATAGCTCCCATATAATCGATTGTTCCGATAAAATAGTCTTGGGTTGTTCCTATTGCAGTTTAATAGCTAGGAACATACACTTTTGCAGCTACTGTACATAGTAAAAATGTAATGTGTGTGTTGAAGATAAGTAATATTGAACCAACACAGCATATACCTGCCATATAATCGATTGTTCCGATAAAATAGTCTTGGGTTGCTCCTCTTGCAATTTAATAGCTAGGAACATATATATTGAACCAACACAACATATACCTGCCATATAATCGATTGTTCCGATAAAATGGTTTTGGGTTGTTACTCTTGCAAGTTAATAGCTGGCAACATAAGCTTTTGTACCTATTACATATGTAATATGTGTGGTGAAGCTCAGTAAGATTGGACCAACACAACATATAGCTGCCATATAATCGATTGTTCCGATAAAATGGTCTTGGGTTGTTCCTATTGCAATTTAATAGCTAGGAACATAAACTTTTGCAGCTGCTGTACCTATTACATTCGTAATATATGTGGTGAACATCAGTAAGATTGGACCAACAACACATATAGCTCCCATATAATCGATTGTTCCGATAAAATAGGCTTGGGTTGCTCCTATTGCAATTTAATAGCTAGGAACATACACTTTTGCAGCTACTGTACATAGTACAAATGTAATGTGTGTGTTGAAGATAAGTAATATTGAGCCAACACAACATATAGCTGCCATATAATAGATTGTTCCGATAAAATGGTCTTGGGTTGTTCCTCTTGCAATTTAATAGCTAGGAACATAAACTTTTGCAGCTGCTGTACCTATTACATTCGTAATATATGTGGTGAACATCAGTAACATTAGACCAACAAAACATATAGCTGCCATATAATCGATTGTTCCGATAAAATAGTCTTGGGTTGTTCCTCTTGCAATTTAATAGCCAGGAACATACCCTTTTGCAGCTACTGTACCTATTATATATGTAATATGTGTGGTGAAGATCAGTAAGATTTGACCAACACAACATATAGCTGCCATATAATCGATTCTTCCGAGAAAATGGTCTTGGGTTGTTCCTCTTGCAATTTAGTAGCTAGGAACATAAACTTTTGCAGCTACAGTACCTGTTATATATGTAATATGTGTAGTGAAGATCAGTAAGACTGGACCAACACAACATATAGCTCCAATACAAATGTTTCATTGTTCCGATAAAATGGTTTTGGGTTGTTACTGTTGCAATTTGATATCTAGGAACATAAGCTTTTGCAGCTACTGTACCTATGATATATGTAATATGTGTAGTGAAGATCAGTAAGACTGGACCAACACAACATATAGCTCCAATACAATTGTTTCATTGTTCCGATAAAATGGTCTTGGGTTGTTACTGTTGCAATTTGATATCTAGGAACATAAGCTTTTGCAGCTACTGTACCTATTATATATGTAATATGTGTAGTGAAGATCAGTAAGACTGGACCAACACAACATATAGCTCCAATACAATTTTTTCATTGTTCCGATAAAATGGTTTTGGGTTGTTACTGTTGCAATTTGATAGCTAGGAACATAAACTTTTGCAGCTACTGTACCTATTATATATGTAATATGTGTGGTGAATATCAGTAAGATTGGACCAACACAACATATAGCTCCCATACAATTGATTGTTCCGGTAAAATGGTTTTGGGTTGTTGCTGTTGCAATTTGATAGCTAGGAACATAAACTTTTGCAGCTGCTGTACCTATTATATATGTAATATGTGTGGTGAAGATCAGTAAGATTGGACCAACACAACATATAGCTCCAATACAATTTTTTCATTGTTCCGATAAAATGGTTTTGGGTTGTTACTGTTGCAATTTGATATCTAGGAACATAAGCTTTTGCAGCTACTGTACCTATGATATATGTAATATGTGTAGTGAAGATCAGTAAGACTGGACCAACACAGCATATAGCTCCAATACAATTGTTTCATTGTTCCGATAAAATGGTCTTGGGTTGTTACTGTTGCAATTTGATATCTAGGAACATAAGCTTTTGCAGCTACTGTACCTATTATATATGTAATATGTGTAGTGAAGATCAGTAAGACTGGACCAACACAACATATAGCTCCAATACAATTTTTTCATTGTTCCGATAAAATGGTTTTGGGTTGTTACTGTTGCAATTTGATATCTAGGAACATAAGCTTTTGCAGCTACTGTACCTATGATATATGTAATATGTGTAGTGAAGATCAGTAAGACTGGACCAACACAACATATAGCTCCAATACAATTGTTTCATTGTTCCGATAAAATGGTCTTGGGTTGTTACTGTTGCAATTTGATATCTAGGAACATAAGCTTTTGCAGCTACTGTACCTATTATATATGTAATATGTGTAGTGAAGATCAGTAAGACTGGACCAACACAACATATAGCTCCAATACAATTTTTTCATTGTTCCGATAAAATGGTTTTGGGTTGTTACTGTTGCAATTTGATAGCTAGGAACATAAACTTTTGCAGCTACTGTACCTATTATATATGTAATATGTGTGGTGAATATCAGTAAGATTGGACCAACACAACATATAGCTCCCATACAATTGATTGTTCCGGTAAAATGGTTTTGGGTTGTTGCTGTTGCAATTTGATAGCTAGGAACATAAACTTTTGCAGCTGCTGTACCTATTATATATGTAATATGTGTGGTGAAGATCAGTAAGATTGGACCAACACAACATATAGCTCCCATACAATTGATTGTTCCGGTAAAATGGTTTTGGGTTGTTGCTGTTGCAATTTGATAGCTATTAACATAAACTTTTGCAGCTACTGTACCTATTATATATGTAATATGTGTGGTGAAGATCAGTAAGATTGGACCAACACAACATATAGTTCCCATACAATCGATTGTTCCGATAAAAAGGTTTTGGGTTGTTACTCTTGCAAATTATCAGCTAGGAACATAAGCTCTTGCAGCTACTGTACCTATTACATTCGTAATTTGTGTGGTGAAGCTCAGTAAGAGTGGACCAACACAACATATAGCTGCCATATAATCGATTGTTCCGATAAAATAGTTTTGGGTTGTTACTCTTGCAATTTAATAGCTCGGAACATAAACTTTTGCAGCTACTGTACCTATTATATATGTAATATGTGTGGTGAAGATTAGTAAGATTGGACCAACACAACATATAGCTGCCATATAATCCATTGCTCCGATAAAATGGTCTTGGGTTGTTCCTTTTGCAATTTAATAGCTAGGAACATACACTTTTGCAGCTGCTGTACCTATTACATTCGTAATATATGTGGTGAACATCAGTAAGATTGGACCAACAACACATATAGCTCCCATATAATCGATTGTTCCGATAAAATAGTCTTGGGTTGTTCCTATTGCAATTTAATAGCTAGGAACATACACTTTTGCAGCTACTGTACATAGTACAAATGTAATGTGTGTGTTGAAGATAAGTAATATTGAGCCAACACAACATATACCTGCCATATAATCGATTGTTCCGATAAAATAGTCTTGGGTTGTTCCTCTTGCAATTTAATAGCTAGGAACATACACTTTTGCAGCTACTGTACATAGTACAAATGTAATGTGTGTGTTGAAGATAAGTAATATTGAACCAACACAACATATACCTGCCATATAATCGATTGTTCCGATAAAATGGTTTTGGGTTGTTACTCTTGCAAGTTAATAGCTGTACCTATTACATTCGTAATACATATATGTGGTGAACATCAGTAAGATTGGACCACCAACACATATAGCTCCCATATAATCGATTGTTCCGATAAAATAGTCTTGGGTTGTTCCTATTGCAATTTAATAGCTAGGAACATACACTTTTGCAGCTACTGTACATAGTACAAATGTAATGTGTGTGTTGAAGATAAGTAATATTGAACCAACACAGGATATACCTGCCATATAATCGATTGTTCCGATAAAATAGTCTTGGGTTGCTCCTCTTGCAATTTAATAGCTAGGAACATATATATTGAACCAACACAACATATACCTGCCATATAATCGATTGTTCCGATAAAATGGTTTTGGGTTGTTACTCTTGCAAGTTAATAGCTGGCAACATAAGCTTTTGTACCTATTACATATGTAATATGTGTGGTGAAGCTCAGTAAGATTGGACCAACACAACATATAGCTGCCATATAATCGATTGTTCCGATAAAATGGTCTTGGGTTGTTCCTATTGCAATTTAATAGCTAGGAACATAAACTTTTGCAGCTGCTGTACCTATTACATTCGTAATATATGTGGTGAACATCAGTAAGATTGGACCAACAACACATATAGCTCCCATATAATCGATTGTTCCGATAAAATAGTCTTGGGTTGTTCCTATTGCAATTTAATAGCTAGGAACATACACTTTTGCAGCTACTGTACATAGTACAAATGTAATGTGTGTGTTGAAGATAAGTAATATTGAGCCAACACAACATATACCTGCCATATAATCGATTGTTCCGATAAAATAGTCTTGGGTTGTTCCTCTTGCAATTTAATAGCTAGGAACATACACTTTTGCAGCTACTGTACATAGTACAAATGTAATGTGTGTGTTGAAGATAAGTAATATTGAACCAACACAACATATAGCTGCCATATAATCGATTGTTCCGATAAAATAGTTTTGGGTTGTTACTCTTGCAATTTAATAGCTCGGAACATAAACTTTTGCAGCTACTGTACCTATTATATATGTAATATGTGTGGTGAAGATTAGTAAGATTGGACCAACACAACATATAGCTGCCATATAATCCATTGCTCCGATAAAATGGTCTTGGGTTGTTCCTCTTGCAATTTAATAGCTAGGAACATACACTTTTGCAGCTACTGTACCTATTACATATGTAATATATGTGGTGAAGATCAGTAAGATTGGTCCAACAACACATATAGTTCCCATACAATCGATTGTTCCGATAAAAAGGTCTTGGGTTGTTCCTCTTGCAAGTTAATAGCTGTACCTATTACATTCGTAATATATGTGGTGAACATCAGCAAGATTGGACCAACAACACATATAGCTCCCATATAACCGATAAAATGGTTTTGGGTTGTTACTCTTGCAAGTTAATAGCTGGCAACATAAGCTTTTGTACCTATTACATATGTAATATGTGTGGTGAAGATCAGTAAGATTGGCCCAACACAACATATAGCTCCAATTATGTTGTTTCATTTTCCAATAAAATGGTTTTGGGTTGTTACTGTTGCAATTTGATATCTAGGAACATAAGCTTTTTGCAGCTACTGTACCTATTACATATATAATATATGTGGTGAATATCAGTAAGATTGGACCAACACAACATATAGCTCCAATACAATTGTTTCATTGTTCCGATAAAATAGTTTTGGGTTGTTACTGTTGCAATTTGATATCTAGGAACATAAGCTTTTGCAGCTACTGTACCTATTATATATGTAATATGTGTCGTGAAGATCAGTAAGACTGGACCAACACAACCTATAGCTCCAATACAATTGTTTCATTGTTCCGATAAAATGGTTTTGGGTTGTTACTGTTGCAATTTGATATCTAGGAACATACGCTTTTGCAGCTACTGTACCTATTATATATGTAATATGTGTGGTGAAGATCAGTAAGACTGGACCAACACAACATATAGCTCCAATACAATTGTTTCATTGTTCCGATAAAATGGTTTTGGGTTGTTACTGTTGCAAGTTGATATCTAGGAACATAAGCTTTTGCAGCTACTGTACCTATTATATATGTAATATGTGTGGTGAAGATCAGTAAGATTGGACCAACACAACATATAGTTCCCATACAATCGATTGTTCCGATAAAAAGGTTTTGGGTTGTTACTCTTGCAAATTAATAGCTAGGAACCGAAGCTTTTGCAGCTACTGTACCTATTACATATGTAATTTGTGTGGTGAAGCTCAGTAAGAGTGGAACAACACAACATATAGTTCCCATATAATCGATTGTTCCGATAAAATGGTTTTGGGTTGTTACTCTTGCAAATTAATAGCTAGGAACCGAAGCTTTTGCAGCTACTCTACCTGTTATATATGTAATATGTGTAGTGAAGATCAGTAAGACTGGACCAACACAACATATAGCTGCCATATAATCGATTGTTAAGAGAAAATGGTCTTGGGTTGTTCCTCTTGCAATTTAGTAGCTAGGAACATAAACTTTTGCAGCTACTGTACCTATTATATATGTAATATGTGTGGTGAAGATCAGTAAGATTGGACCAACACAACATATAGCTCCAATACAATTGTTTCATTGTTCCGATAAAATGGTTTTGGGTTGTTACTGTTGCAAGTTGATATCTAGGAACATAAGCTTTTGCAGCTACTGTACCTATTATATATGTAATATGTGTGGTGAAGATCAGTAAGATTGGACCAACACAACATATAGTTCCCATACAATCGATTGTTCCGATAAAAAGGTTTTGGGTTGTTACTCTTGCAAATTAATAGCTAGGAACCGAAGCTTTTGCAGCTACTGTACCTATTACATATGTAATTTGTGTGGTGAAGCTCAGTAAGAGTGGAACAACACAACATATAGTTCCCATATAATCGATTGTTCCGATAAAATGGTTTTGGGTTGTTACTCTTGCAAATTAATAGCTAGGAACCGAAGCTTTTGCAGCTACTCTACCTGTTATATATGTAATATGTGTAGTGAAGATCAGTAAGACTGGACCAACACAACATATAGCTGCCATATAATCGATTGTTAAGAGAAAATGGTCTTGGGTTGTTCCTCTTGCAATTTAGTAGCTAGGAACATAAACTTTTGCAGCTACTGTACCTATTATATATGTAATATGTGTGGTGAAGATCAGTAAGATTGGACCAACACAGCATTTAGCAAAAATACAATTGTTTCATTGTTCCGATAAAATGGTTTTGGGTTGTTCCTCTTGCAATTTAGTAGCTAGGAACATAAACTTTTGCAGCTACTGTACCTATTATATATGTAATATGTGTGGTGAAGATCAGTAAGATTGGACCAACACAGCATTTAGCTAAAATACAATTGTTTCATTGTTCCGATAAAATGGTTTTGAGTTGTTCCTCTTGCAATTTAATAGCTAGGAACATAAACTTTTGCAGCTACTGTACCTATTACAGATATGTAATATGTGTAGTGAAGATCAGTAAGACTGGACCAACACAGCATTTAGCTAAAATACAATTGTTTCATTGTTCCGATAAAATGGTTTTGGGTTGTTCCTCTTGCAATTTAATAGCTAGGAACATCAACTTTTGCAGCTACTGTACCTATTACATACGTAATATATGTGGTGAACATCAGTAAGATTGGACCAACAACACATATAGCTCCCATACAATCGATTGTTCCGATAAAAAGGAACATAATCTTTTGCAGCTACTGTACCTATTACATATGTAATATGTGTGGTGAAGATCAGTAAGATAGGACCACCACAACATATAGCTGCCATATAATCGATTGTTCCGATAAAATTGTCTTGGGTTGTTCCTCTTGCAATTTAATAGCTAGGAACATACCCTTTTGCAGCTACTGTACCTATTATATATGTAATATGTGTGGTGAAGATCAGTAAGATTGGACCAACACAACGTATAGCTCCCATACAACCGATTGTTCCGATAAAAAGGTTTTGGGTTGTTACTCTTCCAAATTAACAGCTAGGAACATAAGCTTTTGCAGCTACTGTACCTATTACATATGTAATATGTGTGGTGAACCTCAGTAACATTAGACCAACAAAACATATAGCTGCCATATAATCGATTGTTCCGATAAAATAGTCTTGGGTTGTTCCTCTTGCAATTTAATAGCCAGGAACATACCCTTTTGCAGCTACTGTACCTATTACATACGTAATATATGTGGTGAACATCAGTAAGATTGGACCAACAACACATATAGCTCCCATACAATTGATTGTTCCGGTAAAATGGTTTTGGGTTGTTGCTGTTGCAATTTGATAGCTAGGAACATAAACTTTTGCAGCTACTGTACCTATTATATATGTAATATGTGTGGTGAAGATCAGTAAGATTGGACCAACACAACATATAGCTCCCATACAATTGATTGTTCCGATAAAAAGGTTTTGGGTTGTTACTCTTGCAAATTAATAGCTAGGAACCGAAGCTTTTGCAGCTACTGTACCTATTACATATGTAATTTGTGTGGTGAAGCTCAGTAAGAGTGGAACAACACAACATATAGCTGCCATATAATCGATTGTTCCGATAAAAAGGTTTTGGGTTGTTACTCTTGCAAATTAATAGCTAGGAACCGAAGCTTTTGCAGCTACTGTACCTATTACATATGTAATTTGTGTGGTGAAGCTCAGTAAGAGTGGAACAACACAACATATAGCTGCCATATAATCGATTGTTCCGATAAAATGGTTTTGGGTTGTTACTCTTGCAATTTAATAGCTCGGAACATAAACTCTTGCAGCTACTGTACCTTTTACATATGTAATATGTGTGGCGAAGCTCAGTAATACTGGACCAACACAACATCTAGCTCCCATACAATCGATTGTTCCGATAAAAAGGTTTTGGGTTGTTACCCTTGCAATTTAATAATCATACATGTACTATATTTTTGGTTTCGCTATTACTCTTGCAATTTAAGAACTAGGAACATAAAATCTTGCAGCTACTGTACTAATTATATATGTTATGGGTGTGGTGAAGATCAGTAGCTTGGATCAACACAACTCCCTTAAAATCTATTGTTCCAATTAACGGGTTTTGGCTGTTACTCTTGCAATTTAATAGCTAGGAACATCAGCTCTTGCAGCTACTGTACCTTTTACATATGTAATATGTGTGGCGAAGCTCAGTAAGATTGGACCAACACAACATATAGTTCCCATACAATCGATTGTTCCGATAAAAAGGTTTTGGGTTGTTACTCTTGCAAATTAATAGCTAGGAACCGAAGCTTTTGCAGCTACTGTACCTATTACATATGTAATTTGTGTGGTGAAGCTCAGTAAGAGTGGAACAACACAACATATAGCTGCCATATAATCGATTGTTCCGATAAAATGGTTTTGGGTTGTTACTCTTGCAATTTAATAGCTCGGAACATAAACTTTTGCAGCTACTGTACCTATTATATATGTAATATGTGTGGTGAAGATTAGTAAGATTGGACCAACACAACATATAGCTGTCATATAATCGATTGTTCCGATAAAACTTTCTTGGGTTGTTCCTCTTGCAATTTAATAGCTAGGAACATAAACTTTTGCAGCTGCTGTACCTATTACATACGTAATATATGTGGTGAACATCAGTAAGATTGGACCAACAACACATATAGTTCCCATACAATCGATTGTTCCGATAAAAAGGTCTTGGGTTGTTTCTCTTGCAATTTAATAGCTAGGAACATACACTTTTGCAGCTGCTGTACCTATTACATTCGTAATATATGTGGTGAACATCAGTAAGATTGGACCAACAACACATATAGCTCCCATATAATCGATTGTTCCGATAAAATAGTCTTGGGTTGTTCCTATTGCAATTTAATAGCTAGGAACATACACTTTTGCAGCTACTGTACATAGTACAAATGTAATGTGTGTGTTGAAGATAAGTAATATTGAACCAACACAACATATACCTGCCATATAATCGATTGTTCCGATAAAATAGTCTTGGGTTGTTCCTCTTGCAATTTAATAGCTAGGAACATACACTTTTGCAGCTACTGTACATAGTACAAATGTAAAGTGTGTGTTGAAGATAAGTAATATTGAACCAACACAACATATACCTGCCATATAATCGATTGTTCCGATAAAATGGTTTTGGGTTGTTACTCTTGCAAGTTAATAGCTGGCAACATAAGCTTTTGTACCTATTACATATGTAATATGTGTGGTGAAGCTCAGTAAGATTGGACCAACACAACATATAGCTGCCATATAATCGATTGTTCCGATAAAATGGTCTTGGGTTGTTCCTCTTGCAATTTAATAGCTAGGAACATAAACTTTTGCAGCTGCTGTACCTATTACATACGTAATATATGTGGTGAACATCAGTAAGATTGGACCAACAACACATATAGTTCCCATACAATCGATTGTTCCGATAAAAAGGTCTTGGGTTGTTTCTCTTGCAATTTAATAGCTAGGAACATACACTTTTGCAGCTGCTGTACCTATTACATTCGTAATATATGTGGTGAACATCAGTAAGATTGGACCAACAACACATATAGCTCCCATATAATCGATTGTTCCGAGAAAATGGTCTTGGGTTGTTCCTCTTGCAATTTAGTAGCTAGGAACATACACTTTTGCAGCTACTGTACCTATTACATATGTAATATATGTGGTGAAGATCAGTAAGATTGGTCCAACAACACATATAGTTCCCATACAATCGATTGTTCCGATAAAAAGGTCTTGGGTTGTTCCTCTTGCAAGTTAATAGCTGTACCTATTACATTCGTAATATATGTGGTGAACATCAGCAAGATTGGACCAACAACACATATAGCTCCCATATAACCGATAAAACGGTTTTGGGTTGTTACTCTTGCAAGTTAATAGCTGGCAACATAAGCTTTTGTACCTATTACATATGTAATATGTGTGGTGAAGCTCAGTAAGATTGGACCAACACAACATATAGCTGCCATATAATCGATTGTTCCGATAAAATGGTCTTGGGTTGTTCCTCTTGCAATTTAATAGCTAGGAACATAAACTTTTGCAGCTGCTGTACCTATTACATTCGTAATATATGTGGTGAACATCAGTAAGATTGGACCAACAAC
This sequence comes from Merzomyia westermanni, assembly GCA_949987695.1. Lineage (NCBI taxonomy): Eukaryota > Metazoa > Arthropoda > Insecta > Diptera > Tephritidae > Merzomyia > Merzomyia westermanni. The sequence goes on from OX465289.1 coordinate 102,417,482, forward strand.
ACATATAGCTCCCATATAATCGATTGTTCCGAGAAAATGGTCTTGGGTTGTTCCTCTTGCAATTTAGTAGCTAGGAACATAAACTTTTGCAGCTACTGTAGCTATTATATATGTAATATTGTAGTGTAGCCAAAGTAAATGCATACATAAATGCATTCATACTTACAAACAGTCGGCACGCAGCTATTAAAAACTGTCGAATATGCTTTGTCAGCAAAGTCACACGCTATGCGGCAATGCCCACAAATGCGTTGCAATCATACGAATATATGTATGAACATATGTGCGAATGCACAAGCCAATGTTTGTGTATGAATGTAGGTGTGAATGTACCAGCGAGCGTTTGTATACGCTGGCTTACATACTTTGGCTGAGCTTAGAATTTAGGTAAATACGTATTATGATAAATAAGTAGTATATAGGAATTTATTGTATAAATAGAAGAAAAATATGTTGAATAAATTAATTCATGTTTGGTGCCGAATGACGGCACTATCCAAACCTAATTCATATGAAGCAATACATATTACACGGCGATCCTGCCTGGTCTTCTGTCTTTAAAAGCAGACTTTCTATAAAGATCCTGCCTGGTCTGCTGTCTTTAAAAGCAGACTTTCTATAAAAATCCTGCCAGCTATAAAAATCCTGCCTGGTCTGCTGTCTTTTAAAAAGCAGACTACCTTTAAAGATCCTGCCTGGTCTGCTGTTTTTAAAAGCAGACTCCCTTTAGAATTCCTGCCTGGTCTGCTGTTTTTAAAAGCAGACTCCCTTTAGAATTCCTGCCAGGTCTGCTGCTTGCATTAAAGGCAGACGACTTTTTGGCAAAGAAAACTAACCGATTACGAAATGAAACTAAAAACACAAGCATAACAGGGTGGAATAAAGAAAAAAAATCCCGCGGCAAGGGTGAAGGCTCAACCCTTTACACGGACACAAGCATAACAGGGTGGAATAAAGAACAAAAATCCCGCGGCAAGGGTGAAGGCTCAACCATCTACACGGAAGCGGTTTATTAGTTCAGTTCATTTCATTTCATGGCAGCCTCCTTACAAAACCTTCCATCATTGATGCTGGCCTGAGCACTAATCCCACAGCAAGGGAGACTTATATCATTTACGTATTTTACTGTATATTTAGAAGCATATAGCAACCTAACGGCTGCTGCCATTAAGGGCAAAAAGTAGATTTTTGCTTATAAGATAAGAATTTTTTTTTCTCCTTCTGTAATTAAATTTTACAAATGAATGAGGAACTAGATATAATAAGTCAGGCAGAATTTGACGCAATATTCTTGCGTTACAGTAAATTAATAGTAGAAGAGAAGGATATAGTAGAAACAGATATAAAAACAAAAGAAGTATGTGAAATAGTAAGGGTAGAAGAACCACAAATAATTAAACAAGGCCCTAAAGCAATAACCATAGAAGAATATAGGCGTAGGACGAAACCAATAAAGGTAGAGGAACCTATTAGCAGCAAAAGTAGGGTAGTAGCAATACTGTACCAACAAATTAATTTAACTACTAACACGGAGGAAAGAATCCGTTTAAAAAACGAAATAAAAAAGATCAAAAATATATAAAAAAAAAAAAAAGAGTATTTTCTATTGCTGTGCTAAAAATTTTTTTTTTATTCCCTATGGAGGGCGCTTTGCCTAATGATCTTGATTATGAGAATATCGACAGTGTCGTTAATAATTTGGAAAGTGAAAGCGCAATTGAGGCCCGTATAGAAAGGGATTATAGATTAAGACCTTACAGTGTGGAGGAAAGAAAAACACTAGTTTGGCTTAAAAGTCATTGGGAATATATAGGAATGACTAGGGAACCAACCCTTGAAGATGTTAGGTATAACACAGCAATGGAAGAAGTAACAGTCCGAGCTCTAATAAAATTTGGCCTAAGAGAACTGTAAATAAGAAGAGAAAAATATATGTAAATAGTAAAATTTTTTTTTAAATAAAGAAAATACCAAAAATAAAATAAATCAGTGCATTTATAGTTTTTCTTACAATGGGAGGCCAAGAATCCAAAGTGGAAGAGCCTAATGCTAATGTGATTAACTCAATCCAAATAGCCGACCACACTGAGACACTAGAATTTATTAAAATCTTATTAATAATATTGGCAATCTGCACTTGCCTCAATTTGTTTCTCAAATTATACTCAGCTCACAACAAATTTTTAAAGAAAAAATACATGAGCCGATCAGATGGTCTAGACAAGGTCTAAACCCAAAGGAAAACTATATACCCCAATGGACCAATGGGAAAAGATTCTGAATACATTGGTGGAAGAGAAAATTTTGGCGGAAAAGTCATATAAGTGTATTAACAAAAGTATACCCATACAATGAGTAACGGTACTGAAACATCTCACGGCAATATTACAGTCGTTGAATAATATAGGAAAAGCCACACAAAAGGTGTATAGCAAGTTGACAGCTAAGCATCAGCTAGAGGTAGAACAAATATTTTCCAGTGTCAGGGATAAATTAGTATCCTTACTGGCTAGATATAACATTGAGGCATTGGTCCCAAATTCATTTAAACAAGAAATGGAACTAGATTTTGCCATCTTATTACCGGAGGCACAACCCAATCTGGAGGAAGCCGTAAAAATTGAAATTACTGAAAAAGAATCGCAAACAGAAAACGCCAAAATGCCACTGACAAATGTAGATTTCATTAAAACCCCATCAGCGATCTTACCAGATTTTGATGGAAAATCAGAAAATCTGTCTAGTTTTCTCGATGCTCTTGATATACTGGAGCAAATCAAGGATAGTCACGAAGCTATCGCGGTATCCATGATAAAAACAAAACTCAAAGGGACAGCTAGAAACATAATAAGCGCTGAATCCTCTATTCAGGAAATTAAACAAAGATTGAAGTCACAAGTTAAGGGTGAATCAGTCGAAGTTTTGTCTGCAAAACTCCTGAACATCCAACAACGCAGTAAAACTGCAAATCAATACACTGCAGAGATTGAAAAACTCACAAAATCATTGGAAGGAGCATACATATCTGACGGACTAACACCGGAGTTAGCTACCAAGTATGCTACACAGTCAGCTGTAAAAGCTATGTGTAAAAATTGCTCCAACGATAAAGTAAAAACTATAATGCAGGCTGGAACGTTCACCACGATGAACGAAGTCATATCAAAATTCACTAAGAGTTGCACAGAAGTAACTGGAAATCCAAATTCACTGTTACATATTCGCCAACAAAATGATTTCCGAGGTAACTTCCGCAGGAGTTACCAAAACAATAACTATAGAAGAAATCAGAGGCGTACATTTAACAATTACGGAGATAATAATAATAATAATAATAATAGTAATAACCGAGCAAATAATCAAAGATCTGGTCGAAACTTTGGATCAAGAGGTTATAACCGTAATAATACCAGAAATGTAAGGAATGTTAATCAACAGGAAAACCAGCAAACTCCACCTCAATAAATAAAAAATTATATGTTTTCAATTTACACCTAAATAGCTACATAACTTCCAAAACAACTCTGAATAATTCCATTTCAACCCTCCTAATCGATACAGGAGCGGATATATCAATTATAAAAAAGGGTCAAATTGACAGTCATATCACTATTAATATTTCACAAAAAACAGATTTAAGAGGAATTGGTCAAGGCATAACAAGCACTATTGGCACAGTTAAAACAGATTTAAAGGATGATTACCTATTGATTAGACACAAGTTTCATGTAGTAGAAGACAATTTTCCAATCCCATGTGATGGAATACTGGGTTTGGATTTTATTAAAAAATATAATTGCATTTTAGATTACCAAAAAGATGGGGATACCCTAATATTAAGACCATATGATTATCCAGAAAATATAATAATTCAAATGACTAATAAACCGACTGTAAATAGTATATCAATTCCCGCAAGATCGCAAGTAGTCCGACAAATCCCCATTAAAAATAGAAATTCTGATTTACTAATTCCACAACAAGAATTGTCTGAAGGCATATTTGTTGCAAACACCCTAGTAAATTCACAACAAACATTCGTCAGAATTATAAATACAACAGATGAAAATGTAACACTTCATGATTTTAATATAAAAACGGAAAATTTGGATAATTATACAATAGTTAAGTATAATTGCCCATGAATCCCTTAATGCATTTTGTGCAGAATTCATTGACATTTTCTCATTAGAAACAGAACCAATTACCACTAATAATTTTTATAAACAAAAACTTCATATGAAGGACAATAACCCAGTTTACGTAAAAAACTACAGAATACCAGAAGCTCACAAGAGCGAAATAAATAAACAAGTACATAAATTAATTAAAGATGACATAATAGAACCTTCAATGTCAGAATTTAATAGTCCAATTTTATTAGTACCCAAAAAATCACTCCCTAATAACCAAGAAAAAAGATGGAGAATGGTTGTCGACTATAGACAAGTAAATAAAAAATTAACCGCAGATAAATTCCCGCTGCCAAGAATTGATGACATACTAGATCAATTAGGTAGAGCTAAATATTTCTCGTGCTTGGATTTAATGTCCGGTTTTCATCAAATAGAACTCAGTTCAGAGTCAAGGGATATCACATCCTTTACAGCAGATAATGGCACCTATCGATTTAAAAGACTACCTTATGGCCTTAAGGTTGCCCCAAATTCATTTCAGAGAATGATGACATTGGCATTCTCAGGTTTAAAACCTTCACAAGCATTTCTATACATGGACGATCTAGTCGTATTAGGATGCTCCGAAAATCATATGATCAAAAACTTACGGGATGTATTCGAAACTTGCAGGAAGTATAATTTAAAATTACATCCGGATAAATGCATATTTTTCAATCAAGAAGTAACATACCTTGGTCATAAGTGTACAAGCAAAGGAATTTTACCAGATCCCAGTAAATTTGAAACTGTTAAAAATTATCCAACCCCTAAAAATGCAGATGAGGCGAAACGATTCATCGCGTTTTGCAATTATTACAGAAGATTTATTCCAAACTTCGCAGAGTATTCTAGGATAATAACAAGGCTTTGCAAAAAAAATGTAGTTTTCGACTGGACGGAGGATTGTAAAAAATCCTGTGACTATTTGAAGGCTGCATTAATAAGCCCTAATATCTTACAATACCCCGATTTCAGTAAACAATTTTGTATAACAACTGACGCAAGTGGATATGCTTGCGGAGCAGTGCTAAGCCAAGAGTATGAAGGAAAACAATTGCCAATTGCCTATGCATCAAGATCATTCACAAAAGGAGAAATTAACAAGGCAACAATTGAAAAAGAATTGGCGGCCATTCATTGGGCCATAAAATATTTTAGACCATACGTTTATGGTAGGAAATTTTTAGTCAAGACAGACGATAAACCTTTAACATTCCTATTTTCGATGAAAAACCCCTCATCAAAATTAACTAGAATCAGACTAGATTTGGAAGAATATGACTTCGAGGTGGAGTATATAGCAGGAAAGCAAAATTATGTAGCAGACGCATTATCACGCATAGATATCAAAGATCTTAAGGAAATTTCAGTAGAAGCGTGCAAAATATAAAGGTTACAACCAGATCTGAAACAAAACTAAAAACCAGTAATATATCCAGTAATAATACAAAAGAAAAACAAAGTCACAATGAGAACCCTATAATATATGAAGCGCTTAATAAATACGAAGTTAAAAGACATGTCAAGCTCGTTTTCAATCCTCCGAAATTATATTTCAAAAAAGGAAAGAAAATTTGTAGTGAAATAAATATAAAAAACCAAATTGTTGAGGCGAAGATTGACTTAGGACAATTCTTTGCCAGGCTAATGAAAGAAGCCGGCAATTTGAAAATTGTAAAAATACAGTTGTCCTTAGGAGACAAATTGTTTAAAGATAACTATACTCGAGTAGATGAATTTAAAGAAATAGGTACCCAAGTTCTCAAAAATCTAACTATAGCATTAACTCCGGAGGTTATGCATGTGACGAATAACAAAGAAATTAAAGAAATTCTTTATAAATATCACGACGATCCTGTTTTTGGTGGCCACCCAGGAATAAATCGTACGTCAAATAAAATAAGACAAAAGTATTACTGGATTAATATGAAAAATGACATAAGAAAACATATCAAAAATTGCATTCACTGCAACAAAAATAAAACCAATAAACACTTGAGAGAACGAATGACTTTAACGGAGACGCCGCCAAAGGCTTTCGATATAGTACAAATCGATACAATAGGACCATTTCCAAAATCGGTACAGGGAAATGAATATGCAGTCACTATTATATGTGACCTAACCAAATACTTGGTTACAGTACCCGTCCAAAGCAAACATGCCGTGGCAGTTGCTAAGGCGGTATTTGAACATTTCATTCTAATTTATGGTTGTATAAAAACAATTATAACGGATATGGGAACCGAATATAAAAACTGTTTATTTGAGGAATTGTGCAAGCTCTTAAAAATAGAGCATAAAACTTCAACACCCTACCACCATCAAACTTTAGGTACTGTCGAACGCAGTCATAGAACATTCAATGAATATGTGCGTTCCTACATATCCATTGACAAAGACGATTGGGATGAGTACCTTAAATACTTTTCGTATTGTTACAATACAACACCTTCAACAGTTGACGGCTATTGTCCTTTTGAACTAGTTTTTGGAAAGACACCTCTGACTTACGAATTTTTATAAGAAAATGTAATTAGCCCAGTATATAATCATGAGGCTTACGATAAGGAAATTAAGTATAGGTTACAGTTAGCACAAGAAAAAGCTAGAAAATTAGTACAGGAATCTAAGCAAAAGCAAAAAGTTAGTTATGATAGGAAAATACAGTATAAGGAAATAAATATAGGAGATTTAGTATTAGTCAGAAATGAAGCAGGTCATAAGTTAGACAATAGGTATAAAGGGCCCTATAAGGTAGAAAATATTGATAGAAATAATAATTTTACTCTAGTTCCTTATAAGGTAGAAAGCATAGATAGAAATGATAAGTATATTATAAGTAATGAGAATAAGAAAATCTTAATACACAAAAATATACTTAAATTGTTAGAATAAATACACTGCATTTTGACTCACATGTTTACTCATAAAATTTTATTGTACAAACAAACCCATAAATTAGGAAATTTATTGTATACAAATAAAAACTTATTAAAATAAAATTGTTTCATTTAATTACTCTCAATATAACTTAACACTTAAGAAAAATTATTAAAAGAAAAGTCGTAAAAATACACCAATGTACAAAAAAACATGTTACTGAAATAAATTATTTCGTCCACTTGGAAATAAAGTAAACAAAGAACAAAAATTTTGTCACATAAACAAACCAAAAAAAAAAAAAAAAAACTGTATCAACTTACACTTAAGACGTAAAGTGAATAAACACAAAATCTAAGCAAGTTATAAAAATTAATCAAATTAGAGTTTTACATATTTATATATACAACTTTTTGAAAGGGTAGATGTAGTGTAGCTAAAGTAAATGCATACATAAATGCATTCATACTTACAAACAGTCGGCACGCAGCTATTAAAAACTGTCGCCAATGTTTGTGTATGAATGTAGGTGTGAATGTACCAGCGAGCGTTTGTATACGCTGGCTTACATACTTTGGCTAAGCTTAGAATTTAGGTAAATATGTATTATGATAAATAAGTAGTATATAGGAATTTATTGTATAAATAGAAGAAAAATATGTTGAATAAATTAATTCATGTTTGGTGCCGAATGACGGCACTATCCAAACCTAATTCATATGAAGAAATACATATTACAATATGTGTAGTGAAGATCAGTAAGACTGGACCAACACAACATATAGCTCCAATACAATTGTTTCTTTGTTCCGATAAAATGGTTTTGGGTTGTTACTGTTGCAATTTGATATCTAGGAACATAAGCTTTTGCAGCTACTGTACCTATTACATATATGTAATATCTGTGGTGAAGATCAGTAAGATTGGACCAACACAACATATAGCTGCCATATAATTGATTGTTCCGGTAAAATGGTTTTAGGTAGTTGCTCTTGCAAGTTAATAGCTGGCAACATAAGCTTTTGTACCTATTACATATGTAATATGTGTGGTGAAGCTCAGTAAGATTGGACCAACACAACATATAGCTGCCATATAATCGATTGTTCCGATAAAATGGTCTTGGGTTGTTCCTCTTGCAATTTAATAGCTAGGAACATAAACTTTTGCAGCTACTGTACCTATTACATATGTAATATGTGTAGTGAAGATCAGTAAGACTGGACCAACACAACATATAGCTCCAATACAATTGTTTCATTGTTCCGATAAAATGGTTTTGGGTTGTTACTGTTGCAATTTGATATCTAGGAACATAAGCTTTTGCAGCTACTGTACCTATTACATATATGTAATATGTGCAGTGAAGATCAGTAAGACTGGACCAACATAACATATAGCTCCAATACAATTGTTTCATTGTTCCAATAAAATGGTTTTGGGTTGTTACTGTTGCAATTTGATATCTAGGAAAATAAGCTTTTGCAGCTACTGTACCTATTACATATATGTAATATGTGTGGTGAAGATCAGTAAGATTGGACCAACACAACATATAGCTGCCATATAATTGATTGTTCCTGTAAAATGGTTTTAGGTAGTTGCTCTTGCAAGTTAATAGCTGGCAACATAAGCTTTTGTACCTATTACATATATGTAATATGTGTGGTGAAGATCAGTAAGATTGGACCAACACAACATATAGCTGCCATATAATTGATTGTTCCGGTAAAATGGTTTTAGGTAGTTGCTCTTGCAATTTAGTACCTAGGAACATAAACTTTTGCAGCTACTATCTCTATCTCTATGGCGCGATATACAACAGGTATATCATCATAAACCTCCTAAGAGGTTTTTGCGCCAAGCTTCTCTTCCAATTTGTGGTGTGCCGATTTGAATTTTCCCTACAAATTGGTGGGACCTACAGTTTTTTGCCGACTCCGAACGGCATCTACAAAGGAGACGAATTTTTGATGAGAAGCCTGTCATGGCAGAAATACACTCGGAGAGTTTGCCAAACCACTGCCGAGGGGCGACCCCGTTTTTGAAAAACTTTTTTCAAATCACTTTTGATGTTACCTGTACCAGGGCTCGAACCATGGACCTTCGGTGTGGTAGGCCGGCAACACTACCTTCAAACCACGGCGGCCGGCTACTGTACCTATTATATATGTAATATGTGTGGTGAAGATTAGTAAGATTGGACCAACACAACATATAGCTGCCATGTAATCGATTGTTCCTAGAAAATGGTCTTGGGTTGTTCCTCTTGCAATTTAGTAGCTAGGAACATAAACTTTTGCAGCTACTGTACCTATTACATATGTAATATGTGTAGTGAAGATCAGTAAGACTGGACCAACACAACATATAGCTCCAATACAATTGTTTCATTGTTCCGATAAAATGGTTTTGGGTTGTTACTGTTGCAATTTGATATCTAGGAACATAAGCTTTTGCAGCTTCTGTACCTATTACATATGTAATATGTGCAGTGAAGATCAGTAAGACTGGACCAACATAACATATAGCTCCAATACAATTGTTTCATTGTTCCAATAAAATGGTTTTGGGTTGTTACTGTTGCAATTTGATATCTAGGAACATAAGCTTTTGCAGCTTCTGTACCTATTACATATGTAATATGTGTGGTGAAGATCAGTAAGATTGGACCAACACAACATATAGCTGCCATATAATCGATTGTTCCGAGAAAATGGTCTTGGGTTGTTCCTCTTGCAATTTAGTAGCTAGGAACATAAACTCTTGCAGCTACTGTACCTACTACATATGTAATATGTGTAGTGAAGATCAGTAAGACTGGACCAACACAACATATAGCTCCAATACAATTGTTTCTTTGTTCCGATAAAATGGTTTTGGGTTGTTACTGTTGCCATTTGATATCTAGGAACATAAGCTTTTGCAGCTACTGTACCTATTACATATATGTAATATGTGCAGTGAAGATCAGTAAGACTGGACCAACATAACATATAGCTCCAATACAATTGTTTCATTGTTCCAATAAAATGGTTTTGGGTTGTTACTGTTGCAATTTGATATCTAGGAACATAAGCTTTTGCAGCTTCTGTACCTATTACATATGTAATATGTGTGGTGAAGATCAGTAAGATTGGACCAACACAACATATAGCTGCCATATAATCGATTGTTCCGAGAAAATGGTCCTGGGTTGTTCCTCTTGCAATTTAGTAGCTAGGAACATAAACTCTTGCAGCTACTGTACCTACTACATATGTAATATGTGTAGTGAAGATCAGTAAGACTGGACCAACACAACATATAGCTCCAATACAATTGTTTCATTGTTCCGATAAAACGTTTTGGGTTGCTCCTCTTGCAATTTAGTAGCTATGAACATAAACTTTTGCAGCTACTCTACCTATTACATACGTAATATATGTGGTGAATATCAGTAAGATTGGACCAACAACACATATAGTTCATACACAATAGATTGTTCCGATAAAAAGGTCTTGGGTTGTTCCTCTTGCAATTCAATAGCTAGGAACATAAACTTTTGCAGCTACTGTACCTATTACATATGTAATATGTGTAGTGAAGATCAGTAAGACTGGACCAACACAACATATAGCTCCAATACAATTGTTTCATTGTTCCGATAAAATGGTTTTGGGTTGTTACTGTTGCAATTTGATATCTAGGAACATAAGCTTTTGCAGCTACTGTACCTATTACATATCTGTAATATGTGCAGTGAAGATGAGTAAGACTGGACCAACATAACATATAGCTCCAATACAATTGTTTCATTGTTCCAATAAAATGGTTTTGGGTTGTTACTGTTGCAATTTGATATCTAGGAACATAAGCTTTTGCAGCTTCTGTACCTATTACATATGTAATATGTGTGGTGAAGATCAGTAAGATTGGACCAACACAACATATAGCTGCCATATAATCGATTGTTCCGAGAAAATGGTCTTGGGTTGTTCCTCTTGCAATTTAGTAGCTAGGAACATAAACTCTTGCAGCTACTGTACCTACTACATATGTAATATGTGTAGTGAAGATCAGTAAGACTGGACCAACACAACATATAGCTCCAATACAATTGTTTCATTGTTCCGATAAAACGTTTTGGGTTGCTCCTCTTGCAATTTAGTAGCTATGAACATAAACTTTTGCAGCTACTCTACCTATTACATATGTAATATGTGTAGTGAAGAGCAGTAAGACTGGACCAACTTCAATACAATTGTTTCATTGTTCCGATAAAATGGTCTTGGGTTGTTACTGTTGCAATTTGATATCTAGGAACATAAGCTTTTGCAGCTACTGTACCTATTACAGATATGTAATATGTGTAGTGAAGATCAGTAAGACTGGACCAACACAGCATTTAGCTAAAATACAATTGTTTCATTGTTCCGATAAAATGGTTTTGGGTTGTTCCTCTTGCAATTTAATAGCTAGGAACATAAACTTTTGCAGCTGCTGTACCTATTACATACGTAATATATGTGGTGAATATCAGTAAGATTGGACCAACAACACATATAGTTCATACACAATAGATTGTTCCGATAAAAAGGTCTTGGGTTGTTCCTCTTGCAATTTAATAGCTAGGAACATAAACTTTTGCAGCTACTGTACCTATTACATACGTAATATATGTGGTGAACATCAGTAAGATTGGACCAACAACACATATAGCTCCCATACAATCGATTGTTCCGATAAAAAGGCACATAATCTTTTGCAGCTAATGTACCTATTACATATGTAATATGTGTGGTGAAGATCAGTAAGATAGACCAACACAACATATAGCTGCCATATAATCGATTGTTCCGATAAAATAGTCTTTGGTTGTTCCTCTTGCAATTTAATAGCTAGGTACATACCCTTTTGCAGCTACTGTACCTATTATATATGTAATATGTGTGGTGAAGATCAGTAAGATTGGACCAACACAACGTATAGCTCCCATACAACCGATTGTTCCGATAAAAAGGTTTTGGGTTGTTACTCTTGCAAATTAACAGCTAGGAACATAAGCTTTTGCAGCTACTGTACCTATTACATATGTAATATGTGTGGTGAACCCCAGTAAGATTGGACCAACACAACATATAGCTGCCATATAATCGATTGTTCCGATAAAATAGTCTTGGGTTGCTCCTCTTGCAATTTAATAGCTAGGAGCATACCCTTTTGCAGGTACTGTACCTATTACATACGTAATATATGTGGTGAACATCAGTAAGATTGGACCAACAACACATATAGCTCCCATACAATTGATTGTTCCGGTAAAATGGTTTTGGGTTGTTGCTGTTGCAATTTGATAGCTAGGAACATAAACTTTTGCAGCTACGGTACCTATTATATATGTAATATGTGTGGTGAAGATCAGTAAGATTGGACCAACACAACATATAGCTCCCATACAATTGATTGTTCCGGTAAAATGGTTTTGGGTTGTTGCTGTTGCAATTTGATAGCTAGGAACATAAACTTTTGCAGCTGCTGTACCTATTATATATGTAATATGCGTGGTGAAGATCAGTAAGATTGGACCAACACAACATATAGTTCCCATACAATCGATTGTTCCGATAAAAAGGTTTTGGGTTGTTACTCTTGCAAATTAATAGCTAGGAACCTAAGCTTTTGCAGCTACTGTACCTATTACATATGTAATTTGTGTGGTGAAGCTCAACAAGAGTGGAACAACACAACATATAGCTGCCATATAATCGATTGTTCCGATAAAATGGTTTTGGGTTGTTACTCTTGCAATTTAATAGCTCGGAACATAAACTTTTGCAGCTACTGTACCTATTATATATGTAATATGTGTGGTGAAGATTAGTAAGATTGGACCAACACAACATATAGCTGCCATATAATCGATTGTTCCGATAAAACTTTCTTGGGTTGTTCCTCTTGCAATTTATTAGCTAGGAACATAAACTTTTGCAGCTACTGTACCTATTACATACGTAATATATGCGGTGAACAGCAGTAAGATTGGACCAACAACACATATAGCTACCATACAATCGATTGCTCCGATAAAAAGGTTTTGGGTTGTTACTCTTGCAAATTAATAGCTAGGAACATAAGCTCTTGCAGCTACTGTACCTATTACATATGTAATATGTGTGGTGAAGCTCAGTAAGAGTGGACCAACACAACATATAGCTGCCATATAATCGATTGTTCCGAAAAAATGGTTTTGGGTTGTTCCTCTTGCAATTTGATAGCTAGGAACATCAACTTTTGCAGCTACTGTACCTATTACATACGTAATATATGTGGTGAACATCAGTAAGATTGGACCAACAACACATATAGCTCCCATACAATCCATTGTTCCGGTAAAATGGTTTTGGGTTGTTCCTCTTGCAATTTGATAGCTAGGAACATAACCTTTTGCAGCTACTGTACCTATTATATATGTAATATGTGTGGTGAAGAGCAGTAAAATTGGACAAACACAACATATAGGTCCCATACAATTGATTGTTCCGGTAAAATGGTTTTGGGTTGTTGCTGTTGCAATTTGATAGCTAGGAACATAACCTTTTGCAGCTACTGTACCTATTATATATGTAATATGTGTGGTGAAGATCAGTAAAATTGGACAAACACAACATATAGGTCCCATACAATTGATTGTTCCGGTAAAATGGTTTTGGGTTGTTGCTGTTGCAATTTGATAGCTAGGAACATAAACTTTTGCAGCTACTGTACCTATTACATACGTAATATATGTGGTGAACATCAGTAAGATTGGACCAACACAACATATAGCTGACATATAATCGATTGTTCCGATAAAATGGTCTTGGGTGGTTCCTCTTGCAATTTAATAGCTAGGAACATAAACTTTTGCAGCTACTGTACCTATTACATACGTAATATATGTGGTGAAGCTCAGTAAGAGTGGACCAACACAACATATAGCTGCCATATAATCGATTGTTCCGAAAAAATGGTTTTGGGTTGTTCCTCTTGCAATTTGATAGCTAGGAACATCAACTTTTGCAGCTACTGTACCTATTACATACGTAATATATGTGGTGAACATCAGAAAGATTGGACCAACAACACATATAGCTCCCATACAATCCATTGTTCCGGTAAAATGGTTTTGGGTTGTTCCTCTTGCAATTTGATAGCTAGGAACATAACCTTTTGCAGCTACTGTACCTATTATATATGTAATATGTGTGGTGAAGATCAGTAAAATTGGACAAACACAACATATAGGTCCCATACAATTGATTGTTCCGGTAAAATGGTTTTGGGTTGTTGCTGTTGCAATTTGATAGCTAGGAACATAAACTTTTGCAGCTACTGTACCTATTACATACGTAATATATGTGGTGAACATCAGTAAGATTGGACCAACAACACATATAGCTCCCATACAATCGATTGTTCCGATAAAAAGGTTTTGGGTTGTTACTCTTGCAAATTAATTTCTAGGAACATAAGCTCTTGCAGCTACTGTACCTATTACATATGTAATATGTGTGGTGAAGCTCAGAAAGATTGGACCAACACAACATATAGCAGACATATAATCGATTGTTCCGATAAAATGGTCTTGGGTTGTTCCTCTTGCAATTTAATAGCTAGGTACATACCCTTTTGCAGCTACTGTACCTATTATATATGTAATATGTGTGGTGAACATCAGTAAGATTGGGCCAACAACACATATAGCTCCCATACAATCGATTGTTCCGATAAAAAGGTTTTGGGTTGTTACTCTTGCAAATTAATAGCTAGGAACATAAGCTCTTGCAGCTACTGTACCTATTACATATGTAATATGTGTGGTGAAGCTCAGAAAGATTGGACCAACACAACATATAGCTGCCATATAATCGATTGTTCCGATAAAATAGTCTTGGGTTGTTCCTCTTGCAATTTAATAGCTAGGTACATACCCTTTTGCAGCTACTGTACCTATTACATACGTAATATATGTGGTGAACATCAGTAAGATTGGGCCAACAACACATATAGCTCCCATACAATCGATTGTTCCGATAAAAAGGTTTTGGGTTGTTACTCTTGCAAATTAATAGCTAGGAACATAAGCTCTTGCAGCTACTGTACCTATTACATATGTAATATGTGTGGTGAAGCTCAGAAAGATTGGACCAACACAACATATAGCAGACATATAATCGATTGTTCCGATAAAATAGTCTTGGGTTGTTCCTCTTGCAATTTAATAGCTAGGTACATACCCTTTTGCAGCTACTGTACCTATTACATACGTAATATGTGTGGTGAAGCTCAGAAAGATTGGACCAGCACAACATATAGCTGACATATAATCGATTGTTCCGATAAAATGTGTGGTGAAGCTCAGAAAGATTGGACCAGCACAACATATAGCTGACATATAATCGATTGTTCCGATAAAATGGTCTTG
The DNA here is from genome assembly GCA_949987695.1 of Merzomyia westermanni. Taxonomy (NCBI): domain Eukaryota; kingdom Metazoa; phylum Arthropoda; class Insecta; order Diptera; family Tephritidae; genus Merzomyia; species Merzomyia westermanni. The sequence goes on from OX465289.1 coordinate 102,432,989, forward strand.
GGTGGTTCCTCTTGCAATTTAATAGCTAGGAACATAAACTTTTGCAGCTACTGTACCTATTATATATGTAATATGTGTGGTGAAGATCAGTAAGATTGGACCAACACAACGTATAGCTCCCATACAACCGATTGTTCCGATAAAAAGGTTTTGGGTTGTTACTCTTGCAAATTAACAGCTAGGAACATAAGCTTTTGCAGCTACTGTACCTATTACATATGTAATATGTATGGTGAACCCCAGTAAGATTGGACCAACACAACATATAGCTGCCATATAATCGATTGTTCCGATAAAATAGTCTTGGGTTGCTCCTCTTGCAATTTAATAGCTAGGAACATACCCTTTTGCAGGTACTGTACCTATTACATACGTAATATATGTGGTGAACATCAGTAAGATTGGACCAACAACACATATAGCTCCCATACAATTGATTCTTCCGGTAAAATGGTTTTGGGTTGTTGCTGTTGCAATTTGATAGCTAGGAACATAAACTTTTGCAGCTACTGTACCTATTACATATGTAATATGTGTGGGGAAGCTCAGTAAGAGTGGACCAACACAACATATAGTTCCCATACAATCGATTGTTCCGATAAAAAGGTTTTGGGTTGTTACTCTTGCAAATTAATAGCTAGGAACCTAAGCTTTTGCAGCTACTGTCCCTATTACATATGTAATTTGTGTGGTGAAGATCAGTAAGATTGGACCAACACAACATATAGCTCCCATACAATTGATTGTTCCGGTAAAATGGTTTTGGGTTGTTGCTGTTGCAATTTGATAGCTAGGAACATAAACTTTTGCAGCTGCTGTACCTATTATATATGTAATATGTGTGGTGAAGATCAGTAAGATTGGACCAACACAACATATAGCTCCCATACAATTGATTGTTCCGGTAAAATGGTTTTGGGTTGTTGCTGTTGCAATTTGATAGCTAGGAACATAAACTTTTGCAGCTACTGTACCTATTATATATGTAATATGTGTGGTGAAGATCAGTAAGATTGGACCAACACAACATATAGCTCCCATACAATTGATTGTTCCGGTAAAATGGTTTTGGGTTGTTGCTGTTGCAATTTGATAGCTAGGAACATAAACTTTTGCAGCTGCTGTACCTATTATATATGTAATATGTGTGGTGAAGATCAGTAAGATTGGACCAACACAACATATAGTTCCCATACAATCGATTGTTCCGATAAAAAGGTTTTGGGTTGTTACTCTTGCAAATTAATAGCTAGGAACCTAAGCTTTTGCAGCTACTGTACCTATTACATATGTAATTTGTGTGGTGAAGCTCAACAAGAGTGGAACAACACAACATATAGCTGCCATATAATCGATTGTTCCGATAAAATTGTTTTGGGTTGTTACTCTTGCAATTTAATAGCTCGGAACATAAACTTTTGCAGCTACTGTACCTATTATATATGTAATATGTGTGGTGAAGATTAGTAAGATTGGACCAACACAACATATAGCTGCCATATAATCGATTGTTCCGATAAAACTTTCTTGGGTTGTTCCTCTTGCAATTTATTAGCTAGGAACATAAACTTTTGCAGCTACTGTACCTATTACATACGTAATATATGCGGTGAACATCAGTAAGATTGGACCAACAACACATATAGCTACCATACAATCGATTGCTCCGATAAAAAGGTTTTGGGTTGTTACTCTTGCAAATTAATAGCTAGGAACATAAGCTCTTGCAGCTACTGTACCTATTACATATGTAATATGTGTGGGGAAGCTCAGTAAGAGTGGACCAATACAACATATAGCTGCCATATAATCGATTGTTCCGATAAAATGGTTTTGGGTTGTTACTCTTGCAAGTTAATAGCTGGCAACATAAGCTTTTGTACCTATTACATATGTAATATGTGTGGTGAAGCTCAGTAAGATTGGACCAACACAACATATATGTCCTATACAATGGATTGTTCCGATCAAGGGGTTGCTCCTCTTGCAATTTAATAGCTAGGAACATCAACTTTTGCAGCTACTGTACCTATTACATACGTAATATATGTGGCGAACATCAGTAAGATTGGACCAACAACACATATAGCTCCCATACAATCCATTGTTCCGGTAAAATGGTTTTGGGTTGTTGCTGTTGCAATTTGATAGCTAGGAACATAAACTTTTGCAGCTACTGTACCTATTATATATGTAATATGTGTGGTGAAGCTCAGTAAGAGTGGACCAACACAACATATAGCTGCCATATAATCGATTGTTCCGAAAAAATGGTTTTGGGTTGTTCCTCTTGCAATTTGATAGCTAGGAACATCAACTTTTGCAGCTACTGTACCTATTACATACGTAATATATGTGGTGAACATCAGTAAGATTGGACCAACAACACATATAGCTCCCATACAATCCATTGTTCCGGTAAAATGGTTTTGGGTTGTTCCTCTTGCAATTTGATAGCTAGGAACATAACCTTTTGCAGCTACTGTACCTATTATATATGTAATATGTGTGGTGAAGATCAGTAAAATTGGACAAACACAACATATAGGTCCCATACAATTGATTGTTCCGGGAAAATGGTTTTGGGTTGTTGCTGTTGCAATTTGATAGCTAGGAACATAAACTTTTGCAGCTACTGTACCTATTAAATACGTAATATATGTGGTGAACATCAGTAAGATTGGACCAACAACACATATAGCTCCCATACAATCGATTGTTCCGATAAAAAGGTTTTGGGTTGTTACTCTTGCAAATTAATTGCTAGGAACATAAGCTCTTGCAGCTACTGTAACTATTACATATGTAATATGCGTGGTGAAGCTCAGAAAGATTGGACCAGCACAACATATAGCTGACATATAATCGATTGTTCCGATAAAATGTGTGGTGAAGCTCAGAAAGATTGGACCAGCACAACATATAGCTGACATATAATCGATTGTTCCGATAAAATGGTCTTGGGTGGTTCCTCTTGCAATTTAATAGCTAGGAACATAAACTTTTGCAGCTACTGTACCTATTACATACGTAATATATGTGGTGAACATCAGTAAGATTGGACCAACAACACATATAGCTCCCATACAATCGATTGTTCCGATAAAAAGGTTTTGGGTTGTTACTCTTGCAAATTAATTGCTAGGAACATAAACTTTTGCAGCTACTGTACCTATTACATACGTAATATATGTGGTGAACATCAGTAAGATTGGGCCAACAACACATATAGCTCCCATACAATCGATTGTTCCGATAAAAAGGTTTTGGTTTGTTACTCTTGCAAATTAATAGCTAGGAACATAAGCTTTTGCAGCTACTGTACCTATTACGTATGTAATATGTGTGGGGAAGCTAAGTAAGATTGGACCAACACAATATATAGCTGCCATATAATCGATTGTTCCGATAAAATAGTCTTGGGCTGTTCCTCTTGCAATTTAATAGCTAGGAACATAAACTTTTGCAGCTACTGTACCTATTACATACGTAATATATGTGGTGAACATCAGTAAGATTGGACCAACAACACATATAGCTCCCATACAATCGATTGTTCCGATAAAAAGGTTTTGGTTTGTTACTCTTGCAAATTAATAGCTAGGAACATAAGCTTTTGCAGCTACTGTACCTATTACATATGTAATATGTGTGGTGAAGCTCAGAAAGATTGGACCAACACAACATATAGCAGACATATAATCGATTGTTCCGATAAAATGGTCTTGGGTTGTTCCTCTTGCAATTTAATAGCTAGGTACATACCCTTTTGCAGCTACTGTACCTATTATATATGTAATATGTGTGGTGAACATCAGTAAGATTGGGCCAACAACACATATAGCTCCCATACAATCGATTGTTCCGATAAAAAGGTTTTGGGTTGTTACTCTTGCAAATTAATAGCCAGGAACATAAGCTCTTGCAGCTACTGTACCTATTACATATGTAATATGTGTGGTGAAGCTCAGAAAGATTGGACCAACACAACATATAGCAGACATATAATCGATTGTTCCGATAAAATGGTCTTGGGTGGTTCCTCTTGCAATTTAATAGCTAGGAACATAAACTTTTGCAGCTACTGTACCTATTACATACGTAATATATGTGGTGAACATCAGTAAGATTGGGCCAACAACACATATAGCTCCCATACAATCGATTGTTCCGATAAAAAGGTTTTGGTTTGTTACTCTTGCAAATTAATAGCTAGGAACATAAGCTTTTGCAGCTACTGTACCTATTACGTATGTAATATGTGTGGGGAAGCTAAGTAAGATTGGACCAACACAATATATAGCTGCCATATAATCGATTGTTCCGATAAAATAGTCTTGGGCTGTTCCTCTTGCAATTTAATAGCTAGGAACATAAACTTTTGCAGCTACTGTACCTATTACATACGTAATATATGTGGTGAACATCAGTAAGATTGGACCAACAACACATATAGCTCCCATACAATCGATTGTTCCGATAAAAAGGCACATAATCTTTTGCAGCTAATGTACCTATTACATATGTAATATGTGTGGTGAAGATCAGTAAGATAGACCAACACAACATATAGCTGCCATATAATCGATTGTTCCGATAAAATAGTCTTGGGTTGTTCCTCTTGCAATTTAATAGCTAGGTACATACCCTTTTGCAGCTACTGTACCTATTATATATGTAATATGTGTGGTGAAGATCAGTAAGATTGGACCAACACAACGTATAGCTCCCATACAACCGATTGTTCCGATAAAAAGGTTTTGGGTTGTTACTCTTGCAAATTAACAGCTAGGAACATAAGCTTTTGCAGCTACTGTACCTATTACATATGTAATATGTGTGGTGAACCCCAGTAAGATTGGACCAACACAACATATAGCTGCCATATAATCGATTGTTCCGATAGTCTTGGGTTGCTCCTCTTGCAATTTAATAGCTAGAAACATACCCTTTTGCAGGTACTGTACCTATTACATACGTAATATATGTGGTGAACATCAGTAAGATTGGACCAACAACACATATAGCTCCCATACAATTGATTGTTCCGGTAAAATGGTTTTGGGTTGTTGCTGTTGCAATTTGATAGCTAGGAACATAAACTTTTGCAGCTACTGTACCTATTATATATGTAATATGTGTGGTGAAGATCAGTAAGGTTGGACCAACACAACATATAGCTCCCATACAATTGATTGTTCCGGTAAAATGGTTTTGGGTTGTTGCTGTTGCAATTTGATAGCTAGGAACATAAACTTTTGCAGCTGCTGTACCTATTATATATGTAATATGTGTGGTGAAGATCAGTAAGATTGGACCAACACAACATATAGTTCCCATACAATCGATTGTTCCGATAAAAAGGTTTTGGGTTGTTACTCTTGCAAATTAATAGCTAGGAACCTAAGCTTTTGCAGCTACTGTACCTATTACATATGTAATTTGTGTGGTGAAGCTCAACAAGAGTGGAACAACACAACATATAGCTGCCATATAATCGATTGTTCCGATAAAATGGTTTTGGGTTGTTACTCTTGCAATTTAATAGCTCGGAACATAAACTTTTGCAGCTACTGTACCTATTATATATGTAATATGTGTGGTGAAGATTAGTAAGATTGGACCAACACAACATATAGCTGCCATATAATCGATTGTTCCGATAAAACTTTCTTGGGTTGTTCCTCTTGCAAGTTAATAGCTGGCAACATAAGCTTTTGTACCTATTACATATGTAATATGTGTGGTGAAGCTCAGTAAGATTGGACCAACACAACATATATGTCCTATACAATGGATTGTTCCGATAAAGGGGTTGCTCCTCTTGCAATTTAATAGCTAGGAACATCAACTTTTGCAGCTACTGTACCTATTACATACGTAATATATGTGGTGAACATCAGTAAGATTGGACCAACAACACATATAGCTCCCATACAATCCATTGTTCCGGTAAAATGGTTTTGGGTTGTTGCTGTTGCAATTTGATAGCTAGGAACATAAACTTTTGCAGCTACTGTACCTATTATATATGTAATATGTGTACCTATTACAGTAAGAGTGGACCAACACAACATATAGCTGCCATATAATCGATTGTTCCGATAAAATGGTTTTGGGTTGTTCCTCTTGCAATTTGATAGCTAGGAACATTAACTTTTGCAGCTACTGTACCTATTACATACGTAATATATGTGGTGAACATCAGTAAGATTGGACCAACAACACATATAGCTCCCATACAATCCATTGTTCCGGTAAAATGGTTTTGGGTTGTTCCTCTTGCAATTTGATAGCTAGGAACATAACCTTTTGCAGCTACTGTACCTATTATATATGTAATATGTGTGGTGAAGATCAGTGAAATTGGACAAACACAACATATAGGTCCCATACAATTGATTGTTCCGGTAAAATGGTTTTGGGTTGTTGCTGTTGCAATTTGATAGCTAGGAACATAAACTTTTGCAGCTACTGTACCTATTACATACGTAATATATGTGGTGAACATCAGTAAGATTGGACCAACAACACATATAGCTCCAATACAATCGATTGTTCCGATAAAAAGGTTTTGGGTTGTTACTCTTGCAAATTAATTGCTAGGAACATAAGCTCTTGCAGCTACTGTAACTATTACATATGTAATATGTGTGGTGAAGCTCAGAAAGATTGGACCAGCACAACATATAGCTGACATATAATCGATTGTTCCGATAAAATGTGTGGTGAAGCTCAGAAAGATTGAACCAGCACAACAAATAGCTGACATATAATCGATTGTTCCGATAAAATGGTCTTGGGTGGTTCCTCTTGCAATTTAATAGCTAGGAACATAAACTTTTGCAGCTACTGTACCTATTACATACGTAATATATGTGGTGAACATCAGTAAGATTGGACCAACAACACATATAGCTCCCATACAATCGATTGTTCCGATAAAAAGGTTTTGGGTTGTTACTCTTGCAAATTAATTGCTAGGAACATAAGCTCTTGCAGCTACTGTACCTATTACATATGTAATATGTGTGGTGAAGCTCAGAAAGATTGGACCAACACAACATATAGCAGACATATAATCGATTGTTCCGATAAAATGGTCTTGGGTTGTTCCTCTTGCAATTTAATAGCTAGGAACATAAACTTTTGCAGCTACTGTACCTATTACATACGTAATATATGTGGTGAACATCAGTAAGATTGGGCCAACAACACATATAGCTCCCATACAATCGATTGTTCCGATAAAAAGGTTTTGGGTTGTTACTCTTGCAAATTAATAGCTAGGAACATAAGCTTTTGCAGCTACTGTACCTATTACATATGTAATATGTGTGGGGAAGCTAAGTAAGATTGGACCAACACAATATATAGCTGCCATATAATCGATTGTTCCGATAAAATAGTCTTGGGCTGTCCCTCTTGCAATTTAATAGCTAGGAACATACACTTTTGCAGCTACTGTACATAGTACAAAAGTAATGTGTGTGGTGAAGATAAGTAATATTGAACTAACACAACATATAGCTCCCATACAATCGATTGTTCCAATTAACGGGTTTTGGGCTGTTACCCTTGCAAATTAATAGCTAGGAACATAAGCTTTTGCAGCTACTGTACCTATTACATATGTAATATGTGTGGTGAAGCTAAGTAAGATTGGACCAACACAATATATAGCTGCCATATAATCAATTGTTCCGATAAAATAATCTTGGGTTGTTCCTCTTGCAATTTAATAGCTAGGAACATACACTTTTGCAGCTATCCTACCTTTTACATATGTAATATGTGTGGCGAAGCTCAGTAAGATTGGACCAACACAACATCTAGCTCCCATACAATCGATTGTTCCGATAAAAAGGTTTTGGTTTGCAATTTAATAATTATACATGTACTATATTTTTGGTTTCGCTATTACTCTTGCAATTTAAGAACTAGGAACATAAAATCTTACAGCTACTGTACTTATTATATATGTAATGGGTGTGGTGAAGATCAGTAGCTTGGATCAACACAACTCCCATAAAATCTATTGTTCCAACTAACGGGTTTTGGGCTGTTACTCTTGCTATTTAATAGCTAGGAACATAAACTTTTGCAGCTACTGTACATGTTACATATGTAATCTGTGTGGTGAAGATCAGTCAGATTGGACTAACACAACATATATGTCCTACACAATGGATTCTTCCGATAAAGGGGTTGTTATATGTGTGGTGAACATCAGTAAGATTGGGCCAACAACACATATAGCTCCCATACAATCGATTGTTCCGATAAAAAGGTTTTGGGTTGTTACTCTTGCAAATTAATAGCCAGGAACATAAGCTCTTGCAGCTACTGTACCTATTACATATGTAATATGTGTGGTGAAGCTCAGAAAGATTGGACCAACACAACATATAGCTGCCATATAATCGATTGTTCCGATAAAATAGTCTTGGGTTGTTCCTCTTGCAATTTAATAGCTAGGTACATACCCTTTTGCAGCTACTGTACCTATTACATACGTAATATATGTGGTGAACATCAGTAAGATTGGGCCAACAACACATATAGCTCCCATACAATCGATTGTTCCGATAAAAAGGTTTTGGGTTGTTACTCTTGCAAATTAATTGCTAGGAACATAAGCTCTTGCAGCTACTGCACCTATTACATATGTAATATGTGTGGTGAAGCTCAGAAAGATTGGACCAACACAACATATAGCAGACATATAATCGATTGTTCCGATAAAATGGTCTTGGGTGGTTCCTCTTGCAATTTAATAGCTAGGAACATAAACTTTTGCAGCTACTGTACCTATTACATACGTAATATATGTGGTGAACATCAGTAAGATTGGGCCAACAACACATATAGCTCCCATACAATCGATTGTTCCGATAAAAAGGTTTTGGTTTGTTACTCTTGCAAATTAATAGCTAGGAACATAAGCTTTTGCAGCTACTGTACCTATTACATATGTAATATGTGTGGGGAAGCTAAGTAAGATTGGACCAACACAATATATAGCTGCCATATAATCGATTGTTCCGATAAAATAGTCTTGGGCTGTTCCTCTTGCAAATTAATAGCTAGGAACCTAAGCTTTTGCAGCTACTGTACCTATTACATATGTAATTTGTGTGGTGAAGCTCAACAAGAGTGGAACAACACAACATATAGCTGCCATATAATCGATTGTTCCGATAAAAGGGTTTTGGGTTGTTACTCTTGCAATTTAATAGCTCGGAACATAAACTTTTGCAGCTACTGTACCTATTATATATGTAATATGTGTGGTGAAGATCAGTAAGATTGGACCAACACAACGTATAGCTCCCATACAACCGATTGTTCCGATAAAAAGGTTTTGGGTTGTTACTCTTGCAAATTAACAGCTAGGAACATAAGCTTTTGCAGCTACTGTACCTATTACATATGTAATATGTGTGGTGAACCCCAGTAAGATTGGACCAACACAACATATAGCTGCCATATAATCGATTGTTCCGATAGTCTTGGGTTGCTCCTCTTGAAATTTAATAGCTAGAAACATACCCTTTTGCAGGTACTGTACCTATTACATACGTAATATATGTGGTGAACATCAGTAAGATTGGACCAACAACACATATAGCTCCCATACAATTGATTGTTCCGGTAAAATGGTTTTGGGTTGTTGCTGTTGCAATTTGATAGCTAGGAACATAAACTTTTGCAGCTACTGTACCTATTATATATGTAATATGTGTGGTGAAGATCAGTAAGATTGGACCAACACAACATATAGCTCCCATACAATTGATTGTTCCGGTAAAATGGTTTTGGGTTGTTGCTGTTGCAATTTGATAGCTAGGAACATAAACTTTTGCAGCTGCTGTACCTATTATATATGTAATATGTGTGGTGAAGATCAGTAAGATTGGACCAACACAACATATAGTTCCCATACAATTGATTGTTCCGGTAAAATGGTTTTGGGTTGTTGCTGTTGCAATTTGATAGCTAGGAACATAAACTTTTGCAGCTACTGTACCTATTATATATGTAATATGTGTGGTGAAGATCAGTAAGATTGGACCAACACAACATATAGCTCCCATACAATTGATTGTTCCGGTAAAATGGTTTTGGGTTGTTGCTGTTGCAATTTGATAGCTAGGAACATAAACTTTTGCAGCTGCTGTACCTATTATATATGTAATATGTGTGGTGAAGATCAGTAAGATTGGACCAACACAACATATAGTTCCCATACAATCGATTGTTCCGATAAAAAGGTTTTGGGTTGTTACTCTTGCAAATTAATAGCTAGGAACCTAAGCTTTTGCAGCTACTGTACCTATTACATATGTAATTTGTGTGGTGAAGCTCAACAAGAGTGGAACAACACAACATATAGCTGCCATATAATCGATTGTTCCGATAAAATGGTTTTGGGTTGTTACTCTTGCAATTTAATAGCTCGGAACATAAACTTTTGCAGCTACTGTACCTATTATATATGTAATATGTGTGGTGAAGATTAGTAAGATTGGACCAACACAACATATAGCTGCCATATAATCGATTGTTCCGATAAAACCTTCTTGGGTTGTTCCTCTTGCAATTTATTAGCTAGGAACATAAACTTTTGCAGCTACTGTACCTATTACATACGTAATATATGCGGTGAACATCAGTAAGATTGGACCAACAACACATATAGCTACCATACAATCGATTGCTCCGATAAAAAGGTTTTGGGTTGTTACTCTTGCAAATTAATAGCTAGGAACATAAGCTCTTGCAGCTACTGTACCTATTACATATGTAATATGTGTGGGGAAGCTCAGTAAGAGTGGACCAATACAACATATAGCTGCCATATAATCGATTGTTCCGATAAAATGGTTTTGGGTTGTTACCCTTGCAAGTTAATAGCTGGCAACATAAGCTTTTGTACCTATTACATATGTAATATGTGTGGTGAAGCTCAGTAAGATTGGACCAACACAACATATATGTCCTATACAATGGATTGTTCCGATAAAGGGGTTGCTCCTCTTGCAATTTAATAGCTAGGAACATCAACTTTTGCAGCTACTGTACCTATTACATACGTAATATATGTGGTGAACATCAGTAAGATTGGACCAACAACACATATAGCTCCCATACAATCCATTGTTCCGGTAAAATGGTTTTGGGTTGTTGCTGTTGCAATTTGATAGCTAGGAACATAAACTTTTGCAGCTACTGTACCTATTATATATGTAATATGTGTTCCTATTACAGTAAGAGTGGACCAACACAACATATAGCTGCCATATAATCGATTGTTCCGATAAAATGGTTTTGGGTTGTTCCTCTTGCAATTTGATAGCTAGGAACATTAACTTTTGCAGCTACTGTACCTATTACATACGTAATATATGTGGTGAACATCAGTAAGATTGGACCAACAACACATATAGCTCCCATACAATCCATTGTTCCGGTAAAATGGTTTTGGGTTGTTCCTCTTGCAATTTGATAGCTAGGAACATAACCTTTTGCAGCTACTGTACCTATTATATATGTAATATGTGTGGTGAAGATCAGTAAAATTGGACAAACACAACATATAGGTCCCATACAATTGATTGTTCCGGTAAAATGGTTTTGGGTTGTTGCTGTTGCAATTTGATAGCTAGGAACATAAACTTTTGCAGTTACTGTACCTATTACATACGTAATATATGTGGTGAACATCAGTAAGATTGGACCAACAACACATATAGCTCCAATACAATCGATTGTACCGATAAAAAGGTTTTGGGTTGTTACTCTTGCAAATTAATTGCTAGGAACATAAGCTCTTGCAGCTACTGTAACTATTACATATGTAATATGTGTGGTGAAGCTCAGAAAGATTGGACCAGCACAACATATAGCTGACATATAATCGATTGTTCCGATAAAATGTGTGGTGAAGCTCAGAAAGATTGGACCAGCACAACAAATAGCTGACATATAATCGATTGTTCCGATAAAATGGTCTTGGGTGGTTCCTCTTGCAATTTAATAGCTAGGAACATAAACTTTTGCAGCTACTGTACCTATTACATACGTAATATATGTGGTGAACATCAGTAAGATTGGACCAACAACACATATAGCTCCCATACAATCGATTGTTCCGATAAAAAGGTTTTGGGTTGTTACTCTTGCAAATTAATTGCTAGGAACATAAGCTCTTGCAGCTACTGTACCTATTACATATGTAATATGTGTGGTGAAGCTCAGAAAGATTGGACCAACACAACATATAGCAGACATATAATCGATTGTTCCGATAAAATGGTCTTGGGTTGTTCCTCTTGCAATTTAATAGCTAGGAACATAAACTTTTGCAGCTACTGTACCTATTACATACGTAATATATGTGGTGAACATCAGTAAGATTGGGCCAACAACACATATAGCTCCCATACAATCGATTGTTCCGATAAAAAGGTTTTGGGTTGTTACTCTTGCAAATTAATAGCTAGGAACATAAGCTTTTGCAGCTACTGTACCTATTACATATGTAATATGTGTGGGGAAGCTAAGTAAGATTGGACCAACACAATATATAGCTGCCATATAATCGATTGTTCCGATAAAATAGTCTTGGGCTGTTCCTCTTGCAATTTAATAGCTAGGAACATACACTTTTGCAGCTACTGTACATAGTACAAATGTAATGTATGTGGTGAAGATAAGTAATATTGAACTAACACAACATATAGCTCCCATACAATCGATTGTTCCAATTAACGGGTTTTGGGCTGTTACTCTTGCAAATTAATAGCTAGGAACATAAGCTTTTACAGCTACTGTACCTATTACATATGTAATATGTGTGGTGAAGCTAAGTAAGATTGGACCAACACAATATATAGCTGCCATATAATCAATTGTTCCGATAAAATAGTCTTGGGTTGTTCCTCTTGCAATTTAATAGCTAGGAACATACACTTTTGCAGCTACTCTACCTTTTACATATGTAATATGTGTGGCGAAGCTCAGTAAGATTGGACCAACACAACATCTAGCTCCCATACAATCGATTGTTCCGATAAAAAGGTTTTGGTTTGCAATTTAATAATTATACATGTACTATATTTTTGGTTTCGCTATTACTCTTGCAATTTAAGAACTAGGAACATAAAATCTTACAGCTACTGTACTTATTATATATGTAATGGGTGTGGTGAAGATCAGTAGCTTGGATCAACACAACTCCCATAAAATCTATTGTTCCAACTAACGGGTTTTGGGCTGTTACTCTTGCTATTTAATAGCTAGGAACATAAACTTTTGCAGCTACTGTACATGTTACATATGTAATCTGTGTGGTGAAGATCAGTCAGATTGGACTAACACAACATATATGTCCTACACAATGGATTCTTCCGATAAAGGGGTTGTTACTCTTGCAATCTAATAGCTAGGAACATAAAATCTTCCAGCTACTGTACCTATTACATATGTAATATGTGTGGGGAAGATCGGTAAGATTGGACCAACACAACATATAGCTGCCATATAATCGATTGTTCCGATAAAATGGTCTTGGGTTGTTCCTCTTGCAATTTAAAAGCTACAAACATAAACTTTTGCAGCTACTGTACTTATTACATATGTAATATATGTGGTGAAGATCAGTAAGATTGGACCACCAACACATTTAGCTCCCATAGGATCGATTGTTCCGATAAAATGGTTTTGGGCTGTTACTCTTGCAAATTAATAGCTAGGAACATATAATTTGGCAGCTACTGCAAATATTACGTTCGAAAAGTAAAGATATATTATTTTGTATAAAATTTATTTAATCATTGGCAGATGTAAAGCTATAAACCAACTCCCAGGTATGGTATCGAAAGCTGCTTCGAATAGCTCATAATTTATATGTACAAAATCACGATATGAAAAAAGTCAAATACCAATGAAAAACTAATATCGTAAGTTAAGAAAATAAGGTCATGTTTGAAAAACTCGAGGCAGAGAGCTGATCAAACATCAGGATTATCTACAAATCATTTACGAAATATACGTTCAAAAGAGTGCTGTGATATTGTCATAACATAGGCTAAGGTCTTCAATAGAATCAAAAAAAGCTGTAAAAATCAGTGGGTTTGGTCGGGTTGTAGACGCAACCTATAACTATTTTGGAGAGTTTATAATATATTTCAACAAACGTGCACTCTATTATGTCAGAGGGATCTGATACACTTTTGACTCTAAGAGATCAACCAATTTTAACAAACATAGCAACTCCACCACCATGTCGACCTCTGTCCGCGCGCATTAGCTTATGCCCATCGACGTTCAACATAATATCTCAATGCCACATAGAAAGCCAAATCTCTGAGACACATACAACATCAATGTGAGACGAATCAAAAATATATCTTAATTCGTCTATTTTATTTGGTAGGCTTTGAGAGTTAAGGTGAAATAAGTGTGTAGAGACAACAAATAACAGAAGAAAAAAAATCTTAAAACATATAAAAAACAATAAGCTATACAAAGCAACCAATATGTTAAGACTAAGAGCGGGGTATGTGTAGAATATATAGTTACTGTTGTACCTAAAAAAGTATTAACTTTGGCGCGAGTGCATACTTGCCAGGGCTCATGGTTTGGCTTACTACTAATGAATACTTTTCCTCTTATCGAGGAAGCTGACGTCACTGTTTTAGAGGTATCTCGCTGAAATTTGGTAAGGGCCGCCATTTTGAAATATGTTAATCACCGGTGGGACCGGCAGACTTTACCCTGCCCATAAATTTACCTGAATAGATTTAGAAATATTGCCTGTCCCTATCCTTATCCCTGTTCCTATCCCTATCCTTATTCCTCCTATCCCTATCCCTATCCCTAGTCTATGTTCGGGTGGAACCGAACATTATACTCGTATACCTAGTAGTGCTCTATTATGGCATCCCAATTTACGCAGGTATATTTTAATACTTTCAGTTCGTATTTGCGTTCAAATCGTTGACAAGTGCAGACGTGTTTTCTGCGTTGCTCCGTTCCTTTTTATTTTTTTTTTCATAGTCATTTTGTGCTAATTGTGACTCCCAGTGTACCACGAGCGAAGTTTTATACTGTGGAATTTGTGCGAATAGTTTTCATATAAAGTACACTAATCTAAGCACAAGCTCGGTTAAGCTCATTAATACGAGCAAAAATGTATTGTTTAGATGTGACATTTGCAGTGATTTGCCTATTTCAGCTTATTTTCTAAAGCTAGAAAATGCAGTGCGCTCTTTAAATGAGATCCAAAACGAAAACTAAAACATTTAAAAAAACAAAGTGGAACAAGTGCATCTACCAACAATGCTGGTAAAACTAGGACAAAACAACCCAGCAAAGCTAACAACAATGCTGCTAATGACATCGACGGCGAACAAAGTGATGTACATAACAATAAGAGGAGAGTTTTACGTTCTGCTACTAAAGTCGTTGACCATGTATATTGCCATTAAATGCTAACCCTACTGCTCTTCGTGTCGGTTCTGTCACTCGTGTGAGTGATAATAATAGAGCTGTTGATTTTTTTGATGCATCTGATAACGATTCAGTCTCTCGTGACGCTGCTGCTGTGGCTGGTATGCGCCGGGCATCTCTTGCTAAGGCAACACCTGTTACTGATGCTTCTTCTTCTTCCAAATTGTTCACTCTCAATGTAAACAATACGGCTGTGAAAGCCGAAGATATAATAAGCTATGTAGCGAAGCATGCTAACATCGATGCATTGTTTTCCGCTGATTAAAAAAGGCGACCCAGTAGACAAAATCAAGAGTGTGAATTTTAAATTTGGTATACCCACATCTAACTATCAAAGCATCCTACAACCATCTCTTTGGCCAGCTAATGTTAAGTTGAAGCCGTTTATTTCTTTTTGGAAGCAAGCCACTCAACACCAAGAAATGTGACATTGAATAGTAGCATTTCTCTTAATTGTGATAATGCCCTCAGCATACGAACCAAGTCAAATATTATTTATCAGTTTAGCATGGAAGAGGCGTTCGATATTATTGTCATATTTGAAACATGGCTTGACTCGGATTTCTATGACAGTGAATTTTTTGATACGCAATTATATGATGTATTTCGTAAAGACCGTGATCCTGTCAAAACTGGTTGCTTAAGAGGTGGCGGAGTTCTTATAGCGGTGAAACGAATTTACCGCGCATATTCAGTTGAACTTGCGAATAAAGACTCTCTTCTTGATCAATTGTGCGTATGCATTAATGGACGTGATAGAAACTGTAGCTTGTATCTGATGGCCTCGTATATACCACCATGCAGTAATGCTGATTTATATAAAGCACATGTGAATAATGTGACCGCTCTAGTCGTCGATAAGTATGCGTCTTGGGTGATTTTAATCTAAGCAACGTTAGCTGGTGCAGTGTGACTGCAAGTTCAAGCCTCGAAGCTAACAATATTATTACTCGCCATGAATCCTACTTCATTGATAGTATGTTAAGTGTAAATCTTAAACAAATTAATGGAATTTTCAATCAACTTGATAGGCTCTTAGATCTTATCTTTGTCACAGAGAATGTTAACTCTGTTGTATCGAAATGTATCTGTCCAATATCTGATGAAGGTTTGCATCATGCCGCTCTAGATATTAAGATACTTTTTTATGAATTCTTACCTTGAACTAATACCGATTCGATTGCTTTCAATTTCACTTCTTGTGACTATTCAAGTTTGAACAATTCTCTTTCGGAATTTTATTGGACCGAATTATTTTTCAACTTGGACACTCACAGCTGTTTTTCAAAATTTAAGCAAATAATGAATGAATTTTGTCTCAATAATATACCTTTAAAAAGGAAGCGATGTTACCAATCACCATGGTGTAACACGCGAATGAAACGATTAAAAAACCTTAAAAACAATTTTCTTAAGAAATTTAAAACATCCCGTATTTCGTAATATTTTGTTAAATATCGCCATTTTCAAAAGAAATTCAAGTCTTTGAACAATAAGTTGTACAAAAATATTTGAATATTATGGAGTGTAATATTAAAGCTAATCCGAATATGTTTTGGAATTTTGTAAAGTTTAAAAAGGCGTACTCAAGCATACCCGCCTCAGATATTATTTATTCATTTATTTATTTTAACTTATTTTAACTTAAATTTTTAAATTTTTGCTTTAAATTTTATTTTGTTTAAATTTACATTTGATTCATATCAATTATACTAGTCATGACTGGCACTGTAAGAATAATTTTTCAAATTGTTGTGCCAGGAAATTGTTCAAATAAACATACATACATACATACAAGCATACCCGCCTCAGTTGATTACGAAAATAAATTCGATAACACTCCAGGTGAGGCAGCAATCCTTTTTGCAGACTTTTTTAAGGCAAACTATGTGTCTGATGTTGATGGATCTCCTGATTTCTCTGCTGGTATTCCTTCTTTTCTTAATTTTGGTATGCTCCAAATCACCTCTAAAGATATTATGGAGGGGTTAGCTTATCTGAAGTCTTCTTCGCAGACCGATTGTGATGGGCTTTCAACTATTTTTCTCAAAAATTGTCCGGCGTTGGTTGGGCCACTGGAGATTATATTTAATAAATCCCTTTCTTCGGGCACGTTCCTGAGTGATTGGAAATTAACGACTATCAAACCTCTTTTCAAAAGTGGGAGAAAAAGTGATGTTCCTAACTATAGGCCGATATCGGAGCTATCGAGCATCTCAAAGTTATTTGAATATATTGTTAAGGAAAAAATATATTTTACCGTTAAGGCTATGATCAGTCCCAATCAACATGGATTTGTACAGGGTCGTTCTACAACCTCTAACTTAGCAGTCTTCACCGAATTCTGTATCTCTTCATTTTCGTCAGGACTCCAAGTTGACTCTATCTACACGGACTTTTCAAAAGCGTTTGAGAAAGTCTCTCACACGATTCTATTGCATAAGTTTGCATGCTTAGGATTCCATTCTTCGTTTTTAGTCTGGCTTAAATCATATTTAACTGGTAGACGGTGTGTAGTCACCATTGATGTTGTACTCTAGGACCCTTTAATGGCCACCTCAGGTGTTCCTCAAGGTAGCATTCTAGGACCGCTTCTTTTTATAATTTCTCGAATAATCGCGACACATCAGACGCATTTCAGTTACAGTGCGATTTGGATAATCTTTATAGGTGGTGTGAGAAGTCACGGCTCTCCTTAAAAATAAAGAAATGTTTTCATTTGACATACTGTAGGTGTCAAACCACCCTCACTACATCGTATAGGATTGCTAATGATGTTATTCAATATGTAACAGAGTTTAAGGACTTGGGTGTGGTATTTGATGTCAAGCTGACATTCAATACACACATAAACTTAATATTATCAAAATCGTATTCGGCTCTAGGCTTTATTCGTCGAAACTCTTCTGAGTTTTCGGATCCTTATACGTTTAAACAACTTTTTACCTCTCTTGTTCGATTACACCTAGAGTATGCGGTTTTCATTTGGAGGCCTTATGATCAGCTCTCAATTAGTAGAATTGAGCGTGTTCAAAAATTATTTCTAAAATATGCATTACCTCGCTTACGGTTTGAGGAGCCTGCTCCCCCATACGATTCCCGACGTATGCTAATTAATTTGGATTCACTGGAAAAACGTAGGACAGTTCTATCGCTTTCCTTTGCATTCAATGTTATTACTGGCATCATTGATTGTCCTATCTTACTAGAACGGATAAGTTTTAATATACCTCAGAGAAATCTTCGTAAATTTTGCCCTTTTTATGGGGAAAACTTTAAAACAAATATGCTAGCAATGCTCCTATTGCTCGTGCTTTGAGAGAATTTAACACTTTGTTTTTTTCTAAAGATAATATTGATTTTGCGCTATCGAAATCGGATTTTGTAAGAATTCTTAATTCCATTTGTCATTAAGAAATTTTGTATATTTTAATCTACTACTATTTTTACTGCTTCATATTTTTACTGCTTCCTATTTTGGGAATTATAATACATTATATTGTTCTAGTCTGTAAGGTATTCTGTACTGTAGACTCAAAATTAAATAAATAAATAGACAAACGGAGAGACAGACCGACGTACCGAGAGACGGACATGGCAACATCGACTCAGCTCATCCTCCTGAGCATTTCAGTATAGCTTTTGATGGTACTATCTCTTCTTCTTCTCATGAAAGGTATGAAAATCAAAAACGATATACAACTTCGCTTTTGCAGGGGGCTACTAACTACTTGCACGAATATTTAAAAAACTGGGCGTGGACATGAACCGATTCCTCCCATTTTTACAACAAACAGTTACCTTTATATATTGAACATTATCACCAAATTTCGTTTGGTTTGGCAAATAAAGGATTGGCGGAGTTATGGCATAAAAAGTTTTGTGGAATAATCCACTATAACAGGGGCGGAGCCACGTCCATTTTCGAAAATTTCTGTCGTTTGGATTTCTTAGTTTACGTAAACTTTAAAAGTGAAATATAAATGATGTAAAGCTATTTTAGGCAAAGTTATTGCCTGTTTAATATATCTACGATCCTCTTCAAAATCTTTCATATAAAAGTGGGCGTGGACCTTAACCGATTTCGCCCATTTTTCCCTGGAACATTGCTTGTATACCTGGAAACCTGCCGTTTCGATATCTAGAACGGTGTTTGATTTATGATTAATATTATTTCTAAATTTGACTTAATCAAAATTTGAGTTAATCAAATTTTTTTTCAAATTTCTTTTATGCCCTAACGTTAATGTACACACCAAAGTTTATCCTTATAAGTGTATTATGTACTGAATAATACCTTTATTTTGTATTTTCGAAAATATTCTTTATATAAAAAGTGGGCGTTAAGATATCGCAGAAATTTACTCAAGTTATCGTGTTAATAGACGGGCCGACGGGCGGGCATGGCTTAATCAACTTCTTTTTTACTCCTGAACATTTTGATATGTATAAGTCAATATCTATCTCGATCCGTTTATGCCTTTACGTACTGCCATTAGAAAACTTGTGTGTGTAGCACTTCTAGGTATAAAAACAAGTATCGTTATAAATACGAGCAAGGATAAAAACAAAAATATTTCACGGTAACAATAAAAAGAGAAAAAATCTCTAGTTCCTAAAACAAAATTAAAAACAAGTATCGGTATAAATACGAGAAAAGATAAAAACTAAAATATTTTACGGTAACGATAAAAAGAGACATAAATCTCGTGTTGCTAGTATCATCTATCAAGTATTTTCATAAATACGAGAAAAGTTCAAAAAAATATTTTACGGTAACAATAAAAAAGGAACTAAAAATAAAAACTAGTATCGTGCAAAATACGAGAAGGGAAAAAATCAAAACCAATAAATTCTGATATCAAAAATTGCCGAATTTTGTACAACTGTAAAGTAATGCTTTAAGGATTCCAACTCTGATTGAAACTAGAACAACAATAAATCCAGACTCTCGGTTCATCAGTAACAGGAAGGTATCATACAAGGGAGACAAGCGGTAATATAATTAAGTTTCATAAGTTTATTATTTATGGGAAATAGTCCTTCTAGTTTAGGATATGAGAGATTGTACTATTGTGAAAAGTGTAGGGATAACCACAGTGAAACAAAATGCCCAAGAAAAAATATAAGTAAAAAAAACTGGAAAATTTAATAAATAGGTTTTTTGAGATGTCGGTATCAAACAACAACAACAATTCAGTAAATATGGATGTAGTGGCCAGGCTGATAGCAGCCAATACCGCTTCATTGCGAAGCGACCTGAAGCAAGTTAGGCGCCAGCTCCAGAATTTAGATTCTTCTAACAATATAACTGAATATTCGGTTGACAGTATTGACTCAAGCATACAATGTGAGGAAAATGTGGATGTAATTAAATCCCTTCCCGAATTTTAAGAAAAATTTATAACTATGTTAGTGCTAGTGTCTTTGTATACTAGAAGTAGTAAGAAATATTTTGCCGCCTTAACAATCTTGCGAAATAAAATAATGCAGGATGCAAACGATATATTAACAAACCACGGCACAGTCCTTAATTTCGACGCCATTTTCAGTCTATTGGACTAGAGCAGGAGATGAGTGTCCTAAGACAGGGTTCTAGGACTTTAGTTGAATTTTATAATGAAGTTAATAAGAAGTTGATATTGTTGATCAACAAGACCATAATGGCTCGTTGCACAAGTTCTGTCATAACTAAAGAACTAAATATAAAAAATAGGGATACAGCATCACGAACATTTATACCTGGACTTAACCACCCGTTGGATCAGATTTGGTTCACATTGGCACCAAAAGATCTGCCAAATGCTCTCGCAAAAGCGCAAGAGCGCTATTCAAACCAAATGCGAACACAAGCAGTGGGGTATTAACTACTTGCTTTTGCTTTTTATCCTGAACGTTTGGATACACATTAATAAATATATATCCCGATTCGTTTATGCCGAATGAAGTAATATACCTTGTGTGCGTAACAAAAATAGATATAAAAATGTCTGTCTTTTATATGCGCAAAATACTCAACCGACCTTTATGAAATTTTCACAATATACGATATACTTGGCTTCATTTCAATTCGTCATAACTCTGAACTTTTTTGGTCTAAATTATTGGTATTTGGATATATGTGTCAATTAGTCAATATCTACATACATTTTTTTTTTCTCTTGAACTTTCACGATAGGTTCAGGAGTTCGCTGGGCAGGACACAGTCTGTATATAACTTTTGGAAAAGCCCCCAGGTTATATAAAGCTGCAGTTAGGTATAGCTAGCAAATTATTTGGTTCGAGTTAATGACATTTTATATATCTATGGCGTTTTATTATAACAACTTAAGTCGACTTTAGAAACTAGACCAATCAAAACTTTTTCTGGCGATTTTGAATAACAAAACTTTTTCACAACTTAGCCAAGCCAGTTAGATTCAATCGTTTATAAACAAAATAATATAAGACCGATAAAAGGCTTGCAAAATTACACGATTTTCATATTCAAAATCGCCAGAAAAAGTTTTGATTGGTCTAATTTCTTACGTCGACTTAAGTTGTTATAATAAAACGCCACAGATATATATGTTCTATTTATCAATACGTCAAACCAATGTGTACCGGGTTTGCTAGTATATTAAAAACGGCGAAAGCAAACAACGGATTTCAGCATTCTTTTGTAAAACTGAGAGACTAGTTTGCGTTCAAATTGACAGATGGGCAGACAGACAGACGGACGGAGAGACCGACATGACATAATCTACTCCGCACATCGTGCTGGTCATTTTAGTGAACTTCTCTCTTCTTCTCCTCATACTTAAATACATTTCATGTTTATGAAAGGTGCGAAAATTAAAAAAAGATATATAACTTCGCTATTGCAGTGGGCTATTAACTACGTGCCCGAATATTTTGCTTGTGTGTTTTCCGATTTGGCTAACTGTTGGCAGGAGTATAAAACATACTACGGAGCAGCAGCTGACCAATTTTCATTGAAATAGCAAGATTGAATTATAAGCGATTGCCTTTAAAACTAGCAGAAATTTTATTCTGAAAACTGTGCGACGCCACGCCTATTTCTTCAAAATTGACAACATTTTTTTGCGGCCGAGTTTTTCTTAAAAAGCTTATTATGTGGGCAAAATCTGATTGATATAACTTGCTTAGTTGTAGAAATATCGCTTTTTAAATTTTACAAAAAAAAATTTCAGAGATATATTAAAAAACTGGGCGTGGCCATTAACCGATTTCGCTTATTTTTACGGCAAACAGTTAC
The DNA here is from genome assembly GCA_949987695.1 of Merzomyia westermanni. Classification (NCBI taxonomy): domain Eukaryota; kingdom Metazoa; phylum Arthropoda; class Insecta; order Diptera; family Tephritidae; genus Merzomyia; species Merzomyia westermanni. The sequence goes on from OX465289.1 coordinate 102,455,763, forward strand.
CTTTATATATAGAACATCATCACAAAATTTCGACAACTCAATTTTTGGCGGAGTTATGGCATAAAAAGTTGTGTCCACTTTAAAAGGGGCGGGGCTACGCCCATTTTCAAAAATTTTTATTTTTCGTCTTTCTTAATTGACAGACACTTTGCACGTGAAATAGAACCGATATAAAGTTTTTGTACTCAAAGTTATTGCTATTAAATATATCTACGATCCGTTTCAAAATTTTCGCATAAAAGTGGGCGTGGAGCCTCACCGATTTCGCCAATTTTTTGCGGTACATTCCTCCTATTAATGTAAATATATGTGCTAAATTTCGTTTTGATGCATTTGAACGGTTTTGGATTTATAATTGATGTTATTTCTAAATTTGACTTAATCAAAAGTGGGCGGTGCCACCCTCATTTTCAAAAGTTTCTTGGAACATTTATTTTGTGCCTTAAAGGTGATGTACACACCAAATTTTATCTATATAAGTGTATTATGTACTGAATAATCACTTTACCATGTATTTTCGAAAATGTTCTATATATAAAAAGTGAGCGTGGCTATCGTCCAATTTCGCCCATTTTAAATTACACTCGGAGATGAGTGCCAAGGAACCTGCATACCAAATTTCATTAAGATAAATTTCGTTTGATACCTTTGAACGGTTTTGGATTTATGATTGATGTTATTTCTAAATTTGACTTAATCAAAAGTGGGCGGTGCCACCCCCATTTTCAAAAGTTTCTTGAAACATTTGTGCCTTAAATGTGATGTACACACCAAATTTTATCCTTATAGGTGTATTATGTACTGAGTAATCACTTTATGTGTTTTCGAAAATATTATATGTATAAAAAGTGGGCGTGGCTATCATTTGATTTCGTCCATTTTAAATTGCGCTCGGAGATGAGTGCCAAGGAACCTGCATACCAAATTTCATTAAGATATCTCAAAATTTACTCAAGTTATCGTGTTAACAGAAGAACGGACGGACAGACATGGCTTAATCAATTAATTTTTTCCTCCTGAACATTTTGATATGTATAAGTCAATATCTATCTCGATCCGTTTATGCAGTTACATAGCACCGTTAGGCGACTAAAGTTAATATACCTTGTACGAGTAGCACTACTACGTATAAAAATGAATGTGTGCCTGGTATCCAAAGTACTTAAACGATCTTTAAACAATTTCCACAGTAGATTTTTGGGACCAGAGAAGATGATGGAATTGGCGTTCCACAACCCGAATATAGAAAGGTGCGAATAGCAATATCGCGATTGAAAAACAATGAAGCACCTGGCGCTTATGCTTAGCCTGCTGAGCTTTTCAAACACGGAGGCGAGGAGCTGGTAAGGCATCAGCTTCTATGCAGAATATGGTTGTATGAATGCATGCTTGAAGATTGCAATCTAAGTGTTCTCTGCCCAATCCACAAGAAGGTCGATCCTGCAAACTGCGCAAACTATCGTGGAATCAGCCTTTTGAATATCGCATATAAGGTCCTATCAAGCGTGTTTTGCGAAAGACTGAAGCCTGATGTCAACAGACTGACTGGACTTTATCAGTGTGGCTTCAGACCTGGTAAATCTACCATCGACCAGATTTTTACAATACGCCAAATCTTGGAAAAACCCCGTGAAAAAAGAGTCGACACGCATCATCTCTTTGTTGATTTTAAAGCCGCTTTCGAAAGCACGAAAAGGAGCTGCCTATATGCCGCTATGTCTGAATTTGGTTTCCCCGCAAAACTTATACGGCTATGCAAAATGACCTTGAGCAACACCACAAGCTCGGTCAGAATTGGGAAGGACCTCTCCGAGCCGTTCGAAACTATACGAGGTTTCAGACCGGGTGACCCCCCATCGTGCGGTTTCTTTAATTTAATGTTTTAGAAAATAGTACAAGCTGCAAAACTTAACCGCGTTGGAACAATATTTTATAAAAGCGTGCAACTGTTGGCATATGCTGACGATATTGATATCATTGACCTTAACAACCGCGCCGTAACTTCTGCTTACTCCAAATTAGAAAAAGAAGCGGAGAAAATGGGATTGGTGGTGAACGAGGGCAAAACGAAGTACCTTCTGTCATCATGCAAAGAGTCAGCGCATTCGCGCCTTGGCAACCAAGCCACTGTTGGCAGCAATAATTTCGAAATAGTAAAGGACTTCGTTTACCTGGGAACCAGCATTAACACCAACAATAATGTTAGCCTAGAAATCCGACGAAAAATTACTCTTGCAAACAAATGCTACTTGGGACTGAGTAGGCAATTGAAAAGTAAAGTCCTCTCTCGACCAGCGAAAATAACACTCTATTAGTAACTCATCACAACCGTCCTGCTATATGGTGCAGAAGCGTGGACCTTAACAACATCTGATGAGGCGGCTCTGGGAGTATTCGAGAGAAAGATTCTTCGCCGATTACCGAAGAAGATTTAATGATGATCTGTATGAACTTTATGCAGACGCCGACATAGCTCAGCGAATTAAAACACAGCGGCTTCGCTGGCTAGGCCACGTAGTGCGAATGAGCGAAGATGCTCCAGCCCAGAAGGTATTCTTATCGGCACCCGCCGGTGGAAGCAGAGGAAGAGGCAGACCACCACTCCGATGGAAGGACCAAGTGGAGACCGATTTGCGATCCCGCGGTGTCTCCAATTGGCGCCAGTTGGCGTAACGAAGAGACGACTGGCGAGCTATATTGGACGGTCAAAATCGCCCAGGCGGTTAGATGACCATTTAAAGAAAAGAAGAAGATTTTTGGGTACACTGTTTACAGTATATGCTATATATAATTGTATAAAATTACAATTCGTCATAACTCTTAACGTATTTGGTCAAACTTAATGATATTTGGATATATGTGTCCTTTAATCAATATTTACATAGTTTTCGAAAAGTGGGCTGCGGATATTTATGACACTTTCACAGTGGGCCTCTGCGTGCGTTGCTATATAAAGCTGCAATTCAGCACAGCTACGAATTTATTTGATTCCACATAGCGATATTTTATATTAACGTGTCATATACATATAAGAAAAACTTTGGAAAAAGGGCGCCGTACTAAATGTAAATTGATCTGTGGGCGGCGCTACGCTAATTTTGTAAAATTAAAAAAAATTAATTGAACAATTGAAACCAATTTCAATAAAAGTATAACCGATATTTATAGTAATTTTGCTCTTGGAAAACATTTATAAAAGTAGTTTTCTTCCTTTTTAAATAGTCCTTTTTATACCTAGTAGTGCTACGCACACAAGGTATATTAACTGTAGTCGACTAACGGTGGACAGATACTGACTTATATATATCAAAACACTGCAGTCAACTGACAAACTAGTTATTAAACATTGTAGTTCATTAACTAGAATTTCGTGGACTTATTCATACCAGTTATCATAAGCAGCAACAACCATCTAAAAGTATCGATACGTGCACACACGAGCAAAAAATAAAACAATTCAGTATTAGCACCGCAACCGTTCCGTTAATAACGCCGTCCTACATTTTATTTTCTCTTCAACTAATATTCTGAGATCATGTACGTACCTGCATGTCAACGACATCGCTACTGCATAACGGCGTACCAGCGACGCAAAAACTAGTAAGCAGAGCTCAAATGAAGCTACGAAAAAAGTGAAAACGAAACGACCACTTGTCAAAGCAATTGTGTAACCTTTTTCTGATGAAAAAGTTTTTAACAAATTCATAAAAAAATATTGAATTGTTTTTATTTTCCAGGGTTGACTTATTGTGATTGTGAAATGCAGTTTTCATAAATAAAATAACAAGCAATAATGGAATCGTTTATAAGCTGCAAAAACGAAAATGGCGAGCAAAGGCACGTACAATAGCAAGGCACTTTAAAAAAAATTTATTTACTAAGAACTTGCACATTATGTACTAGAATTCCATACTCGAGTTACCTGCATGGTTTTTTGCAAACAGCTCCGAAATTTATAATTTTCTCCATAAAAAGGTTATCTTTCCTCGAATTTCTTTAATTTTATATAAAGATATTTTTAAAAGTATGGATTGGATTCTGAGATTAATATTTAAATTTGCCATAAAATCTTTCAACAAAATTGAAATATTTCTGCCTGTGAAATCAATTATAAAATTATTGAAAAAAGAAATATTACAAAAAAAAGAAAACTACTTTTTATAAATGTTTCCCAAAGGCAAAATTGCTATGAATAGCGACGATACTTTTATTTAAAATTTATTTCAATTGTTCAATATAGTGAAGTAATATTTATTTTGATAGACACATATTTTATATCTGTGGTTTTCGACAAAGTGGTTTGTAATGTAATTTCGCAATTTTCGTGTATGTTTCAACCCAAAATGTACTAACCTAGTATGAAGTGGTACAGTATTGGTATTGTGGCGAATAATCTCAACACCACTAGTTAAACACAACAGAGGTAACGATGGCTAAGCTAATGCATGCAAGCATGTACCAAGCAAGAGGAAGAGAGATCGCGCGTGTGTTTGCGAATATGATGTAAAGAGGATATGCCAATAAATAACACCTTCTCTTCGAGAACACGAAGACGGAACAACCAAGAAACTTCTGCGTGCACCGGGGAGACACCCTGTCGGACTATATAAGGCAGGGACCAAGCAAGGCAGGTTGATCAGTTTATTTTTAAGCGTTGAACAGTCAACTACTGTGAAGTTACCAAACTTTTACATTTGTATTGCGTGTATTACTGTAAATAAAACTAGCTGTTTCTTATAGTATTTGTGCTTATGTTTATTTGACTTTATAGTTATCGAACTCAGGATTATTAACCGAGGAATCATCGAATTCGTCACAGTACGATAACGATGCATAAGCTAACTATTATGAGAGTTGGTATGATATGGTGCGAACTAGCGTCATTAACATTAATTCTCTTTGTAAAAGCTCTATTTTATATTCGAAATTTTGACCTGCGACGCTGTTCTGAAAATTACCAAAATTTATTAACCCTCTGCGACTGACGTGGTAGTCTGACAGACACTAATAAACGGAAAAATGTCTTTTGCACCACTATTTTATAATCATCGATTCCCGCGCTTTCCTTACATTTTTATTGCATGCTCATGCGTAGATTACTGTGGTAAAAGGGGTAAAATCGAGCACACGTTTCGGTGAGAGCGGAAAAGTGTCTGGCAGACAAACACGTCAGTAATGAGGCAGGTGTATGAGAGTCTACCACGTCAGTATTTGTGTTACATTTTTGTAACGTATCCTTAGCAAAATTTTAGTGAAATTGTTTAAATACTTCGCATAACTGGTCAGTTTTGTTTTAATTGATAACCAGAAAACTTTGCTCAATATGCCCATCAAAAATAACAAAATTACCAGATATATTTACTGTGACTGCTCGAAGCCAATTTACCTGTAGTGCTCAAAGTAATTGTACGAAATCTGCCAAATATGTAATTCTTATCAAACTTTTAATATGATCTCTTGCTGGAGAGGCTGAGTGGTAGTTTAAAATCTATACCTAATATGATCAATTTTGTTTATAAGTAAAACCGTTGGAAAGTCGACTGTGAAACTCTAATATTTAACATAAAAAATATATTTATTCAACCATTGAATTTTTCCCTTTTTTGTATAAACCAATAAACTTAAGTGTATTTTATAAGAATTTGAAATTTAGAAAAAAAAAAATTATCGTTTGGAATACTTTTTTGTTATTTTGTACAAAGATATACGTTTTTTAGGCTTAATTTGGGCGAGATAAATAAATACCATTTAAAATGAATTAAGATTTTGAAATAAAAAAGTAGTACAAGAAATGAAAACCTTAATATTTGAACTAATAATGGCGAGGGTTTCATTAAGTTCTTGAAACAGGACGAGACGAGATAAACCATTGAAATCGTGTCTGCTGGACTACCACGTCAGTGGAATAGTGAAAAGAAATGCACGTCAGTCGCAGAGGGTTAAGTACAATTTTTTTTTTCATATACATTTTGAAATGCGAATTAATGCCACTGACATCAATTCCATTGACAATATGACAAATCACCGTATGACACCGGTGTATGTACTGACTAAGATATAAACTAGTATGATCCTGATGTATATAGGGACTAGGATGTTGAATGGTATAATCTTGATGTTGTTATGGATACGCGTCAAAATGGAGCAGTAAGGAAGTCGGTCGGCATGCTATCAAATGATGCACAGTTGCCAACCTTACCGTCCTGCGCCTTAAGCAGAAAAAGGTCAAATCATGCTTTTAATACGCGGGGAAATGCACAAAACCGCGCAAAACAACTGTAAAACAATATCCGGTTGAACCCGGATGCCACGGGCAGACCGTTGATATTCAAGAAATTCAAAACTCAAATAAAAAAAAAACAGAAAAATCGAATTAAATTTTAAAAGCAACGGGCGAAAAAATGTTCAAAAAAGAAACTTAAAATTTTAAATTAACCGAAAATGAAAACGAAATTAAACTGAAATAACGAACGGAAAAGGAAAAAAAAACCCAGACATATTTAAATTAACTAGAGAGAAGAAACCTGAAAAGCTGAAAAACAAAAGGAAATAAACGTGAAGAGGCCTAACAATATGAGAGGGCGCCGCGGGTGTTGTTGCGAGTCCTATTAGGCTTTGTTTGTTTAGTTTTACTATTCGAATTTAGTTGCTTCCGTATCCATTTCCTCACCTATGTACGATGTATGTATATTATATTATTTATCTTACTTTGTTATTTATTAAATTATTTTGCTTTTATGTATTTGTTTTAGTGTATCACTTTTTATTTACTTGCGGCCTTTAGTTTGTTTTAAATAATAATACATATGTATAATTTATTTTATTAATTATAGTTCATTTATATTCTTTTTAAATAGTGTAGTTCGTTAAGTGTTTATCTTATTATTATCATAACTTTTTTTGTTTTTGAAAGTTAAATCAACCTGACTTTAACCTACCTTTTATATATATATTTTTTTTTTGTCTTTCAGCCAATCTTTTCTTTTATAAGTTCTACATTTATGATTCCTTCCTTTTCTTATTCCTATTCTATTTGTTTTGTCTCCTTATTTTCTATACCTTAACTTCTTATTTCTCAAATCTTACTTTTACTTAAAATTTATTTTTCCTTCAAAAAAAATTTTTTTTTTGTTTAATTCTTATCTAACCCGTACATTTTACGTTTCTTTTAGGTTAACGTAACTATTTTTCTTACTCTATATTTCCCTTCATTAATCCTATAATTTGGGGTTTCCTATACCTTTCATGAACATGAAATGGTATATTAACTTTGGTCCGATGTTTGTAACGTTTAGAAATATAAGAGATAGACCCACCATTAAGTATACCAAATTGATCAGGACGATGAACTGAGTTGATACAGCCATGTCCGTCCGCCTGTTTGAACGCAAACTTTGAGATATCTCGATGAAATTTGGCACACGGATGTATTTTTGTATTATATTAGACATTTGTCGGATCCGGTATAATCGTTCAAATAAGAGGATTATGACCATTTCTCCCTCATTTTTAAAGATTAAAACTTGAAACTTGGTGAGATATTTTCTTATGGATAGCAAAAGATTTCCTAAAAAAATCACCAAGATCGGAGCTATATCCCATACAACCGATCGTTCAGATAAGAGGATTATGGCCATTTCTCCCTCACTTTAAAAGATTAAAACTTGAAACTTGGTGAGATTTTTTTTATGGATATTAAAAGATTTCGTACAAAAATCACCAAGATCGGAGCCATATATAGTATATATCACATACAACAGATCGTTCAGATAAGAGGATTATGGCCATTTCTCCCTCATTTTAAAAGAATAAAACTTGAAACTTGGTGAGATATTTTCTTACGGATAGCAAAAGATTTCGTAAGAAAGTCAGCAAGATCCGTGCTATATATAGTATATATCCCATACAACCGGTCGGCCAGATAAGAGGATTATGGCCATTTCTGCCTCACAACAAGATTAAAACTTATTATAAAAGAAAATTAAATGTATTGCTGACAAAGTTTTAGAGAACTTTAAACAATGCGTATTTAAGTTTGCACGTATTCATGAAAGGTATAAAGCCTCCGGCACAGCTGAAGACAGCTCCCTCCTTACTTGTTTTTATTTTACATTGGGACTAAGGTTAAGGTTTGGTCTCACCCGGTCGTTGCAGTATGCCGTTGGTGGGGCGGTACTGTTGTGGTTGTCTCTGCTCGTGGTGCTGTTGTTGTATGGGGCGACGGGCCTATATTATGACGGCCCCCGCTGTTGTCACCGCTGGTTACTGTTGTTGTTGCTGAGGCTAGTGGGGCGGGCCTATATTATGGCGGCCCCCGCTGATGTCACTGCTGGTGTTGTTGTGGTCCATCCGGGTGGTTGTGCAGTGGGCCTATGCAGCGGCCCCTGCTGATGTCAATGCTAGTTGTGTTGTTACCGGTTGGTGGCCTTTATTACTTCCGGGTTTTTTATTGCCGGCGGTGCTACTGCCGGATATTTTGTTGCCGGTCTTGTTGTTACCGGTTTTGTTGTTACGAGTTTAGTTGTGGCCGGCTTGTTGTTGCCGGTCTTTGTTACTGCCGGATTGTTATTGCCGGCCTAGTTGTGGCCGGTTTGCTGTTACTGTTAATGCAGTGGGCCTAAAAGAAGCGGTCCCTGCTGTTGTCACCGCTGGTCACTGTTGTTGGTACCGGTTGTTGGTGCTGGTTGTATTGTTACCGGTTGTCGTGGCCGGTATTGTTGTGACCGGTTGTTACTGTTGTTGTTACCGGGTGTTACTGTTGTTGTTCCCGATATTGTTGTTACCGGTTTACTTGTGGCCGGTTCTGTTAGCGGTAGTGTGGTTACCGCCGGATTGTTTTCCCGGTCTTGTTACCGGTATAGTTGTTACCGGTTGCTGTTGGTGGGTTTGTTGTGGCCGGGTTTGATGTGGCTTTTAACTTTATTTGTGTATATTATTACGAAAATGTTACGTTCAAATTCGTTCACTCAATTGCAAATTGTTTTACTAAAACAAATTAATTTGATTTGTTGGCTTTTGATAAAATTATAATTTTTTTCAGCCACACTCTACACACTTTTTATATAATATTCATTGCACACTTTGCTTTTTGTTCAAGCCAATAATGTTTTCCAAAACAAATCACTTAATTTTTTTCTAAATAACGCACAAACAAATCATATTTTTTTTCTTTTTTTGCCGAATGCACAATTGATATTGGCTTCATTTTCATAAGTTATGTATGTTGTGTGCTCATGTATGCTTATTTATATATGTATGTATGTTTGTACGTGCTATTTGTTTGCGATTGTGGCACGTTTCTTTAATTTACGATTTATGTTTAGTTTTTCAAACGTTAACTGATTTCTATTCTCTCGAATTCAAGTTCCAGAAGGACGAATTATGCAAAACTTGGTGTTCGTGCGTATTTGATTTGTTAGGCCATAGCAACACTTTCAATTTATTAACTTTGCGCGAATTAAAATTTTATAAAATAACCGCACACGACCACTCCCGTCAAAAGTTATTATCTATTTTGAATTGGTCGAATGCCGGTGATGCCGCTATGCCTGAAAATTGTCAAGCAACGGCGACTGCGCAATGGAAAAGTTCCGCTACCCAGTCTGACGTGGCGCGATTGTTGCCACTCGGGTTGGTGGTTGCCATCAGGGCTCGTACAGTACGCATTCCAAAACAAAAAAAGGATAATATATTATTGAAACTAACGTTGAAATTATGACTTTGCTTTCTCATAGTAGATTTAATGAGTATTGCACTGTGGGAATTACTTAAAACCCAAAGTACTGTAATTACGCTTTTATTTGAGTCATAAATAAAAATGGTAAGTACTCTTACTTTTAATACTATTTCACTCAGTGGGTATTTTTGTTAAAGGTAACTTTTTCCCATATGGAACAAAACAAAATGCAAAGATATTTATACTGATTAATGACTTCATAGGAGAGTTTATAGTTAAGAAGAAGCATCACTTAGCAAAATAAATAAGCTTATGGCACTATTATAAGGTAGCATAAAGCGTATTAGATTTGGGTAAAGTGCAGTAGGTATTAAAATTACTGCAATTTTGATCAAGTCCGAACCCTGAAGGCACGCCTTCGTTGGCGCGCAAAAATAGGAAGGTTTTAGACCATGCGTTTGGTGTGTTCCTTTGGTGGCCCGCGGGATCTCAAGTTATTGAGTTCGGGATAGGTGACACAGGGAACTCCTCATTCTATCTCGCCGTTGACAATAATATTCCGATCAACAGGCTTCGGTAATATTGCACATAGTAACTAAAATACTGCTTATTTAAACATTATTTTAATCCAATTTAACCAATATGGATTGCCTTTGCTGTTAAAATGTATTCTGGCAATATACTTTGTTTTAATTGCGTTTGGTCGAAACTGTGATGTCAGCCGGGTTAAAGTCAGAGATCAGGACAGGATTCCAGGTGTATCCCACCCTGGTCAATATGGCATTTTGGGGGCGTATCTTTCACTTTGGTGGTTTTGGCAATTTGTTGGTGTTGGGTTTTCGAGATATTGCATTACAAAAACTGCATTGTTTATTCCGTACATACTTTGTACTCATGCACTTTTACCAACATAAATACTTTGATTTCATCGTACAAAGGAAAACCCCTGTTGAATGCCAATTGCCCATTTCCCTTAATTTTACACTTTTAGGTTACCCGGAATTTAACTCTGGGTACACCAAGAACACACCAAACACTTGTTTGTCTGGAACTTAAAAGTTCCGTTATTGGTGCCTTTTCCACTCCATGGAAATATTTGGTGCTGCCACTTCAGCAAAAATCCACTTTCCCGTAGCTAAATGTCAAACCGGAAGATGAATCACGACTGTCACCTAACCAACCGCAGTGAGTCCTGACCGATTGAATCAAATAAAAATGACTTTGAATTGAAAGTAAACCATAACAATGTATATAATAGTAGTATGTCAACTCGTATATTCCTGATCGTAGGACATCGCCGTGTTAAAAATACCAGTTGCTAATATGGATAAATTACAGAACTCCAACTAGTTGATCCGGTTTGGCAAACTATTATTTCACTAGTATACAACTAGTATAATTGACTGCAGGGAATGTTCAGGAGGAAACAAGAAATTGATTAAGCCATCTCCGTCCGTCCGTCTGTTAACACGATAACTTAAGTAAATTTTGAAATATCTTAATGAAATTTTGTACGCAGATTCCTTGGCACTCATCTCCGAGAGCTATTTAAAATGGCCGATATCGGATGAAAGACTTTTTATATATAAAACATTTTCGAAAAAACAAAAATTAATTGATTATTCAGTACATAATACACTTACGAGGTGTGTTCAAAAAGTATCGCGAATTTTGAATTTTCGCTGATTACGTATATTCGAATTTCGAATTTTTTGTGGCGTTATGTTGGTAATCATGTCTCTCACTTATGCCGACAAGCTCGGCCATTTTGAATGTTCAGTTAATTGTTGACAGCTGCTTTGCTTGCACGTGTTTTGGATCGTCTTCGATTTTTACGCGAAATTCGTACCAAAATTGCTCAATTGTGACCAAAAACAGCATCGCATGAACATTGCTAATGAGATGTTAAACTCTGTCCGCGACGACCCAAATTTGCTCCAGAGGGTCATAACTGGTGACGAATCGTGGGTTTATGGTTATGACGTGGAAACCAAAGCTCAATCATCTCAATGGAAGCTGCCGCACGAACCAAGACCGAAAAAAGCGCGCCAAGTTCGGTCGAATGTGAAAGTTTTGCTGACAGTTTTCTTCGATTGCAGGGGCGTGGTGCATCATGAGTTCTTGCCACAGGGAAGAACGGTCAATGAGGAATATTACCTGCAAGTTATGCGCAATTTGCGCCAAGCAATCCGCCAGAAACGCCCGGATTTGTGGAAGAACAAAAATTGGCTTTTGCACCACGATAACGCCCCTGCTCACGCATCGTTGCTTGTGCGCGACTTTTTGGCCAAAAACAACACACTAATGATGCCGCAGCCACCGTATTCCCCAGATCTGGCCCCCTGTGACGTTTTCTTGTTCCCTAAACTGAAGAGGCCCATGAAAGGACGACGTTACGCTTCTCTTGACGAGATAAAGACGGCATCGAAGGAGGAGCTGAACAAGATACAAAAAAATTATTTTTTGAAGTGCTTCGAAGATTGGAAAAACCGTTGGCACAAGTGTATAATATCTCATGGGGATTACTTTGAAGGGGGCAAAATAGATATTCATGAATAAATAAATAATTTTTGAAAAAACAGAAAATTCGCGATACTTTTTGAACACACCTCGTATATAGATACAATTTGGTGTGTACATTAACTTTAAGGCAGAAAACAAATTTTTCAAGAAATTTTTGAAAATGGGGGTGGCGCCGCCCACTTTTGATTAAGTCAAATTTAGAAATAATATCAATCAAAAACCGTTCAAAGATATCGCAACGAAATTTAACACACATATTTACATTAATAGAAAGAATGTTCCAAAAAAAAATTGCCGAAATCGAACGTGGCCCCGCCCTTTTTCTAGTGGATTATTCCACAAAATTTTGTGTGCCATAACTCCGGCAAAAACTTATTTATCGAAACGAGATTTGGGGAAAATGTTGCACATATAAAGGCAAATGTTTGTTGTAAAAGTAGGCGAAATCGACAACGCGCAGGATTTTAACATAGTTCTTAAAAATTTGTTTGTAAAATGCAAAAGGCGATATTTCTATAACCATGAAAGCTATATCAATAAGATATTGTAGATAAAATAAGATTTTTAAGCAAAACTCGACCGCAAAAAAATTTTGTGGAATTTGGAAAAGTAGGCGTGGCGCCGCCCACTTCCAGCATAAAAATTCTGCTATTGTCAAAAGCGATTGCTTGAAGTTTCAACTAGATATTCCAATAAAGTCACCTGCTTTCCAATAGTATGTAGTATACTCCTGCCAAAATTTGGGCAATTCGGATAACACACAAGCAAAATATCCGGGCAAGTTTTTAATACCCCACTGCAATAGGGAAGTTATATACCTTTTTTCATTTTCATATCTTGAATGAACATTATATGTTAATAAGTATGAGAAGAAGAAGAGATGGGCCCATCAATAAGTAAACTGAAATAATAAGGACGATGAGCTGAGTCGATTTAGCCATACCCGTCTCTCCGTCCGTCTGTGCGTCTGTCTATTTGAACGCAAATTTTTCAAACATAAAATGTGCATATATTGGTATTTTAAAAAAATGTGGTTAGTAGTTGGTGGTACGGAAGCTATTTATATACCGTTCGAAGTCGGCAAAAATCTGTAATTGGAAGGGAAGTTCGTTGCAAAAATCTTTTAGGAGATTTATGATAATATTCGTAGAGCTGCACCAAACCAAAACTCTTATTTCGTTGACCTGTGTTATTAATCAAAACCCGTTCAAGATATCGAAACGAAAATCAGCACACGTGTTTACAGTTCCGAAAAAATGGGCGAAATCGCTCAAGGTCAACACCCACTTATATACAGAAGATTTTGAAAAGGATCATAGATATATTTAATAGGCAATAACTTTGCTGGGTCCCGCCCCTTTTATAGTGAATTATTCAAAAAAACTTTTCATGCCATAACTCCGGCAAAAATTGATTTATCGAAACGATATTCGGCGAAAATGTAGAATAGATAAAGATAAATGTTTTTGTAAAAATGGGCCAAATCGGTCAACGGCCACTACATAACATAGTTCTGAAAAATTTGTTTGTAACATGTAACTATTTAAGTTATATCAATAAGGTCTTGCACACGTAATACGCTTTTTAAGCAAAACTGGATTGCAAACAAATTTTGTGGATATTGGGAAAGTAGGCGTGGCGCTGACCACTTATAAGTCAAGCAAATTCAAAATTCGCCTGCCAATAACTTCAGTAGTGCAATTCACTAACTTCATTGACGACATTCGCAATCGATATTTTGTCGTAACGATATTTATACCGATATGGGTATTCACTAACTATTTTTTCTCGATATTCGTTTATTCGCAATCACCTGTGTCCCAAGGTAAACAACACACAATTTGCTGTTGTTATTTGTGTCGTTAATAAAAAAAACATAATTTGAAGTTGTTAGCAAACAATGAAATAGTATTAATATTTGAGCAGTACTATTATTGAAGAAATGGCATTTGAGTACTTAGCTCACGTTTGAGGAGTCTCCTTGCCCAGTGGACAGACGATTTCTTAGACAATTAGATGACCTTTTCCACTTGAGTGTTGTATATCGGGCCATACATTTTTTGTTTGTTTTAATTAATTTACCCCTCAAAACTCATAACGGTTGTGTTTTTATTGAAAAAATCAGCTGGCTTTGTAATACGAACTGAAATTATTGAAAATAGACCTGCTTAAATTGGTATACCATAATAGATCACTACTAGGTATTTAGTGTTTGGTTCCACGCGAACTTAGACTTCCTTACTTGTTTTAATCGCCATTTTCGTTTTTGCAGCTTCTAAACGATTCCGTTATTCTTTGTTATTTTATTTATGAAAACTGCATTTCGCAATCACAATAAGTCAACCCTGGAAAATAAAAACAATTCAATATTTTTTTATGACTATGTTAAAAACTTTTTCATCAGAAAAAGGTTACCCAATTGCTTTGACAAGTGATCGTTTCGTTTTCGCGTTTTTCGTAGCTTCGTTTAAGCACTGCTTACTAGTTTTTGGTACGCCGTTATGCAGTAGCGAAGTCGCAAAAATTTAAGGTGATTTAGTTGACATGCAAGTACGTACATGATCTCAGAATATTAGTTGAAGAGAAAATTAAAATTTAGGACGGCGCTGTTAACTAAACGATTGTTGCCCGAATACTGAGTTGTTTCCTTTTCCGCTCGCGTATGTATGTATCGACACCCTTAGTGGGCTGTTGCTGCTTATGATAGTGGAGACGTTGCACCCGCTCAAACTGGTATGAATAAGCCCACGAAATTCTAGTTAATAAACTAGGATGTTTGACTAACCAGTTTGGCAGGTGACTGCAGGGGTTCCTTGTTCTGTTTTGATACCTCCCTCTTAGAAAACTTTAATGTAAAAGAGGGCGTGGTCGTCCACCAATTTTTCGTATTTTCCGTCTGCGTACTCTACAAGTAGATGGTATACGTCGTATCAAGTTTCATAATTTTATCTAAGACGGTTCCGAAGTTAATAATAGCTGAAATTTGACATTTTGTTCATTCATCTGTGGGCAGTGCCACGCCCATTTTTCAAAATTTAAAAAAAAAATCACTAATGTGATCATCAGGTTATTGTAACTACGCAATTCTAGCATTATATCTGCAGGAATGTAGTAGATATTTAATGTTCCGGTTTCCTACCTCTCTTTTATAAAGATTTAGTACAAAAGTTGGCATGGTCGTCCACCGACTTCGCTTATTTTCAGTGGGCGTGCTCTACATGTCCATAGTATACCTCGTACCAAGCTTGGCAATTCTATCTATCTTGGAAAATTTTTTGACCCATAGAGAATAAAAAAATTCATGTAACTGCCAAATTATAGCATTCTACCTGTATCAGTCAATGAGATATGATATTTCTACCTCATTTTCAGATAACTTTTATGAAAAGTAGTCGTGGCCGAGAAGCCATTTCGCTTATTTTATATTGGTGTACCATAGTATCCCTCCTACCAAATTTCGTTATTCTAGAATAAACGCTTCTGTAGTTGATGTATATTGGAACGATTTTTCGTCATCCCTTGTCAAATTTGGTTTTGAGACAAACCGGTTTCGGCGTTGTGCCATCATCAGTGTCGATTTTCGTTCTGATCTGTTGTGGTCGTTGGTCTTGTATTTATAGTAGGTAGCAGGTAACGTCAGCATGGGTGTCTGTTTGTGTACGTGTGTGCATGTGCTGTGTGTGTACATTCAGAAACGGGGGTGGTTTTGCATCGATCGGTTTTTTGTGTGGTTGACTGAGGCAGGTAAAAGTTGGTAATTTTTGTTGTTTGACCTTTTTTGCTTGTTTGTTGTTTTTGATCTTTTGCTGTTTTGTGCTTATTTGTCGGTGCGTGTGTGTTTGTGGTACCTGAGTGGTTGCTTTGTTTTTTGTAAACCAATTTTAAAGGTTCGAATATTGTGTCGGAAACAGTGTTTTCTTCTGTAGTTATTAACAGTCGGAGTTTAAGAATGTTTTCACTCATATATGGGGGGCGTCACTCCCCTTCCAATAAATCTACCAAATGTCATTATTGTAGCTGCTTTTATTATCGAATTATCTAATTTTAAACGTTTTTCGAAATGTTTGATATCGACAAAACGGGCGTGCGTGGTTATTGTTCCATTTCGCCCATTTTGTTCAGAAAGCAACCTGTGTGCCAAATTTTATTCAAATATCTCAATTTTTAATCTAGTTATCTTGTCTATGGACGGACGGACATGTCTTAATGTATTCCTCTGCTCATTCTAAGAACTTTTATATACGGAACTCCATATCTATCTCTATTATTTTGTACCGTTACAAACTACCGTTAAATGACCAAAAATATAATACCCTGTGTACTAATACACGCTGGGTATACACAAATATAATGAACATTATAGCATGACCTTAGACGTAATTGACATGCACACATACCCATAGAAACAGTAGGGTACCTGGGCGACCGATCTTTGCTCGCCATTTTCATAGGTTGCCATACAATTTAGTTTGCTTTAGATACTCATCAGTGAAGATATTCTGGTTATTTGTATGAAAAATTTTCTTTACCAGCAGTGTAGCTTTTCAAAAAGAGATTTTAGAGAGAGAGGCCGTAGTTAAATTAGCTTTTCCCACTTTCGGCCGTTTAAACACGACCGCCGAACGGAAAACATATCTTTTGGAAATAGCGAGGTAAGAAGTTTTAAGCTTTACGAATAGATAAGAGGTTGTTCTTCATTCGCAGAGTAGTAGCATCGACGTGTAACTAATTATTTGAAAAAAAAAGCACCAGGCAGCGTAAGACAGAACTGAGAATTGCAGTTGCGGATTGAGTCATAGCGCCTAGCAGGCAGCGCAGCGTTAAGCCCACTAACGCTGAAGCGATGCCACTGAGGTGGATGAGAAGCTAGTGCAGGATAATAAGGGAGAAAACGGCAAGAAAACTTCATAACATTGACACGATAATCCACAATCAGCACCGCAAATAAGAGTGCAACAAACAGCAAGCCATAAGGCAACAAAATTCTAAGCGGCATTCTCATCAGTGCGCGATTAAGAGATTTTTTTAGTATTTATTTGTAATCTGCGTTTTGTTCCATTGCTCTCTTTATGTCTTTTGCTGTTGCTACAAATGCTGTACCATTATCACTGTAAATTCGCTCACAACGTCCACGACGGGATACCAATCGTTCATAACAGGCAATAAATGCGATGGTAGTTAAGTATGTCACCAAGTCTAGATGAACAGATCTCGTCTTGAGGCATACAAACACAGCAATCCACACCTTTTGCCTTACAAGTTGCCTGCCCTCCCGATCTATCATTTTAAGGTCTATTGGTCCCGCATAATCTATACCGACATGCAGGAATCGCTTCCCAGGGGTAACGCGATCGGGCGGCAAATCTGCCATAATCTGGCCTTCGACTCGATGGTTCTGACGCACACAAACCAAACATTTATGCAAATAATTTCGTAGTGAACTACGCAGACGTGGGGTCCAGTAAGTTTGCCGTATGAACTGCATCATGACCTGCACCTCTCCATGTTTCGTCTCGCGATGTACATGATCCATTAGAAGCCATGCCAGCGTTGAACCATCAGGAACTATAACTGGATGACGCATATTATCGTCCAGGTTCGCGTTTTTCAACCGGCCGTGCACCCTAAGCAGACCATCTTTTAGCTCTGGCTTAAGTGACTCAATCTTACTTTTGCTTGGGACGCTGGTACCAGATTCTAGGCAAGCTATCTCCTTCCAATAGAACTTCTTTCGTTCTGGATTAAGTAAGAGCCACATTGCCTTCGTCCTGTAGTCATTACTCAGTGATATGCTCATGAGTTCTCCTCTCTTTTTACTTTTTTGAGCTGATTGGCTTCTTAAATTTGAAATAAATCTATACAAATAGCCTACAATGCGCACCGCTCTCTCCAAGCTGCTACGTACTCATCGTACGTACATCATCAGGCCAGGAACTCAAATCCGGCTTTAGCCATGTCGGCCCATGCAACCATAGTCCACTGCGAATCATATCAGCAGGCTTCATACCGCGGCTCAACAAGTCAGTTGGATTATCTTTTGTATTGATATATTTCCACCTCTTCACATCCGTGTTTGTCTGTATAGATGCAACTCGGTTTGCGACAAACGTTTTCAGACTTCGCGGAATTTTACCAATCCAGTGGAGAACTACTTGGGAGTCAGTCCATAGGGTATAGCTTACGTCTGCAAATTCAATTGCCTTCCTGACGTCCACCAGCAAACGTGGTAACAATTCTGCAGCTGCCAACTCCAACCTTGGAACCGAAACAGTCTTCATTGGTGCAACGCGTGACTTGGACACCAGGAGCGTGCTTTTTAAGGTCATGTCATCATTCTCGACGCGTACATAAATGGCTGCACCCTACGCTACCGTTGATGCGTCCGAAAACCCAGGCAGCTCCACCTTCTGCCCTTTGCCAGTGCCAACCTATCTATCTATGGCGAACTCTTCTCGGTGATTTATACCTTCCCAGTATGTACGGAACCTATCCTCAACCTCTTTGGGTACTGGTTCATCCCATTCCACTCCGATACGCCACAGATCTTGAATGATGATCTTCCCCAGAATTGTCACGGGAGATATGAATACATTTGGGTCATATAGTTGTGCGACACATCCAAGAATCTTTCTCTTTGTGATCAATCCCTGAATCTCTGGTGCTTTTACCAAGAAGGAGAACACGTCGCGACCTATGTTCCATTTCAACCCTAGTACCGATGCCTTTTCATCGTCCATGAACACACTCGCCTCTTCTTTCTCCGACCGCATCTCCTCTACCAGTCTGTTGGAGTTTGACTTCCACTTCTTCATCTCAAAACCTCCTCTAGCTAATACGTGCTGCACCTCCTTTGCTATTAATATAGCTTGGCCCTCACTTCCAGCTCCGGTTATACAATCATCCATATAAGTCTCCTTCGATGATTTTTGAAGCCTCAGGAAAGTCTTTGTTCGCATCCCTTGCACACTGCACCACCGCCCGTACTGCGTTGAAGGCAGATGAGGTCATCCCATAAGTGACAACTTTCAACCAGTATTCTTTTATGGGTTTGTCGTCATGTTCTCTCCAAAAAATACGTTGTAAATCCCATTGATCCTAGCTGACTAAAACCTGTCGGAACATCATTTTAATGTCACCAATGACCCCAACCTTATGGCGGCGGAATCTCATAACTATTTTCGCCAAATCCCGCTGTAGCTTTTCCCCCAACATCTGTACTTCGTTGAGGGAAACACCTCTGTCTGTACGGCAGCTAGCATCAAACACTACCCGGAACTTCTTAGTGACGCAATGATGAGGAATGTGATAGACCATTTTGTCGGATGCAGCTTCACTGGAGACCTTTGCATATGCCCTAGCTGTTCGTATTCCCTCATTAAGTCAACATACTGCAGCTTAAGCAAGGGGTATTGAGCTAATCTTTTCTCTAATGCCAGGAACCGACGTAGCCCGACCTGTCTGGTGCTTCCGATGTCATTGATGTCAGGTTTCAATGGTATAACGACCGTAAATCTGCCGGTTCTATCTCTTGAATATGTGCTTAAGAATAACTGCTCAACCTTTTCTTCTTCTTCTGTTCGCAGGGGACAGGTACCGATCTCGTCCAGTTCCCAAAGTCTTTTTACCAGATCACCTAGCTCTTCTACGCCAGTACAGTGTATGTAGCAAATCTCTTCTATATCGTTATAACTTGGAGCTACCTGAATACCGCACACAACCACACCTATACAAGTTTGGATCAATGCCATTCCCATATGTTTTCTTGGTAATATCGCAATTAGAACCTTCGCAAATACCTTAACATTAAGGACTACCTTCACCTTGCCTGGCTTCCAATGTTCAGGGTAAGCTAATGGCGTCGATGAATCCACCAAGGGTTCTTCTCTCCCCATGACATCCGGTAGTACCGGTTCCCAATTGTTATCTCGGGGCAGTATCCAGAGCTCTTCCTCCACAGTGCTCGCGGAATCGAACCACGGCTTTACTTTAAGGACTGCCCGCCGAGTCACCCCGAATGATTTCCCTTCAATACCGACCATCTTGCGGCTTGTTCGCAAGGCCGCAAACCTATGTTGGATGTAAAGACTAGATGAGATTAAATTCGGTTGCGCCCCGCAATCTAATAAAGCCCTGACTGGTCCGAAACATTGGCCTGCTTCGAGCCTAACCATTACCGTGGAGAGCAGGGCATGTCTCTTGTCCATACTAAAATCAAAAGACTCCCATTATTATCATGCAAATTTATTTAACTTTCCTTGTTTTCATTACAATTTTTCACTTTTTTTGACATTATCTTGCGTTTTTTTATCAGCTGCTCTTGCTTGTCCAGCATAATCAATTGCTTATCAAGTTTCTTAATTTCTTAGTCAATGGCATCGCCTCTGGCACCCTAACTGCATTGTGCCGTGTAGACATGCTCACCAGGAGCATCTCGACGCCCCTTGTAATTGCGCCGGTTATGCGCTCCGGTTTCTTTGACTACGAGAGCTTGCTTGGAAATTTCCTCCATCGGACATAAAATACTGTTATGCTTCATCTGGCCTGGGCAGCGCACACACGGGCCTTGGAAACAAATGTCGTCCCCATGCCCACGCTTGAAACAATTCCGACACAGACCATTCCTTTTGACCAGCTCTTCTCTTGCTCGTAAACTAAGTGCCTTAAATTCGTCGCATGACCAAAGTGTGTGATGACGTTTACACGCTATGCATTGGCTTACCTGCTTCTCTAAACTGCCGCTCGCAGCTATACCGTGCTTGACCCTGTCACCATTTCTCGACTCTCTCTTATTGTTCAGTGATCCACGACCATCTGGTACACGCTTCCGATGCATATCAGCCACGTTTGCTAACGCAGTAGCCTGCCGATCTAAGAATTCCAACATCTGCTTGACAGTGGGTGTTTCTGTCTGTCGCTGGAGCTCCCACTGCTTACTGGTCTCTGGATCTAAACGCTCGTGGAGTATATGTACCACCATCATGTCCCAGCTTTCGACTGGGATGCCCTGGGCACGTAACACCTCATGTGTCACGTTTGACATACGCTGGATATCGTTGGGACGCGGTGTACCCTCAATGACTGGAAGTCTTAATAGTTCTCAGATGCTCACGACAAATGGGATACTTGCGGTCGTACATCTGTTTAAGTCTGTCCCATGCTTCAATATAATTGTCATCGGTAACCTGCCACTCACCTAAGGTACGTGCCGCTTTCCCGACCAAAGATTTTTTAAGATACGAAAATTTGGAAGCTGGTGACACGTTTTCGTTATTATGAATAGCAGCTGCTACGAACCTATCACGAAACCCTGACCATTTGGTCAGTGTCCCCTCAAAATCTCCCCATGTATTTTTCATATTAAGCTGGCGGTACGGTAGATTGACTTGCACCGCTAGTGGAGGTTGTGCTGTTGGAATTGCTACCGAAACAGGAGCCAGCTCCTTTACCTTGGCTGCTAGTGCCGCTCGCGCCGAATAATAACTCGCTTCAACTACTGCTGCTATATTGTCATACGTGTTTGCCTTTTTCGAATCACGTTCCATTTGCTTCTGATGCGCCTCAACAAAACGCTCATAGTAGCCTTCTAATTTTTCAGCTCGTACTTGTACCTGTTCTATAGTTGTGGCAGCAAATTCTGCTTGCCGGGTATACTCTTCAATCCGCGAAATTGACTTGCGAAGGCTTTCCAAAACGCCTTCCATTGTACGCTAACTATATAAAACCAAATATGAAAATTAGATCTTTATTAAATGTAAAAATATTCGCAACAAAGCAGAAAATTTACTTATTTCTCGATAGGATCAGAAAATATGTATTTATGTGGACTGTATGATTTATAATTTATTTCTTTATTCTTGCTAATTCTACTTCAGATTTTGCGCACTACTTCACAAGATTGGCTTCAATCGCAATTTTACTTTTTTGCCGTGTTGCACGCATGGCGAATCATATAGGTGGTCGCAGTAGAAACAGCGAATTTGTTCTTGCGCATTCGACTTTTGACATTACATTATTCCGCGCAGTATTAATTTTGACATTAGGCACTCAGCCTCACAGAGACAACATACATATGAAATGTATACATATCTGCCTGCATATCGCACCGCCACCACCTCACAGTTTTGCCATGGTTGCAACGTTTACTGTCACAGCTATTGAACAATGTGTATGTCTATACATTTTCCAACATCATATTCTGTCTCATGGTTCAAAGTCCAATACAGGACTGTCTCTTTCTTTCACAAATGCCCGGCCGAATCTATGCCAGCATCGGACTCTTCCTCACCTGCCCTAAGGCATCTTTCACCAATGTCCAGTTGAATCTATGTCAACATCGGACTTTTTCTCACTTGCCCGAAGGCATCTTTCACAAATGCCCAGTTGAATCTGTGTCAACTTTGGACTCTTTCTCTCTTGCCCGGAGGCATCTTTCACAAATGTCCAGTTGAATCTATGTCAACATTGGACTCTTTCTCTCTTGCCCGGAGGCATCTTTCACAAATGTCCAGTTGAATCTATGTCAACATTGGACTCTTTCTCACTTGCCCGAAAGCATCTTTCACAAATGAAGTTAAAAATCAAATATTCGTGATCGGACGTGCATACGCACAGGTGCGCCCCACGCTTCAACAACCCCTCATGCAACCTGTCGACTGCAATGCCACATCCAAGCCACACTTACACCTTTCTTGCAACAACCAGTGTACAACAAAAAAAAAGAAAACGCCACACACACACACATACGTATGCAATCAGATGCAACGGCGTACACACCAACTGCAAGCTCGAACACGCTCTCCAAAGCATCACTCACTTCTATAATGTTTTCTTGTTGTTGTTGTTGTTGTAACGGCAAAAACACTCCCCGAAGGTTTTGGGGGTTCCCGATCACCACATCTGGCTCTACGTGGACCAAATGTATTTACACAAACTGTTCAAAAGCCTAAAATAAAAACCAATTTCACAGAATAAAAAATTCTAGGACTTTTCTGTTTTCAATTCTATTCAATCATGACAGATGCCACCAGGGCTGCCATATTCACTTTGTTAATTGATGTATTTTATGCAACGCGCAGGTTGCCAGATCTTTTGTTCATTCGATACGTAACACGTAGAGATAAGAGGTGTTGGCTAGCGCCCTCTCATAGCTACTACGCGTTGCTACTGCGAACCTGGGCAGAAGCGCGCGGTCCGGGTGCCCGAAACGATTACCACGTAATAGCGCTAGTAACAGCAGTTGACAAACAAATTGTTAGGCCGAGGCGATGTTGAGCAGCCGAGAATAATCTGTTGGTTGAAGCGCAACTGTTATGAGCAGACGATATTAGTGCTGTAACATTCAAGAGCCAGAGAGATCATTTCCAGTAGGCATATGTATTTTAAGTGACAGAATATTCGTGGGTAGACAGTAAGGGTGTCGGATTCTGGGGGCGTAGGACAGTGAAAGAGTGGTGAGGTCGGTGAGGAGTAAAGTTGACGAGCCTTAGGGAGGGTTCAATATTGTCAATCGCGGCGAAGAATAATACTACCACAATTGTCACACCATTCCGTCCCAGACTAGAAGCAGGAGGAAGTTCATCTTTTGGGTAGCCCTTCAATATTATTTAATATTAAATTTGAGTTTTTGGGAGTGATTGTAATTTTCTGGCAGCCACTAAGCATGCCGTTGTAGATGTGTGTTCATATGCGCGTGAGACAGCGCAAATTGGCGTTGATCTAATACGGGCGTTAAGTGTGCTCCAGCAAATTCCAATGACTGCATAGTGAAGGGACAAACGTAAGCCTATGAAATCTCTGATGTTACATTACGGGTGGTAGTTTTCAAGCGAGCGTGCATATACATTTGTATAATGCGCAACTGCGTGGTTGTATGATTAGTTGCGCTTCAGTCGGCATGCCGTTGCCAGTACATGATTCTTTCGTCAGACGCATTGCCTTTTGTTAAACCAAAACTTTCTCGATTTGACGTGGTTTTATTTGGACTTTGTCCATAAACACACGTATATGCACGTAGCCAGGAGTTAATGACACTTGTATTTATGTATATTATATGAATTTTTATATTGTGCAAGGTGTTGACACAGTAGAAGCATATATAAGTTAACACTGGCAAACGCGTATCCGGTCAGCTCATTCCGACCGAAATCGCTGACGATGCGTCTGCAGTTTTAACAAATCAAATCTTTACCAAAATCAGTGCGCTACTGCTGAGAATCGTCGCTGCAGTCAACGTAAAACAAACACACACACACAGCAGCAACTGGTAGGGTATAAGGTATCTTGTGGGGAAGTCAGTAACTAGTGAGAACAATTTCTGGTTCAGAACTAGAGATAAAGTGGGTAATAAGAACTAGTGCGATAGAAACTAGATTCTCACTAGTTCGAAACCGGCAGTTGTGTAATCATTAATAGGCATTCGGATTCGCATTTGAAAAAATGTTTTGTTCTTGTAATGTTCTTTAAAGGAATGTTTAAAGAACCGACGCGTCCCGCATCATAGTCGAGTGCTCTACCCACTGAGCTATAGTGCAGTCACCAGTAGTCTGAGAAAAGTATACATTTAAATACATCATGAATGAATGGTGTAAAAATTTGGCTCAAATTATTAGTAGTGCATGAACTAATTGGCATGGTGTGGCGGTAGTGTTGCTGGATTACCACACCGAAGGCCCAAGGTCCTGGGAAATGTAATATCAAAAGTGGGTTGAACAAGTTTTTGAAAATGGTGTCATTTGGCAAACTCTCTGAGTGTATTTCTACCATGGAAGGCGCTTTCTGAACTAACTAACTACATCCAAAGTTCAAAATTTTGAAGTGGTTCAGAACTAGAACAATAGTAGCAATAACCGAACTACATCAAAACTGTCCAATTTTTAACCAGTTCGGAACATTCGAAAAGATAATGCAGGGGGTGGGGACAATTCCCCCCGCTTAGGACACGACCATGTTAAATTCGCCAATTGATTACATGTAAAAGAGATTAAAGGCGCACTAGTAAGGGTTCGGAATGCACTAGAACCGCACCAGTTAGAACTAGAGATTTTCCCCACAGGGTATTTAGGCGGAGTCGTCGCAATAATTAGTCAGTTTTATTAACTCAATCAATAAAATCGGCTGCATTTGCTTGCTAGTAAAGGAAATAAATGATTATAACCAAGTGTTTCAATAAAGGGCGCCCAACCGGTGGGACCATACATATAAAGATCCTTATAAGAAGATACAAAAGTCAAGTCAAAGCTTAAAGCCATAATAACATTGCGTTACAAAAACGAGCTTTTTCGTGCATAGGACAGAGTGTGTGTAACGCGGTGTAATTAATTCGTAATAACTAATTAAATAAAAACTTAAAATTGTGCGAAAAAAGAAGAAACTTCTATACTCAAAAATAAAAGAAAATGAGATCATGAAATCCTTCCGTGCACAAAATATTAAAAATTTAATTCAAACGAACTTTAAATCTGTGCAAGAAAAAAATCTTTAAAAATAGGAAAAATGTTTCCTTAATTCATAAAATATACACCTAAAAATTGTGGAAAAAAAAGAAAAAAAAATTTCTGTGCACAAAAATAAAAAAAAAAAGTTGAAATTGTGAAAACGCAAGTGGAGGAACATACCAGGAATCAACTCCGAATGAAGGACACACATACCTTGAAATTATAAGTAGAGTGTGCAGCAGCTATTTAATAACCATTTTTTGTTTTTTTCCTACACGGTGGAGTAAAATTTGTGATTACTTATTGAGCTTAAAGATAGAGGAAAAAATGAACACATATCATAATTTTTTGAATTTTAGTATTTCTTTTTTCATTTGTCAATATGTCAGTTTCCGTCTGAAGTCACTCTCAATCCTAAGGAATAATTATATAAATAGGGAATACGACTTTTTTTCAAGCACTTCTCCATGCAGCAGTCCGTACTTCAACCGAGCAATCTCGTAGGAAATTTAAATCCCAAATGGATGAGCTGACTCACATTAGCTAAAGTTGAAACATCAGTTTAAGATGCGCGCTATGAAGCAGTTACTTTCCAACCTAAAGTGCCTTGCGAAGAATCCTTGGATCTTGTAAGAACCATGCCAGAATTTAAGGGTAATTTCTTGGAGGCAGGCGGCACACACCGCTTATAAGGTATTTAAAAGCTATGAAGGTAGTTCAAGGCAGTACCAGGCAGAAGGAATAATTCGACGGATAGCATTTTGACTTCTTTCTATACAGTTTTGAACTTTCATGCCATCATTGTGCGGTTAGACTTTTCCTATGCTGATAAAAGACCTCTTTACCTAATCGAACAGGAGCTAAGCACTCTAAGACAGGATAAGATGTCTGTGGTTGAATTCTACGACGCAGTCGAGCGAAAGCTGACTCTCATAATCAATAAGACAATTATGACTCACGGTGAGAACGTTAATTTAATAGAATCACTTAACAAGGAGCATCGCGATGATGCCTTACTAGTTTTTATTTCAGGACTTAATCGTCCAACCAATTCGTACTAATGATGACAGATACCGAAATCAGGGTTCTTACCCGAGGACATCGCGTCAGAATTATGGTAACGCTGATATTATGCCTAACCGCAACGCTGTGCAAAACAATGGGCAACAAGCATAGATACTTTCAGACAAAGAAAGAGCTGAAAAAGGCAGCATGGTGGTGACCAGCAACCAATACCGAAAATACAAAGCGGAAACAATCTTATCTATGACTAAAATGAAGATGAATATTGAAGTGACCCAGAATATGACCATTATTACCCGGACGAAGAACCTCAGAGTGCTGACAGTCTCCAGGACGAACCCAAAGATGACGTTAATATTTTTGGACAAAGTCTCTCGTGCCCTATGTCGAACGGACCCTCGTGGGGAGAGGAGTACAATTTTTGGTTGATATAGGTGCCACGAAAATCTATGTCAAAGACCTTAAAGCTCTAAAGGGAATGAAATCCGTCAACAGCCCTTTTTTCGTAAAATCAATTCATGGCACCAATAAAATTAACAAACATAAATATCTTCAAGAAGAACGCTAAATTCTTTGTTCTGCCCACTTCGAGCACATTTGATGGTATTGTAGGACTCGACCTTCTAAAAGAGGTAAATGGTACTTTGAGTTATGGATTCCATGGACGTTAACAAATTAATAGAAACAAAGCCTAACGCAAACCAGTACAATACTAATATCTCTACATTGCTTGAGCGTCATGTTAAAGGTTTCGCTGATCCAAATGAATCGCTACCCTACATTACCGACATCGTAGCTACAATAAGGACAGTGGACGATTCACCCATCAACTCAAAGAGTTACCCACGGGGTATTGCTTCAGCGAAATTTGTCAATAAGGAAATATGAAGTCTGCTGCATGATGGCATCATAAGGACATCCCGTTCCCCTTAAAATAATCCAATTTCGGTTGTGGATGAGAGGGGGATGGATGAACAATGCAACAAGAAATCAATCCTCTCAATCGCCTTTAGGAAGCTGAATGCTAGGGCAATAAGCGTCATGTGATTTTAGCCAACATGGGAAGCGCCAGATTTTTTCTCAACAATAGACCTTAAATCAGGATTTCATCAAATCAAGCTTGCGGAAAAGGATAGGGAAAAAACGGCTTTCTCCGTCAACAACGGAAAGTATGAGTCCTCTAGGCTTCCCTTTGGCCTGAAAAATGCCTCTAGTATTTTCCAGAGAGCAATTGACAATGTGGTCAGGGATGAAATTCGCAAAACGTGTCATGTTTATATAGAAGATGTTATAATTTTCTCTAGAATTACCGAACAACAGAGTAAGGACATTGATCGAATCTTGAAAAAGCTCTTCGACTCTAATATGCGCTTTCGCTGAAAATTCTAAATTCTTTCAGGAATGTGTTGAATAGAAGATGTTATAATTTTCTCTAGAATTACCGAACAACAGAGTAAGGACATTGATCGAATCTTGAAAAAGCTCTTCGACTCTAATATGCGCTTTCGCTGAAAATTCTAAATTCTTTCAGGAATGTGTTGAACTTCTGGGATTCACGGTATCCAAAGACGGTATCAAGACATGGCCTGACAAGGTAAAGGATATTTTGGAATTTGCGATTCCGAAAACAATACGAGCACCTACGCTCATTCTTAGGATTAGCAGGATATTATCAACGGTTTATAAAGGACTATGTTTCAATTGCCTCTAACCTGAGGGAAAAAAGGAAATTATTGGCGCTAATCAATCAAAGAAAATACAAATAACTCTTGAGTTAAGGAGTTAATGCATTTAACAAGATAAAAAATAACCTTGCATCGGAAGATAACTTTTGACTTGACTACGCACGCTTCCTCTCACGCCATAGGCGCTGTTATATCACAGAAGGGAAGACCTATCACCACATGTCTTCGACTGAGGAGAACTATGCTACCAATGAGAGGGAACTGCTAGCAATAGTTTGGGCTTTACAAAATCTTCGTAACTATTTGTATGGCGTAAAGAAATTGAATATACGATATGTACCGACTATCAACCACTCACCGTCGCTCTATCCGAACGCAAAAATTGAAGGAATTTTCCCCGCAGTTTCATTACAAGCCAGGCAAGGAAAACTTTGTCATAGATGCCCTCTCTCGACAACATATAAATACAATGGATCATAATATGGATTCATAAGTATGGCAGCAAACAGTGAAGAGTCGCTGTTTCAAATAATTCCCACGGTGAATACCCCCATAAATTGATTCCGAAACCAGTTCGTGCTTGAATAAGGAAACGCGTCAACACTAAGATCAAATATTATCCTTAAATCAAGAATGAGGCACCTAATATCATTTAATAGTGCAGAAGAACTAATGAAAACTAGCATTGTATTAATCCAAATGTTGTATTCAACAAAGATGATCAATGCGAAATTCTTCAAACAGCATAACCGAGCTCATCGATCGCTCCGTGAAAACCAAGAGCAAATCCTTGAAAGCTATTACTTCCCTGATATACGAATAATTTCCAATTGCAAGATATGCCACCAGGTCAAATACCAGCGGTATGAAAGATCATTGAATCACTTTGGCACCGAAATTTACACAATTCCACCTGCTCACAGTGCAACTAACGGACAGGTGGAAAGGCTTCACAATACCCTTACGGAAATCGCCCGATGTCAGAGGCTTGAGACTGGTATCTCTGACACAGTTCAGCTAATCCTTCTAACCACAGCTTCCCTGCAGTCAATTCTACTAGTTTTATATTAATCAAATACTAGTTTGTCAAACCGGTTCAACCAAACCGGCGATGTCCTATGAGATGGTAATTGTCCGCATCTGCCTCAGCACCGTACCAATTGACATACTAGTCAGTCTCTGCATCTAGTCATCATACATACTAGTCATCATTTACATCAATATCATACCATTTAAAATACTAGTCTCTACATACATCAGGATCATACCAGTTTACACACTAGTCAGTACATACACCGAAATCATACCAGCCGTCACACTAGTCGGCCTATGCATCAGTATCATACCAGCCACTGTACCACTTTATAGTACATAGGTAAGATAATTTTTGGTTAAAAAATACACGAAAATTGTAAAATTATATTACAAACCACTTTACTGAAAATTCAGTCATCAGATATAAAATATATGTCTATAAAATATAGTCCCTATTCATAACAATTTTACCCTTGGAAAACGTTTTTAAAAAGTAATTTTCTTCTTGTTTATAACAGTCCTTTTTTGGTTGAATTTTATAATTGTATTTATAATTATATTTAAATTTTCTTGAAACATTTTATGGAAAATTTTAAAATTTAAATATTAATGTCAGATAGAATCTAATCCATACTTATAAAAATATCTTTACATAAAATAAAGGAAATTCAAGGAAGATTAGCTTTTTATGCTGAAAACTTTAAGTTTCGGAGTTCTTTTCTAATAACCAAACAAAATGAAGAATTATATAATCACCCCAAAACATGAATTCGTTTGAGTATATCCGAAAAGAGCGATCGCCTCAATTCCTGCGCCTCGTTGGTGTAATTAATTCGTAATAACTAATTAAATAAAAACTTAAAATTGTGCGAAAAAAGAAGAAACTTCTATACTCAAAAATAAAAGAAAATGAGATCATGAAATCCTTCCGTGCACAAAATATTAAAAATTTAATTCAAACGAACTTTAAATCTGTGCAAGAAAAAAATCTTTAAAAATAGGAAAAATGTTTCCTTAATTCATAAAATATAAACCTAAAAATTGTGGAAAAAAAAGAAAAAAAAATTTCTGTGCACAAAAATAAAAAAAAAAAGTTGAAATTGTGAAAACGCAAGTGGAGGAACATACCAGGAATCAACTCCGAATGAAGGACACACATACCTTGAAATTATAAGTAGAGTGTGCAGCAGCTATTTAATAACCATTTTTTGTTTTTTTCCTACACGGTGGAGTAAAATTTGTGATTACTTATTGAGCTTAAAGATAGAGGAAAAAATGAACACATATCATAATTTTTTGAATTTTAGTATTTCTTTTTTCATTTGTCAATATGTCAGTTTCCGTCTGAAGTCACTCTCAATCCTAAGGAATAATTATATAAATAGGGAATACGACTTTTTTTCAAGCACTTCTCCATGCAGCAGTCCGTACTTCAACCGAGCAATCTCGTAGGAAATTTAAATCCCAAATGGATGAGCTGACTCACATTAGCTAAAGTTGAAACATCAGTTTAAGATGCGCGCTATGAAGCAGTTACTTTCCAACCTAAAGTGCCTTGCGAAGAATCCTTGGATCTTGTAAGAACCATGCCAGAATTTAAGGGTAATTTCTTGGAGGCAGGCGGCACACACCGCTTATAAGGTATTTAAAAGCTATGAAGGTAGTTCAAGGCAGTACCAGGCAGAAGGAATAATTCGACGGATAGCATTTTGACTTCTTTCTATACAGTTTTGAACTTTCATGCCATCATTGTGCGGTTAGACTTTTCCTATGCTGATAAAAGACCTCTTTACCTAATCGAACAGGAGCTAAGCACTCTAAGACAGGATAAGATGTCTGTGGTTGAATTCTACGACGCAGTCGAGCGAAAGCTGACTCTCATAATCAATAAGACAATTATGACTCACGGTGAGAACGTTAATTTAATAGAATCACTTAACAAGGAGCATCGCGATGATGCCTTACTAGTTTTTATTTCAGGACTTAATCGTCCAACCAATTCGTACTAATGATGACAGATACCGAAATCAGGGTTCTTACCCGAGGACATCGCGTCAGAATTATGGTAACGCTGATATTATGCCTAACCGCAACGCTGTGCAAAACAATGGGCAACAAGCATAGATACTTTCAGACAAAGAATAAGCTGAAAAAGGCAGCATGGTGGTGACCAGCAACCAATACCGAAAATACAAAGCGGAAACAATCTTATCTATGACTAAAATGAAGATGAATATTGAAGTGACCCAGAATATGACCATTATTACCCGGACGAAGAACCTCAGAGTGCTGACAGTCTCCAGGACGAACCCAAAGATGACGTTAATATTTTTGGACAAAGTCTCTCGTGCCCTATGTCGAACGGACCCTCGTGGGGAGAGGAGTACAATTTTTGGTTGATATAGGTGCCACGAAAATCTATGTCAAAGACCTTAAAGCTCTAAAGGGAATGAAATCCGTCAACAGCCCTTTTTTCGTAAAATCAATTCATGGCACCAATAAAATTAACAAACATAAATATCTTCAAGAAGAACGCTAAATTCTTTGTTCTGCCCACTTCGAGCACATTTGATGGTATTGTAGGACTCGACCTTCTAAAAGAGGTAAATGGTACTTTGAGTTATGGATTCCATGGACGTTAACAAATTAATAGAAACAAAGCCTAACGCAAACAAGTACAATACTAATATCTCTACATTGCTTGAGCGTCATGTTAAAGTTTTCGCTGATCCAAATGAATCGCTACCCTACATTACCGACATCGTAGCTACAATAAGGACAGTGGACGATTCACCCATCAACTCAAAGAGTTACCCACGGGGTATTGCTTCAGCGAAATTTGTCAATAAGGAAATATGAAGTCTGCTGCATGATGGCATCATAAGGACATCCCGTTCCCCTTAAAATAATCCAATTTCGGTTGTGGATGAGAGGGGGATGGATGAACAATGCAACAAGAAATCAATCCTCTCAATCGCCTTTAGGAAGCTGAATGCTAGGGCAATAAGCGTCATGTGATTTTAGCCAACATGGGAAGCGCCAGATTTTTTCTCAACAATAGACCTTAAATCAGGATTTCATCAAATCAAGCTTGCGGAAAAGGATAGGGAAAAAACGGCTTTCTCCGTCAACAACGGAAAGTATGAGTCCTCTAGGCTTCCCTTTGGCCTGAAAAATGCCTCTAGTATTTTCCAGAGAGCAATTGACAATGTGGTCAGGGATGAAATTCGCAAAACGTGTCATGTTTATATAGAAGATGTTATAATTTTCTCTAGAATTACCGAACAACAGAGTAAGGACATTGATCGAATCTTGAAAAAGCTCTTCGACTCTAATATGCGCTTTCGCTGAAAATTCTAAATTCTTTCAGGAATGTGTTGAATAGAAGATGTTATAATTTTCTCTAGAATTACCGAACAACAGAGTAAGGACATTGATCGAATCTTGAAAAAGCTCTTCGACTCTAATATGCGCTTTCGCTGAAAATTCTAAATTCTTTCAGGAATGTGTTGAACTTCTGGGATTCACGGTATCCAAAGACGGTATCAAGACATGGCCTGACAAGGTAAAGGATATTTTGGAATTTGCGATTCCGAAAACAATACGAGCACCTACGCTCATTCTTAGGATTAGCAGGATATTATCAACGGTTTATAAAGGACTATGTTTCAATTGCCTCTAACCTGAGGGAAAAAAGGAAATTATTGGCGCTAATCAATCAAAGAAAATACAAATAACTCTTGAGTTAAGGAGTTAATGCATTTAACAAGATAAAAAATAACCTTGCATCGGAAGATAAACTTGCATCGGAAGATAACTTTTGACTTGACTACGCACGCTTCCTCTCACGCCATAGGCGCTGTTATATCACAGAAGGGAAGACCTATCACCACATGTCTTCGACTGAGGAGAACTATGCTACCAATGAGAGGGAACTGCTAGCAATAGTTTGGGCTTTACAAAATCTTCGTAACTATTTGTATGGCGTAAAGAAATTGAATATACGATATGTACCGACTATCAACCACTCACCGTCGCTCTATCCGAACGCAAAAATTGAAGGAATTTTCCCCGCAGTTTCATTACAAGCCAGGCAAGGAAAACTTTGTCATAGATGCCCTCTCTCGACAACATATAAATACAATGGATCATAATATGGATTCATAAGTATGGCAGCAAACAGTGAAGAGTCGCTGTTTCAAATAATTCCCACGGTGAATACCCCCATAAATTGATTCCGAAACCAGTTCGTGCTTGAGTAAGGAAACGCGTCAACACTAAGATCAAATATTATCCTTAAATCAAGAATGAGGCACCTAATATCATTTAATAGTGCAGAAGAACTAATGAAAACTAGCATTGTATTAATCCAAATGTTGTATTCAACAAAGATGATCAATGCGAAATTCTTCAAACAGCATAACCGAGCTCATCGATCGCTCCGTGAAAACCAAGAGCAAATCCTTGAAAGCTATTACTTCCCTGATATACGAATAATTTCCAATTGCAAGATATGCCACCAGGTCAAATACCAGCGGTATGAAAGATCATTGAATCACTTTGGCACCGAAATTTACACAATTCCACCTGCTCACAGTGCAACTAACGGACAGGTGGAAAGGCTTCACAATACCCTTACGGAAATCGCCCGATGTCAGAGGCTTGAGACTGGTATCTCTGACACAGTTCAGCTAATCCTTCTAACCACAGCTTCCCTGCAGTCAATTCTACTAGTTTTATATTAATCAAATACTAGTTTGTCAAACCGGTTCAACCAAACCGGCGATGTCCTATGAGATGGTAATTGTCCGCATCTGCCTCAGCACCGTACCAATTGACATACTAGTCAGTCTCTGCATCTAGTCATCATACATACTAGTCATCATTTACATCAATATCATACCATTTAAAATACTAGTCTCTACATACATCAGGATCATACCAGTTTACACACTAGTCAGTACATACACCGAAATCATACCAGCCGTCACACTAGTCGGCCTATGCATCAGTATCATACCAGCCACTGTACCACTTTATAGTACATAGGTAAGATAATTTTTGGTTAAAAAATACACGAAAATTGTAAAATTATATTACAAACCACTTTACTGAAAATTCAGTCATCAGATATAAAATATATGTCTATAAAATATAGTCCCTATTCATAACAATTTTACCCTTGGAAAACGTTTTTAAAAAGTAATTTTCTTCTTGTTTATAACAGTCCTTTTTTGGTTGAATTTTATAATTGTATTTATAATTATATTTAAATTTTCTTGAAACATTTTATGGAAAATTTTAAAATTTAAATATTAATGTCAGATAGAATCTAATCCATACTTATAAAAATATCTTTACATAAAATAAAGGAAATTCAAGGAAGATTAGCTTTTTATGCTGAAAACTTTAAGTTTCGGAGTTCTTTTCTAATAACCAAACAAAATGAAGAATTATATAATCACCCCAAAACATGAATTCGTTTGAGTATATCCGAAAAGAGCGATCGCCTCAATTCCTGCGCCTCGTTTGCTTCAAAATAACCGAAGCTAAACGGGAGAACTATACGCCTATTTTTCAGCATATTTAGAAGTAAAAAGGAAGGGCATCTAAATTGAAAATTGGAAAAGCGCTTAAATAAATTCTGCTGGGTTATAAGGGAAATAAAAACAAGACTCACACATACTCAGCAAACAGCCTTATATGTAGCAAGCAATGTTTCTTTGTCTTTTCCCCAAGTACTGCCAGCCAGTGACTTGAGGATCTTATTGCGGCTCTGTACCTTTGAGACTATTGCGGTGGCATGACCAGCGAAGGTCAAATGTCACACCCAAGATTTTTGGGTGGTTGACAGTAGGTAGAGGTACTCCTTCTATGTGGACATTTAACTCTTGCTCCATCTGCGCATTCCATGTAGTAAACAGGGTCGCCGTCGATTTAGTCGGAGATAGGGTTAGATTACGCTCGGTGAAGAAGCTGGAAAGGTCACGGAGGTAACTGTTGATTCTAATACAGAGTTCATCAATGGAGGGACCCTTGCCCGAGGCCATTATCGTGCAGTCGTCAGCGTAGGAAACAATGGAGACTCCTTCTGGTGGGGGGGGGGAAGTCTCGAAATATAGAAATTAAACAAAAGGGACAGAGAACACCACCTTGCGGCACCCCTTGTTTTATTCTTCGTGGTCTAGATTTCTTGTTCCTAAATTTGACTGTTGCCTGTCGACCATTGAGGTAATTAGCGGTCCAGCCTTTAAGGCCGGCAGGGAGCGGTGTCTCGTCCAGATCTCGGAGGAGTGTGGCGTGATTGACCGTGTCAAATGCATTTGACAGGTCGAGTGCCACGATAACCGTCCTATGGTTTGGTGGATGTTGATTCAAACCATTGTTAATCTGCGTTGTAATGGCGTTCAAAGCGGATGTCGTGCTGTGATTTTTGCGGAAACCATGTTGATGGTCGGCCAATTTTAGATTTGTAACGAAGTAAGGAAGCAGAATGGACTCTAGTAGTTTCGCTACCGGCGAAAGGAGGGATATCGGGCGATAAGACTCTCCTAGGTGCGCCGGCTTCCCTGGTTTTAGTACGGGAACTACAATCGCTTGTTTCCATATCTCAGGTATAACGAAGGTAGTTAGAGAGAGATTAAAGAGAGCCGCTAAATAACTCTGTCCTTCGTGGCCAAGGTGTTTGATCATCTTCATGGCGATTCCGTCGGGTCCGATGGATTTTGAGAGTTTGACCTTCATTATGGCTTCCTTAACCTCTGCGACTGAGACGGCAATGGGCGCAGTAGAGTGTTTGTGTTTGCGCGCACGTCGGAAGGCTCTTCTCTTAGTCCTATCCGCAGGTGGATGCATTATAAACAGCCGGCAAAAGGAGCTCGCGCATTTCCTGGGGCCCGATTTGACGCTGTCGCCGAAAGCAAAGGCGACCTTGTCTTTGCGTTTGGTCGGATTGGATAGGGCCTTGACAGTCGACCAATATTTGCCGACTCCGCCGGAGAGGTTGCATGTATCAAGGTGTTGTTTCCACTTGGTCAGCTTGTCTTCCAAGCTATACCGAACTGCAGCTTTATATAACTTGGGGGCTTTTCCAAAAGCTACATACAGACTGTGTCGTGCCCAGCGAACTCCTGAACCTATCGTGAAACTTTAAGAGCAAAAATAAAACACAAACACCTTTCCAAAATTATATCGATATTAACTAAGTGACACATACTCGTATATCCAAATATCATTAATTTGGACCAAAAAAGCTTGGAGTTATGACGAATTGAAACTTTATATAGCCTGGGGGCGTGGCTCGGCCTACTTTTCCAAAACTATATATTGTCTATGCTGTACCCAGTGAACCCTAGTATACATTGTGAAAATTTCATAAAGGTCGGTTGAGTACTTTGGCGCCTATAAAATACACACATTTTTTATATTTATTTTACTTACGCACACAAGGTATATTACTTCATTCGCCATAAACGAATCGAGATATATATATATTATATATATTATATTATATATATTTATTAAAGTATATCCAAATGTTCAGGATCAAAAGAAAAATATCCGGGCAAGGAGTTAATACCCCACTGCAAAAGCGAAGTTATATATCTTTTTTGATTTCCATACCTTTCATGAAATGTTTGTACTTATGAGAAGAAAAAGAGATTGTCCCATCAAAAAGTATACTGAAATGATAAGGAGGATGAGCTGAGGCGATGTGGCCATGTCCGTCTCTCGGTACGTCTGTCTGTCTCTCCGTCTGTCTATTTGAAAGCGGATACTAACTGAAAGTATGAAAATAGTACCTGCGTAAATTGGGATGCCATAAAAGATCACTACTAGGTATATAATGTTCTGTTCCACCCGAACTTAGACTTCCCTACTCTTTTTATTTATTTATGTTTTTAAATTTAAACATTTCTTTAAAGAATATATAAGAACAAACCATTTTTCCAAATGTGAATCCAAATGACTTTTAGCCGTTAAATGATTACACAACTGCCGGTTTCCAACAAGTGAGAATCTAGTTTTTATCGCACAAGTTTTATTAGCCAATTTATCTCTAGTTCTGAGCCAGAAATTGTTCTCACTAGTCACTGACTTCCCCACAGGGTTGATCTACTTTCACTACCATACTTGCAGAAAAGAGCTGTTAGGAACCGTAAGCATATACCAAGCCTCCATAATCTCGTTCCCACACGCATGTTACAAACAGGGGGTACACTTATCTTACTTCTGGTTGCAGGCCCGTACGCAGGCCCCCCATAAGGAGAATTGACTTTAGGATTAAAAAATGTGTTCAAAAATAGAAAAGGCAATTTTAGTCGCATGAAATTAACAACCCTTTCAAGTAAAAAACCGATGATACAGTTTTGTATCCTATTAAATTTTAATGCAACAAAGTGCAACTTTTAACTAGAATTTTTTGGGCAAACATTTTTTTCATATAAGCAATTTTAGTTTTTTTTTATGGAAAAACATGCATTATGCCTGCAGAACATAAATTCTAAAAATTCGCGGCTACTTTTAAACTACAAATTCTACTAAAAAATCTTTTGAAATTGAAACGGAACTAGAGTAATGTTCCGTAAACGCTATGGAGGGTGTATGAATTAATCGTAGGTAAAGCTAGTATCTCACAAACTGAACCAAAAGGAAAATTTTTAAAATTTGTGCAATAAAATCCTGCTAAATTAAATAGTACGGAAATACTCAGCGGTGCTGAGCAACAGCTGTGTTTGTGAAAGCGCGCAATGATATTGACCTTTCCTTGAAAAAGTAAAAGCAGATCATGAAACAAATTTTCAATTTACCATTAAATTACAGTGCTGCTGTGGTTGACAAAACACTTCGCTTAAATACATGTTATGTACACCTACGATTCGGAATAACCGAAGCAAAATCGTAAGCTCAACGAACCTGAACAGGTCGTCGCAAAAAAAGTACTTAAGCGTGGCAATTTTCTAATTAGATCAACTAGAATTATAAAAGTGAAAGTAAGTGTAAATAAAGTGTTTAAGAAAAAAATAAACAAAGTGCTTTTTCGGTAGAAGCAGTTTTCAGGCACCAAAGAGATCAAAAATTGGTAGCAAATATGCCTTGGAAACTGCTTCCACTAACTGACTCAGTTGAAAAATATAATTCGGAAGGTTGCCATTAAAAATAAGGTTTGCGCTGTAATGATCAAATAATCAAGTGAAATCTTTAATTATGAAGCGGAATTTGTTCCAACATTTTAAGCGTGTAAATGCTAGACCTGAATGCAGTAAAAATCAAAAACGGTAAGTACTATTTATTGGTATTTGGTTATTGTTTTTTCTAAGAAATCCTGAAAGGTGTCAAGCACCTTGGGTTTTTTATGGAATTTCGGTAGAAAATTATGTAGCTATTAGTGATTGTTTTGGCGACGGTCTATTAAAGTCGGTTAAGCGTTAGCAATTTCATAATTTGTTTAGTCATTTCGGTATCACAATTTGCCCCGTTTGGGAAACGGCAGTCCCCATATTTTTATACTCAGCGTGCATATTACAGAGAGTACGAGTATATTCACTTTGGTAACATAACGGTTGATCATAGAATTCCATATACCGAAATGCTCAGGATAAAAACATTAATTAATTTAGCCATGTCCGTCCGTCTATCCGCCTGTGATCACGATAACTTGGGTAAATATTGAGGTATCTTATGTAAGGTAAAATGAACTGTACAATTGAGACTCACGCTTAGTACACAATGTTCGCTTACATCCGAACTTAGACACCCTTACCTGTTTTTATTTAGATCTTACTTTTCTAAATCTTTATGCATCATAGAAACAATTCAGGTGAATAACGTAATGAAATAACCAATACCACAACACCAAAATCTACAGAGCAACAATCGTCAGTCTCCGAAATAGTAGCATCACCATCTGTAACTCCTGAACCAACTACAACAAAACGTTTGGCAGCAGTCAATCAATTTGACAATAGCTTGTTTGTCAATAAGTCAACAGCTGACAGCATTGAGTCTTCTATTAAACTTCAGCTAGTCGGCGGAGCGTAGCCATAAAGCAACAACTCCACCGACTCACCCAACCAAAAAGGAGCGGCTCCTCCAGAGTGCTGGCCCCTCGCCGGACACCTCCGTCCCTCACTCGTATTCGCACACTTTCTTTGTAGGTGTCAGGAGAGAGG
Organism: Merzomyia westermanni; assembly: GCA_949987695.1. Taxonomy (NCBI): domain Eukaryota; kingdom Metazoa; phylum Arthropoda; class Insecta; order Diptera; family Tephritidae; genus Merzomyia; species Merzomyia westermanni. Next base: position 102,495,310 of record OX465289.1, read on the forward strand.
GTCGGCGGTGTACAGGCTTTATGCCATGTAGGACGGTTTGATGGCCGAGGGGGAGTATTGTGTTTAAAGCACAACTGCACCCCCGACGACCCGCAACCCGTCCCATAGCTAGGGCCAGGGCTAAGAGGAACGTCAGTATGCCGCCGAAGCAGCACGACCCTTCCACTTCGCCAGTCATCGGAGCGATAAGCCAAAGGCGACTACTGCCGCTGACTCACCTGGAGTGAATGATTCAAAAGTTGTGAGATCATTCCTTTATATGGGAACGGTTATGAAATGGTGGAGAATTTCACCGCTTGCCATGGTGTGTTATTTGCCTGGGTATGAATTTGTGCTGGCTGCCGGTGATCACCATGCCGTTATTGCTGTGGATCAGCTGTGTTTGTGTCGAGCATTTATTGCATGCTTATAGACTTAAGTGAAGTTACAGTGGGGGTCGTATTATTGTAAAGCTACGTTACAGTCCCCCTCCTCCTTCGGGTGACGGAAAGCTGCGGTGAGTAGTATTATCGCCAGGCATGGCCTAGATGTTAAGTGCCATTTTTCCGGCCTGCCCGGTGTGTGTGCATATATCGTCTTTATTAAGATTATTTTTTCAAAATGTGTACAAAGTAATTCCAACTTATATCTATATGTGAACATATTCTTTTTTGTTGTATCGTTACAAAGTAATTTCAACATATGTATGGCAAGCTTAATTTTTTTTAAATGCTAATAGAAAGAGTAAAATTATTTGTTGCAAGGTATTGTAGGGATTCACGGAAGAGGTGTTAGGCCGACACCACTAAACTGTAACTGTTTTTGTGATTTGCCGGATCCCGTTTAATGGGTTTGTTGTGTAAGATAGTTTTTTTTTTTTTCAGTGTATATAATATATAACGACAGAATAATATAAATCATATATTACAATTCAGTTTTCAAAAATAAATGATTAAAATTAATTTGTCTTCCCTCTGGATGTGTTAGTCCACGAACTGTATTTTTCGGTGGGTCCCTTGGATGGTGATACGGTTAAATGGGGTTAAAAGTTCCATGGCTTGAAGTCTTGTAAATGTGCGTGGGGCCGTTTCTTGTTGTGTGATTCGGAGTGGATTAGCTCTACTGTATTTGCTGAAACATATTTTTCTACCACGTATGGACCGGAGAATTTCGGGGCCAGTTTTTGTGCAAAGTTGTCTATGACGGAAGAGAGTGGGTGGTCCCTTTTCATAACCTTTTCAGCCACGTTTGGTTTCCATGGTCGTCGACGTAAATCGTAATATTTTTTTTGTTGCTGGGATGCTTTGGTAAGATGTTTCTTAATCTCTTTCCATAGCTCGGTGATTTCTGGTGGTGCTGAGGGTGTCTCTACTGGTATGGTACCTTCCGTTCGCACTTCCTGCGGTGCGGTAAAATTGCGGCCGAAATTTATTTCTGCCGCCGATGCTTGAGTCGATTCGTGCTGTGCCGTGTTCATCGCGAATGCTATTTGTGGAATCTCCTGATCCCATGTGCGGTGGTCTTCCTTTGATCGTTGCGCGATCATTGTTTTTATGACCAGGTTCACCCGCTCTGTAAGATTTTCGTGGGGTGAGTATGCGGCGGTAAATTTGTGCTCAATCCCGTGTTTGCTTAGCAATGTTGTTAGTGCTTTGCTGGCAAAATGTTTCCCGTTGTCGGTCAGTAAGATTTTAGGGCAGTCAAATCGGTAGATTATTCGTTCTTGTAGAGCCTTTGTTACACTTGCTGTTGTCGCCTGACGCACTCGGACGAGCTCAATCCACTTGGAGAATTTATCCACTAAGACGAGAAGGCTAGTATAGCCTTGTTTGGAGCGCGGTAATGGTCCAATGAAGTCGGCGGTGATGATTTCCCAAGGTCATGAACATTGCATGGTGGCCATTAATCCCGCCGGGCGTTTCTGCTCTACCTTATACTCGGCGCATGTGATGCATTTGCGCACGTGCTGGAGTACGTCGCGGTGCATCCCAGGGCAGTAATGATTTTGCTGGGCTCACTTAAGGCTTTCTTTACCCCTAAATGGGCAGCGGATGCAGCGTCGTGAACTTCTTGGAGGACGTCTCTTCGTCGGCTGGCCGGGATGCACACTGCGGAGAACGCGAAAGCTTACTCTTTGGCAAGATGTGACGGAAAAGACGATTCTCAATAATCTGGTAGTCCGGGAGGGCGTGCGGTTTCGCCTTCATTTGGTGCGTTTTCTTCCTCCAGGTTCCTTGGTTTTTACGGACCACCACAATCGGGGAGCTGTATGCGCCTCTTGAGGGTTCAATCTTTCCTCCTGCCAATAGCTCGTTGACTTCCTCAACAATGACTTGTTGCATAGCTGGATTACGAGGGTAGTAGCGTTGTTTCAGCGGTCGGTTGTGTTTCAGTGTGATCACATGTTCGGCAGCGGTACTTGGGTCATTGATCTCACTAAAACGCTGTCTATGCTTGCGTGTCTCCAAATGCTTCGTTATTGAGTCATCCACTTACGACAGCGTGGCTCCAGTATCCAAAAGCGCTCGAACGCTCATTCCCTCAAGGGTAACTTTAATGTGAAAACGGTCATATTCTAGCGCTTTGTCAGGTGAATTGAGTTTGCGGGCGGGTGGTTTCATTGGAGTTCGCGGCTGGGCGGATTGTACTTGACTCCGATTCTGTCTCTGATTCGGTGTAGTCCTGGCTGCCATTGAAACTTGAGGTGACCACGCTCCTTACAGCGCCAGCAGCATGCTTTACTATAGTACTCTTCTTGCATTTGGTGTAAACTATGGGCTACGACTTTTCCTTGCTTGGCCTCCTCACTTTTGAGCAATTCATACTCCTCGGTCAATTCCATCAATTCCTCGATGGTCCTGAATTCACCACGCTTGACAAAGAGGCGATATTCAACGCGTACACCTTCGTATATGCGTTCCAGGTGGTCCTCCTTGCGCATGGTTGGATGTTGACAAATGAGAGTTTGCAAGGAGAGGATATAGTCCTTGGCCTTTTCCCGGCCTTGCTGTTTCCGCTGGCGGATGGCTTCTTCCAGATGACTGAGGTGCCGCTTAGGTAGAAAGAAATTTTCGTACCTCTTCCCGAAAATCGGCCCACTTGTGTATTTTTTGTTCGCGGATACGATACAACTGAAGTGCTTTTCCGCGTAAGAATTCAGGGAGAGTTGGAGAGCTGTTCTGCGGGGATACGGTAGCATTCTGCTAGTTCCTCTACTCTCTCTAAGAATTCGTGTAGCGATTCGCTTCCCGAGAAGTGTACGTCCCAGCAGCGGACAGTATTCATTACTTCGGCGTCACTCATCCCACGTTTTCTCAGTTGCGTGAGTTCTCTTTCTCCTGAGTTCGGAGTTGAGCTCTGAATCTTGATAGTGGGGATCGATTTGGTTGGTGGCTTTGCCGGTCTCCTCTCCTCTTCATTGATCTCCATTTCTAAATCTTTCAAAAGATCTTCGCTTGATTTACGATTGCGCTTTGCTCGCACGTATGCGCTCAGAGCGCGGCGGAGATCGGCGACGGTGTAGCTTTCAACGAAGATCTTGTGCTGCTTGCACTCCTCGATCAGCCTCTCCTTACTAAGTAGATAAATCCAATTGAGAGAGTCGGTATTGAGCGCAGTTTTACTCTCGGCGGGGTATGTGCTAGATGTTGTTGGTGGAGTGTTCGATGAACCCGCATCGGCAGTGTTGGTGCTTGTTGTTGTTTTCGCACAGTCATTTGCGGAAACGGGTCCCTGCTCGGGCGCCATTTATGAGGTGGGTTTTGCAGAAGGCTGAGGTAAAGCTCAGTCTGTCCAAGGTCAGCAGAGGTACCACTAACCCCTACTAAGAAATACCACGATATATGTGCATTAAGATCGAACACACATACACACACGGCCTGAAGGCGGTGGGGGTAGCAGCTTTCTTTTACTGGAGAGTGAGGAAGCGACAGAGCGGTGTAAAGGGGCGGCGTAGGAACAGTTGAACAGCGGCGGAACGGTGGAACGGCAGGGCGGAGTCAGCACAGCTAGCAACCGGCAACGGTTGGGAGAAGTAGCGCGGCGGAGGTCGTGCTAGTGGCGGAGCAGCGAGCGTCGGGTCGGAAGACTATTGACGCGGGGATAACGGAGCGGGTCAATAGGTGGGTGATTTACCTGACGTTGTCTCTCGGTGCCGATATTCCAGGGGCGGCGATTGTTGGGGCGGTACTCTGCGGTTGTCTCTCCGTGCCGGTATTCCAGGGGCGGCGGTTTTGTCGGCGGTACTCTGAAACGAGACTGGAGTGAATCCGGTTAAGGTGCTGGCTCTGCGGCTGAACACCACTGCCCCCATCAGCGCACGCTATATAGGTGGCTGAATAGAGGGCAGAGTTGTTCCAGCTAGGACGTCGTATGCCGATCGGAGGGCTGAGGGGAGGTGCACCCTAAAGACACAGCGCTATTACCCCTTGTCCACCCATCGGTCTACCCCGGAGCCAGAGCTGAGTGGAAATCAGTTTGGCGCCGGAGCGGCACGGTCTTTCCACTCAGCTAGTTGGCGGAGCGAAAAGCCGAAAGGCAACAACTCCACCGACTCACCCAACCAAAAAGGAGTTACTCCTCCAGAGTGCTGGCCCCTCTCTGGATACCTCCGTCCCCCGCTCGTATTCGCACACTATCTTTGTAGGTGTCAGGAGAGAGGGGCGGCGGTGTACCGGCTCTATGCCACGTAGGACGGTTTGATGGTCGAGGGGGAGCATTGTGTTTAAAGCCAAATGCACCCCCGACGACCCACAACCCGTCCCATAGCTAGGGCCAGGGCTAAGAGGAACGTCGGTACGCCGCCGAAGCAGCACGACCGTTTCACCGCTTGCCATGGTGCGTTATTTGCCTGGGTATGAATTTGTGCTGGCTGCCGGTGATCACCATGCCGTTGTTGCTGTGGATCAGCTGTGTTTGTGTTATTATTGCATGCTTTTAGGCTTAAGTGCAGTTACAGTGGGGCTCGTATTATTGCAACGCTACGTTACAACAAAACAAAAATTGACAAGATATGACGAAAACTCGTTCCAATATACATCTAATATCCACCCTGTCGGAAAAAAAGAAAATCAAATCAAATAAATAATTATCAATTATTTTAACTACTATCAATTCATTGATATCAATTGTTTTCATGGTTGATACATAATGTAAAAAGCACTGTAATTCTTGTTATACGTCAAAAACGATTAAGTCACTACATTTTTAGAATTTACGATTTTTGGAAATTTGCTAATAAAAAATGCCACTTCTAAAACAATAACTTTAAGTTTCATGCGCTTCACAATGCCATTGGTCTAAAACAGTATTTGTTCATAGTCGAAATTATTGAAAAATAAGTTCGGCTGAAACCCTGTTATTGTTGGTTTTGTGTGGTTAATGGTGTTAGAAGGCTGCGCAATAATACATATATCTATGGCTCTATCCTGGACTAACTTTGGTTTAAAAGAAGCAAAAAGGATACAGAGGCTAACACTAATGACCTTGAGCGGGTAATAACGCAGTTTTCCTTCAGATATGGGGATTTTTCTACAAAAACTGCTTATATTTAAATAAAGATATAACAGAACAATAAACATAAACACGCAAGTGCTATTGTAGTAAAAAGATTATTGCACACTAAGGGTGGTTTTTTACTTGTCTATGCAATAACCAAAAACGCATCGCTGCAATAGTAATGTGTGTTACATAGTAGCAAGTAGTAAATAATTTAGGCTTTTGTTAACTGAGGAATTTAAATTTTTGGTAACCATTGTCCTGTTAAATATCTATGTGGAAAGGTTAACGAGCGACCCAATATTTTGAGTAAAAAGTAAAACTTTAGTTTACCAAAAAAAGTTTGAATAAATATATATGTAAATTAAAAAAGTGCTAAAGCGGAATATTAATTACTTATGTAACATAAACTAAAGACTAGTTATTTAAAGAGAGTGCTTAGTGTTAGTTTTTTGTGCTCAAAATTCATACACGTTTTTTTTCAAAACTTTACAAAAAAGTTCGAAGAAAAACATTTATTAAAGGAGTGATTTGTGTTCGCGTTATTATCAAAATTGTGTGGAAGTAGTTTGAAAGAAGCGAAATCCATCAAAAAAGCTTACAGTGCAGACGAAGGAAGGACTCAATTACCACCATCACCAGAAAATCTCCAAAAGTTTGAATAAAGTAAAACAAAATTGATAAATATTTTATATACATACATTTCACATTAAGTTACCTTTACCCATATATATACATATAGTTCATAAACCATGCCTAGGCTAAGTAGAAAATCTGGTAATCTTAGACGCGTCCCAGCTAGGAGAGGAATGCACGTACTTTGTGCAAAATCTGAGAGGAATAATAAAGAGCACTTGCACAAATCCAAAATACATTAGACCGCAGAACTTCCCGCGCAAATTCCACATTACGCTCTACTGAGCGCAATAGGGACACATTCAGCGTAGAGTATGTCGGGAAAATTTAGAAACTCGCTCTATAGAGCAAATTAGAAATACTGCAGAACGTAGATCTCGCCGTGGACATGCCGATATTCTCTCAGCTGAGCGAATAATCGATTTACGGCAAGATAGAGTCCGTCGCGAAAGCTCTGAAATTCGCTCTATAGAGCAACGTAGAAATACTACCGAACGTAGATCTCACCGTGGAAATGCAGAGGTTCGCTCATCTGAGCGAATAATCAATTCACGGCAACATAGAGTCCGTCGCGAAAGGTCTGAAATTCGCTCTATAGAGCAACGTAGAAATACTACCGAACGTAGATCTCGCCGTGGAAATGCAGAGATTCGCTCAGCTGAGAAAAGTAGAAATACTTATGAGCACCGATCCCCCCGCAGAAATCCAGGGAATAGGCATCGAGAACAACAAAAAAATATTCTTGCCTGTAGAACTTTCCGTAGAAGAGCTCGGGTAAAAAGCTCTAGACGAAGCCGTCAAAGTCAATTCCGAGTACATTGTCATAGAGTAAATTTACAAAATAGACGAAATGAAAATGAAAGGCAGGCAGATAGAAATCGCTCAATGAGAGAAACTGAGTTTCGGGAGAACGAAGATATACTAAATGATTTAGGATTGGCAGATTTTCGACAAACATATTTTAGGAATATTAATAAAGGGACCAACAGAGGTTTGCATTTGCTGCGAGGGGCTATGGTTTCCATACCAAGTACAGCCGTTAAATTTTAATATAATTTCCCAAAGTCATCCAGATGGTGCATCTGCCTTTTATTTATCCGATAAATTTCCCGTTGAAGATAGTAGCTATAAATTCTGTGCTACTTGCCGAAACGCAATTAAAAGGAACACCCTCCCAAAGATATGCTTGGCTATTGGTTTGGATTTTCCTGAGCTCCCATAATGCCTAAAATATCTTACGCATTTAGAGGAACGCCTAATAATGTCAAGATTACCTTTTATGACTTTGGGATACCAGTTAACGGAATTGTTACTTTCCTCCCAAGATCATTCGATCAAGCGCATGTGAGAAGACGTATGTAAGAAGACGTATGGAGTATAATCATGACTATATGACTAATACCATACGTCCTGCGAAAATTATGGAAGCCTTGCGATATTTAGTGAATACTCATTTCACTTCATACACTTCATTATATCAAGAGCAAAATATACATATTTACGAAGAGTGGGTTGCAGGTTTTGTGATAATGAAGAAATTTCATTTATTGCATCTATTGAGATGTACCCGTGCTTCAAAGCTTGCAACATTGCCCACCAGGGAATAATCCTCCCTTAGAACCTGCGATTGAAGAAATAAACCCAAGTGGGCTTGAGACTCTCCCGATATTGTTCGAGTAGAAAATATGGACATAAATCGTTTGATAATTGCACCAGGTAAAGGCCAAAGACCCCTGGATATCATTCAAGACAACAACTCTGAAGAACTTTCATTTGCAAGTATTTATCCTGGGCAGAATCGAACTTTTACAGAGACATACAGCAAGATTGTTCGATCTAAGATTCGCCGCTACGATAGAAGGGCTTGTACTATTCCTAAGCTTTTCTATAATTACAAGAAGTTAGAACTGCTTCAAATTAAGAATTGTACATCGATTTGCCTACGAAAGTTTTCTGGAAGCAATCGAGTTACGGTCCAAAATGTTTTAAATTAATATTTTATTCAGAATTTGATCCAGCATGACAATGGATATAGAGTTCTTAAAGGTGTTAGACCTTCCCCAGCTCTCTGGGAGGCAAAACAAAGGCAATTTCCATGATCCGCCAATTCGGCCTTCCAACCTTTTTTATAACGTTGTCTGCCGCTGAATCTCATTGGAATCACTGGTTATTTTGGCTAACACTGTGAACTCAAGAACTATTTCTGAAGAAGACGCCAATAATTAATCTACACAACAACGATATCGTCTAATTCGCTCAGATGCAGTCACATGCGCTAGATATTTTGACTATCGTTATCGTCAGTTGGTTAAGATTTTTAAAGAAAATGGAGGTATTTTCGGAGAGCATTTGGTTGAGCATTTTTACTGGCGGATTGAGTTCCAACAAGGGGCTCACCTCACGTGCATGGCATGTATTGGCTGAAGAATGATCCTTAGATCGATCTTAGCGAACCTGAATATTTTTCGAATGCTATTAGTTTCATTGCAAATATGTCTCGACGGATGGGTCCATAATTCATTTAGAAAATTTAATTGAGTACCAACGACATAACCATAGCCGATCCTGTACCAGAGATATAAGTGGACAGCAAGTTTGCCGATTTGGTATACCATATCCACCCATGTCTTCCACTCAAATCTAATTAGAAAATTTAGAAACACATAGAGAAAACTATTCAAAGATTCAATATCTTTTAAATTCTAATTTAACTTCTTCTTATAATTCCTGTTTAAATGGGTCTGAAGCTTTTCTCTCTGATACGAGAATAAATTTGCCATTCGATGTCTATTCACTTGCTTTCAAATCAAGTTTAATGAAACCTAAAGTTTTTCTTAAAAGGAAGTTCCAAGACCGCTCAATTAATGCTTATAACCCGGTTATCTTAGAACTACATAGAGCCAACATGGATATTCAATTCATATTGGATGCATATGCTTGCTGTCCCTACATAATAAATTATATTAATAAATGAAATAGGGGCATCTTTAGGCTTTTAAATTGAGGCAATGGTAGAAGTTAATACTGGAAACTACACAGTCACACATTTGCTACACAATCTTCAAAGAGATCAGCCCTTTTATGACTTTGTAGGTGGCGGGGTGACGTTGGAAAAAGCCGCCTAATATCATCAATATATCAAACTCTCAATTACCATTTTAATTGCATACATAGATCAAATCCATCCTCTCTGAAGGTACTTCTTTGTGCTCCTACGGGAAAAGCAGCATTTGCGATAGGCGGTTTGACACTGCATTCTACGAGTATATTTTCACTACCTGTGAATCAGTGCAATAAGGAATTACGGCCGCTTAGCAACGATATTGTCAACTCAATCTATACTAGATTATGTGATTTGAAATTGATAATTATAGATGAAATTTCAATGGTTGGCGCTCGAATGTCTAGTTATATTGACGCCAGACTAAAGCAGATTTTCAAGAATAATATTCCATTTGGTGGTATACCTGTTATTGTTTTTGGCGACTTTGGCTCCTGTAGGTGATAGATGGATTTTTTCACCGAATCCAAGCGATGCTTACTGCGTTTTAGTCGGCTCGCCATTATGAGAGCTCCTTAAATATTATGAATTGAATGAAATAATGAGACAGCTTGGAGATCAACCGTTTTCTATTGCTTGGAATAATATGGCCTCCGAGGCTATGACCAGTGAAGACATATCTTTGATTACAAATAGAGTTGTTAACTCTGACCAGGTTCCCGACGAAGCAATTGACTTATTTTGGTCAACCTGGAACCTGCCAACTATAATGCTCTTAAACTGAGTCAAATTCCTTCTACAGCAGTTTTCTCAATTGCGAAAGGCGTGGTTGAAGGAACTGCCGCTAGTGGCCAAAATGCTAATATCATAGAACGGGTCAGACTATTCAAAACTTCGGAAACTCAGGGTCTTACGTATAGCTTAACGCTAAAAACCACGGCCAAATATATGATGACAGTGAATATCAACACAGGCGACGGTTTGGTAAATGGTGCAACTGGCCAGCTTATGCAGATAGATTTAGATTCATCGGTTCCAATAACACTGTGGATGAAATTTTTAGAACCTTCTGTTGATTCGATGGCTAGATCGAAAAAGGCCCATCGTAACGAACCTTCGTGGACACCCATTGGGAGGACTATTAGGGCCTTTTAATATAAGACGAATGAGCAGATAACAATTGAAAGAAACCAGTTTCCAATTGTTCCTGCTGAGGCGATAACCATTCACAAAAGTCAGGGTGCTACGTATAACAAAGTGGTTGTTCACACCCGACCTAGAATGCAAAGATCATCTTTATATGTAGCCTGCAGTCGAACTACTAGTGCTGATGGTCTATTTATATTAGGTAATTTCATTCCACCTAATCCTTTTGTGAATCTGATCCTGTATTTAGGCAGTTTAATGATTTGACCACGACAAAAGCTTTGGCTACAACATTTAACTTTATGCTTTCTCGAACATCGAGCCTTCAAATTATACTTCATAATGTTCAGAGTCTTCATGCCCACATAAATGATATAAATGACATCCTGACGCTATCCTCAGATATCCTGTGCTTTGTCGAGACATGGAGTTATCCATATGAACATTTTAAAATTCCTGGGTTTATTTCACTAAATGCTTTACGGATTGACAGCACCGAAACGGAAAATAGAAATAGGCGAGGCGTTTTAGTGTATGCGAGACCTAACTTTGCTTCCGCAATCGAATTATGTAAGTTGAAAAAAATTTGTTCAAGTCGCAAGGTTTTAGAAATCGTTATATTCAAATGCAAAGATTATTACATATTGGTGCTTTATAGGAATTCCATATTCCCTATCAGGCATTTTTAATCAGAGCTGCGAGAAATTCTTACTACAGATCTGTGTGAAATAAATGTCTTAATTTTGGATGACTTTAATCTATGCCTTAAGTCTAGGAATAATAGAATCGAGCATCTGTTTAGAGATTTTAATTTCAATTCACTGCTAGACCCCCAATATTTCACCACACCTGCTGGTACCCAAATTGACTGCGCATTTTCAAATATTGACACTACCTATGAAACAGTATATAGCTACCACGATAGCATTTGCGCCTCTTTTTATGAAAATAGTGAAACTACAAGGTGGCGCAAAAGTAAGCTTCCGATGTTCAGCATATCGGTTGTGGCACGTGCAGTGTGTGCTGTTGCACCGTCTTGTTGGAACCACATGTTTTCCAATCCCAATTCATCAAGTTGCGGCAAAAAGAACTCGTTGATCATTGCTCTGTAGCGCTCACCATTCGCAGTAACCGTTTGGCCCCCGCATGTGTTTACTACACAAATGTCAAAACAGAACTGACTTTAGGGGCCAATTGCAAAACTTATAGCATTTTCTGATAGGAGGATTACTTTTGCGCAGTAACCGTTTTTCACCGACCGATTATTGGTCAAATAAATAGTCAGCAATATTCCGCGTTCTGGAGCAGTGTAGCGTAACATTGTTTATTAACGTGTATTTCGCATGTGTTTACTACACAAATGTCAAAACAGAACTGACTTTAGGGGCCAATCTCACAATTTATAGCATTTTCTGATAGGAGGATTACTTTTGCGCCACCCTGTAGCTAAGGTAGATAAAGATATGAATTTTGGAAAAAGATATTTATATACAGGGTGTTTTTTTTACAGGTTTGTTTTTCGAATAGAGATAAAACTGGCATTTTGTGGTCAAATCTGGCAACTCTAATGTCATTTATGTTCAATTTGGTTTGCCATTTCATCATGAACAGGTTGACAAAAGACCAACGCTTGCAAATCGTGCAAATTTATTTCGAAAATAATGGTTCAGTTCGCGAAGTTTACCGTGAGCTCCGTCCATTTTATGGTCGACATAATCGTCCATCAGAGCAATTAATTCGGTTAACCATGGATCGTTTTCGCACTACGTTTACTCTATGTGATAATACGCATCCGCAGAGACGTCGAACAGTGCGCACCGAAGAAACAATTGCCGCTGTAGAGCAAAGTGTTGAAGAGGACCCGAATGAATCGATTCGCCACCGTGCACAGCAATTGGAGCTTTGTCCATCAACTTTATGGAAGATTTTGCGCAAAGATCTTGGCTTGCGACCTTACAAGATCCAGCTTGTGCAAGAATTAAAGCCGCGAGACCATGCAATGCGTCGTGATTTTGGTGTATGGGCCGAAAATGAGATTGATTTCGATGCTGATTTTCATCGCAAAATTTTGTTCAGTGATGAGGCTCATTTTTGGTTGAATGGCTACGTCAACAAGCAAAATTGCCGCATTTGGAGTGAAGAGAATCCACATGAGACCCTTGAAACGCCATTACATCCACAAAAACTGACTGTTTGGTGTGCTCTATGGGCTGGTGGAGTCATTGGGCCATACTTCTTCCGCAATAATGCTGGAGAGGCAGCTACCGTTAACGGAGACCGGTATAGAGCCATGATAACCGACTATTTTGTTCCCGAATTGGATGGCATGAATGTGGATGAGTTGTGGTTCCAACAAGACGGCGCTACATGCCACACAGCGCACGTCACAATCGATTTATTGAAGGAAACATTCGATGAGCGCATAATTTCGCGGAATGGACCTGTCAATTGGCCACCAAGGTCGTGTGATTTGACACCATTGGGTGATTTGTATGGGGACCGTGAAGGTCTTATTATGCCGTCGTCCAGAAATTTCTGGATCTGTTTTTCAACCTCTCCTTTCAACGACATGGGATAAGGATAATATTTTGTATAGACAGGTTCGTTTGAATTTGTTATTATCGGTGCGATAACTTTGGTGGTATAGGTTAGTTTCTCGTTAGGGTCAGAAAAAAGTCGATACTTCGATTTACTAGTGAGCTTATTGCTTGTTTTTGAAAGTTATTCATATGTTTGTCTCGTATGAGGACATGGTTGACGACTTGTGAAAAAAGTTGCTTAAGGCGTATTCTGAATGAATTTTTGATGATCATAAAATTTTCCTTCGTATGAATGACTGCGGACAGTTCCTTCAAGCTGTCATTACCTAATATTGCATGAAAGGAAACGAGGGATGGCAGAAGATAAAAATTTAGGTTAATGTTTGGCAAGTTGAAAAGATTTACTTACGTACGTGTGATGGGTAATTTCTATTTTGCCCCCTACTGAATTTGCAGAAAAAATGTTATCGTTTAGAATTTTCTTTTTTACTAACTGGGGTTGAATGTAATTTTTATTTGACCCGGTGTCAACCAAAATTTTTAAAATTTATCCACTCTTCGTCCTGCAATTAAAGTAGGGTAACGAAGAGTTTCTTTTTCGAAAACAAATCATAGTCATAGGGATAATATTCGCAATTTTCGACGGCGTATTGCTCGTGGGGTATAGGTGGGGTATTATCTTCATTGTCTAGTGAAGGTTGAGCTTCTTCTGGGCTTGACGTTACATGGTAATTGCGTTGGGCTTTTATAGGCGGGTTTGTTATATTTGGGTCGCCTTGTCTTTTCCCAGCGTATTTCAAATTTGGTCTATTGGCGTAGCTTATGGCATTTGTCCTGATGATAGGATCTATATCCATCGGCTCCGGTTTTGGGTGTGGCTTTTTAACTGTGGGCCTAGGAGGTGGGTTACAGCGTTGATTCTGCTGTTTTTGCTGCTGGTTGTAGTAGTTTGGCTGGTATCCTTATGGGTATTGTTGTAAGCCTTGATGCTTTGGTCCATATTGGTATTGTCGTCCGTTGAAGTTATTTTGTCCTTGTGGGTATTGTGGTCTGCTGAAGCTACTTGATCCTTGAGGGTAGTGTTGTGGCCTTTGAGGAAATAGATTAAATCGCTGTTGAGGTTTGTGTAAGTGTGCCAGTTCTGGATAGAACTGTGGTGGTTTTAGGTAATTTCGTGGTGGCAGTAGTGGTTTAATATTGTAGTTGTCGAATCCATTCTGATGGTTTGCGTGAGCACTTCTGAATTTTTGGTTTTCCAGCTTCAAGCACAGATGTAGTGCTTCTATAAGATCCTTCGGTTCCCGCATGCCTAATAATCGGGTGTCACCGTTAAGGCCTCCGACAAATGTGTCCAGAGCTTTTATCCTATACGTTTCCGTAACGAGTCTTATGGATTCCAGGCTTACTTGCATCATCCAATTTTGTTCAAAATCAGGGATAGGTGGCAATATACCTTTTGGTTATAGTCCTGAACTGAATGTCTGCCCTTGATTAGGTCTGGCATTTGGTACTCTAGTGTACCCAGGTCACCTTTATCAGCGCAATGTGTCGTGAGACACATTGAAATGGCCTTCCAATCTAGAGGGGTATTATAGGATTCGAGTGCGATATCAGCGCTACCCACAATTTTGTTCCTTATAACATTTAATATCCCAAAATATTTGGGAGTCCCTCTTGTGTGTTCGTAAATATGAAGGATTCTTTCAACGCTTTGAATTCTACTGGTTTCCCAGAAAATTCTCTTAACGATCTCACCACGTCGGGGATCTTATCAATCTCCGTGAGATAGTTTCTATGCTGTTCGTCGATAGTTTGGTTAGTAGTCGGTGTTGGTTTTGCCTCTGTCCCTACTATGCACAATGGTCTGAAATTTAAATTTTTTGGCATAAATCCAAAATAGTTTTTTCTTATTTAAAAAAAATAGGTGCGCAGTATTAATTGAGACATTTCAGTGGTCTAAAATACACAAAAAATTATTTGGATATGGAAACTCTGTGCTAAATATGAGCTGTAAAACATGATGCTTCTGAAGCAACAACAGTTGAGTCAAATATTGTAGGAAAACCGCCGTTCGATAATAGTTAAAAAGAAAAAAAGTGAATAAATTTATAATGGAAGAATATAAGAAAGGTTTCTATTTTTTAACTTAATGAAAAAAAATGTGGTTTATTATGTCATATCTGTATAGTGTGGAGTTTTGTTTAATAGCTTTTTTAACCAAAAATTTCGTATTTACCTGTGTTCTGTGGAGTGAAAGTTGTGTGTATTGTCCCGTACTGTTCCAGATTTTTATGTTCGGTGAAAGTTTGGAGTATGTTCTTTAAACTCATGTATGTAACATTTGCCCGTTTTTTCCCCATTTAAGTATATTTGTAATTTTCAGCAACCTTGCTTGAAGTTTGGATAGAGGGCGATCGCAAAACTAATGTTGTTATGGATTGGGTTTTTAAAAAAATTAATACTAATGAGTTAAGTTTAAAGAAAAAAGATGAAATAAGAAAAGAAATACAAAATTTATTAGCATATTTTAGCGAAAAATTATCAAAATGTAATCGTATGTTTAATAGATTTAAAGAGAAATACCCCCAGTGGGTTTCCGCAACAACTATTATTGAAATTTCTGAGAATGATTTTGAAAAACCCTGTTCAAGTAAAGCAGGACGGCCAAAGGTTAGCTACACAGATGCAACGGCTTAAGAGGCAGCTGGCAACTAATCTTTCTTGTGAAAACAATGACGATGTTGAATTTTTGATTCATGCAGCTACTGTTGCGGCAAAAAAATCAAAAGAAAGCGATTTAGTATTTATTTTAAAGAAAACTGCGCATCAAGCAGAACAAAGCGAAATAAGAGAGGTGTTTACCTCCAAAAAACCCGAAGCAGTTCCACTAACTCCAGAAGAAGCTCTCGCATTTTTACTTGAAAATGATTTAAGCAAAAGACAATATATCAACATGAGGTTGTTAAGTAAAGACAGGAATTGCAATATATTTGCAAGCTATGAGGAAGTAATTAAATGCAAGCTACTTTGCCGGCCTAAAGAGATATCTGTGTCGGAGTCTTCAGCAGAAGTGTCACTGCAAAATCTCTTAGACCATATCGCACAACGCATTCTTTTATTCCAAAAAGATGTTTTGAACGTCATGGGAGAAATTTCGAATGTTGTTTTAATTGCTAGCTATGGGTTTGACGGTACAACGGGACAAAGTATGTTTAAGCAAAGGTTTGAGACAAGTACACCTCAACTTTTTGACCAATCACTGTTTGTAACTACCATTATACCTTTACAAATGTTGGACAGTTCTGGCAAAATTATTTGGAGGAATCGCACTACGCAATCAATGCAGTTTTGCAGGCCATTAAAAATGCAATTCGCAAAAGAATCTACAGCTCTAATTCGATCAGAAAATAGTCAGCTAGATATGCAAATATCTTATTTAAATCCATTTGAATATTACCTTGATAACGGAGAAAAAATTATTGTCAATTAAGATTTGCATATGACTTTGATTGATGGAAAAGTACTAAATGTTATAACAAATACCAATTCTAATGAAAAATGCCCAATATGTGGTGCTACACCAAAACAATTCTTAACAACTAAAAATTTTAACTGTGATGTTTTTAAACCCAAACTCACATCACTTAGATATGGTATTAGCCCACTACATGCATGGATTCGAGTATTTGAATTCGTTGTACACATTGCTTATAACTAGAATCGGATTAAAAAAGTGGCAAATAAGGGAAGCTTCAGATAAAAAAGCATTCCAACTTCGTAAACAAGAAGTACAAAAGAGGTTTTGGGAAGAAATGGGCCTTCATGTAGATAAGCCTAATGCAAATGGTAGTGGAACATCAAATGACGGCAATACTGCCAGAAAAGCATTTAAAAATTTGGAACTCTTTTCTTTAATTACAAATATTGATATAGAAATTTTGAATAACTTTAGAGTTATATTAATTGCTATTTCCTGCGAGTATCCTATAGATACCACAAAGTTTAAAGATTTTTGCAAAAGAACTGCCTTCTTGTACATGGAAAAATATTTAAGGTTTCCAATGTCAGCAACAGTTCATAAAATAATAGTTCACGGCTCACAAATTATAAAAAATTGCGTAATTCCTGTTGGTTGTTTTGGTGAAAATAAGTCAGAAGCTCGAAATAAATTATACAAGAGAGATCGCATCGCATATGCAAGAAAAAATACCAGAAAAAATAATATGACTGATTTTTTCAATAGAGCAGTGGATTCTTCAGACTCCCTTCTTTCCAGCTGGTCTTTATCCGCTAGAGAAAAATATCGGAAAAGAGAGAAGCTACCAGAAGAAGTAATCCAATTGCTTGCACCTTCAAGTGAGCTTAAAATTTTCAACCAGTTGCCAGGGGGATCTGAATACGATTCGGATAATTCTGATTCCGATATACCGGAAGCAGACGTTGCGAAGAACGCTTTAGTTTTAGATACGAAAGACTGTGATTTCGAATGATTTGCTTGGTGCATATAACTTATATTCTATTCAAGTGAATTTAATAATTCCGTAACTTCTCTCTCATTTCAAATGTACAGTTAATGTTATTATAAAAATAATTGCTTCAGTAAAAAAATATGTATGCTCATACTTCTAAGAATTTATTGAATTAAATATTTGGAAAATAAAATTATTTGACCACTTTTGCCCATCATATGGAAATTTTTCATTTTATGAAACCAAATTTTTACTATAGGTCCACGGGAGGTACTCCTAGGGACTGGCCGATTTCAACTATTTTTCGTATCGTCGATGCGTATTACGAGAATAACTTATTTACCAATTTTCGTGAAGATATCGCAATTTTTGGAGCTGAAATTCAAAATTTTTTACTATAGGTCCAAGGGAGGTACCCCTGGGGAATGACCGATTTCAACCATTCTTGGAATTTTTCTTAACTAAGTTATATATAACCTGTATGCAAAATTTCAATGGCCTAGTACCACTCCTTCTAATTTATGCCTAAAAATTTGAATTTCAGACCATAGTGCTATGTCTTGTCCGTCCGCCTGTCGTTAGTATTTGTGTCACTAGGCTCCTCACTAGGTTTTGTAGTTCGGGTGAGGGTTGTAGTGCAGGGGTGGGCTGTGGGCTTGGGACTGGATTTGGGTTTGGATTTGGATTTAGGGTTGGGTTAGCATTCCCTAAGAGCGATTGTCTTATTAGGTTATTTGGGTTTGTCATTTTGAGAAAAAAGAAAAAAAATTTTTTTTCACGATTTATGGTTTACTATTAGTGATTTATATTTTATTTTACAAATATTTTTTTCAGGATTTGTGATTAATATTTCCGATTTATATTTTATTTTACTGTGCTTCTTTTAAATGGAAACCAAAACTAAGATTTTATCTAATATCTAAATAACTTACAAGAGTAATTGAGTTCTCATTCTGCTGCTGATGCCCCCGAGTGTGTTCCTTTTTCCTGTGCTGCTACTAAGGGATCTACTAGGCTACTCCGTGGTTGTGGTATAATCGATATTTGTGTGGTTGGTTTTTGCTGATTTTTGATAGTTAAGGTCCTCTTTACAATAATTTTTGATGATTTTTGATGATTAGGGTGGGCTCATTGGCCTCTTTACAATAATTTTTGATGATTTTTTTCCTGTAACGTTTAATTATAGTCTATTTCGGGGATCGCAAATAAGGTTCGTTTATTAAATTTCGTTTAGGTTTGCTTCCCTTAAATTATTTTGTTTAATTTTATTTAGAAGTTGCTTCATTCACTTCACTTTATTTGTTACTTCGCTTATTGTTTAGAGTCACTTTAATTAATTTTATTTTTTTTGCCGGGTATAATTTTCGCGTCGGGCGCCAAACAAGGCAGTTTTTATTCTAGCTTCCAACCGAGTACGCCACAGAAATGAGACTGACTATTCAAATTGAATAATTGAAATATTGAAGGTAAAATTTAATTGTGAAAGCAACTTGTTTGTTAAAATATTCCAGACGCTGGTGTCAGCACTTTGCATTTTACCGGATGCGCGTGCAACTGGTTAGTGCGAAATAATTCGGTTGTTGCGCTAATACTTTGAAAGGCAAACTGGTCAGTAATTTATTATGTGTTAACTTGTACAAATCAACAAAATATTTTTTATGAAGCGAGTTTTAACATAAATTTGTTTAATTACTTCTTGTGGTGTTGTAATGGGCACATTTTTATGCACCGCGAACGTCGTTAAACCATTTAAACCCTCTTTAATTGTATAAGAAGAAGGGATAAATAAGATAGGATATCCAACTACTGTAAAGCTAATTACCTATCAATATTTTCAATACTTGATTCATAGATAAGTTTTTAACCTTTTCAGAGTTTTTTTACCTGAGAACTTGCATAAGCCCCAACTATGATGTCAGCCTAGAAGTCCAACGAAGATGCGCTTTTGCAAACAAGTGCTACTGAGTAGGCAAATGAGAAGTGAAGCCCTCTCGAGGAATGAAAATAGCACTCATTAAGTCACGTTTACCCGTACTCGTCCTGCTTTATGGTGCAGAAGCTTGGCGACCGACAACATCTGATGAGGCGGCTCTAGCAGTATTGGAGAGAAAGTTGTTTGAAAGATTTACAGACCCTTACCCTTAGATTTAATGTCGACCTGCATGAGCTATGTGCAGACACCTACATAGTCTAACGAATTAAAACCCAGCGGATTTTTTGGCTGTGTGTGTTTGGATGCTGTGTGAATCAATGAAGATGCTCCGGACCAGAAAGTATTATTTTCGGCACCCGCCGGTGGTCGCAGAGAAAGAGAGAGACCAACACTTCTATGGAAGGACCGAATTGGAGCCCGTTTTGCGATTCTGTGGTGTTGCCATTTGGCACCAGTTGCAGAAAGAAGAAACGATTGGCGAGGTATGTTGGACGGCCAAAATCGTTGAGAGGGTTAAGCGCTATTTAAAGCAGAAAAAGAGTTGAAAAGGTGCATACTGCTGTTGAAGTGGAAACGGGGTAGTTAATGTTTAGATGCGTAATAGTTACGGTTGCTGGGGATCCGTAATTTATTACTATTTCTTCGTGTCGTTTTGTATCCTGCAATTTAGGCACAGAAATATTTAAATATGTAACCAATTTAGTTCAGAAAATAACTTTGCAATCCAAAAATTCCGATGGTCTTGTAAAGCGTTTTAGCGACGATCGGCGAACGAAACGTAAAAGATAAAGTCAATAGGCCATAAAAGCAGAGAACGTTGAAATGAATCGTTTCGGCGGCAATAACGAGCGAAATTGTTTCTTTATTGCATATTTCACTCCTTTTTGTAAATTAAAACAAACACAACCTTTTAAAGTGAAAGCCGAAAACAAAAATAGTAGAAATATGATGGCCGCCTACATGACAGCTGTCGGTCATGCGGCGAATTGGTGTGGGGTGATTTACGCATGACCTTGAGAAACACCGCCAGCTCGGTCAGAATTGGCAAGTACCTCTTCGAGCCGTTCGAAACTAAACGAGGTTTCAGACAGGGTGACCCCCTATCGTGCGATTTCTTTAATTTAATGCTGGAGAAAATAATACAAGCTGCAGAACTTAACCGCGCTGGAACAATATTTTATAAAAGCGTGCAACTGTTGGCATATGCTGACGATATTGATATCATTGGCCTTAACAACCGCGCCGTAACTTCTGCTTACTCCAAATTAGAAAAAGAAGCGGAGAAAATGGGATTGGTGGTGAACGAGGGCAAAACGAAGTACCTTCTGTCATCATGCAAAGAGTCAGTGCATTCGCGCCTTGGCAACCAAGCCACTGTTGGCAGCAATAATTTCGAAATAGTAAAGGACTTCGTTAACCTGGGAACCAGTATTAATACCAACACTAATGCGGCCGCCGTGGTGTGAAGGTAGTGTTGCCGGCCTACCACACCGAAGGTCCATGGTTCGAGCCCTGGTACAGGTAACATCAAAAGTGATTTGAAAAAAAGTTTTTCAAAACGGGGTCGCCCCTCGGCAGTGGTTTGGCAAACTCTCCGAGTGTATTTCTGCCATGACAGGCTTCTCAGCAAAAATTCGTCTCCTTTGTAGATGCCGTTCGGAGTCGGCAAAAAACTGTAGGTCCCACCAATTTGTAGGGAAAATTAAAATCGGCACACCACAAATTGGAAGAGAAACTTGGCGCAAAAATCTCTTAGGAGGTTTATGATGATATACCTGTTGTATATCGCGCCATAGAGATAGAGAATGTTAGCCTAGAAATCCGACGAAGAATTACTCTTGCAAACAAATGCTACTTCGGACTGAGTAGGCAATTGAAAAGTAAAGTCCTCTCTCGCCGAACGAAAATAAGACTCTACAAGTCACTCATCGCACCCGTCCTGCTATATGGTGCAGAAGCGTGGACGCTAACAACATCTGATGAGGCGGCTCTGGGAGTATTCGAGAGAAAGGTTCTTCGAAAGATTTGTGGACCTCTACGAGTTGGCGACGGCGAGTACCGAAGAAGATTTAATGATGAGCTGTATGAACTTTACGCAGACGCCGACATAGTTCAGCGAATTAAAACACAGCGGCTTCGCAGGCTAGGCCACGTAGTGCGAATGAGCGAAGATGCTCCAGCCCAGAAGGTATTCTTATCGGCACCCGCCGGTGGAAGCAGAGGAAGAGGCAGACCACCACTCCGATGGAAGGACCAAGTGGAGACCGATTTGCGATCCCGCGGTGTTTCCAATTGGCGCCAGTTGGCGCAACGAAGAAACGACTGGCGAGCTATGTTGGACGGTCAAAATCGCCCAGGCGGTTAGATGACCATTTAAAGAAAGAAGAAGATTTACGCGTGGTTGCCACACGTCCCAAATTTAATATGTAAATCGTAAGGGGAATTCATACATTGGAGTGATTAAATATAGGATAATATAATATAATGTAACACGGCGACGGCGAGTTGCTGCTCGACAGCGCGGTTCGTGGTGACGTGGTGGCGGAGGTATTTCCGCTAGAGGTGGTGCGACGTACGCGGGTTGGCGACCTCCGGTGTCCCGATGAAGAAATGTGTGATGGTGCTGCCGGCACACCCGGTAGCTTTCTGTGGAGATGCACTGGTTGGTGCGATGGGACAGCGCTAAGCAGTTGGTGCAATACTGATGTGCCCTGGAAATTAGGAAGCGTTGTTGAGGCTGCATGGCCGTAAACACTGTGCACATCAGTAGCGCGTGATGACGCATACACAACCTACATTTCTGGTAATCCGGTACGGGTTCGCTACGGCGCGGGCGGGCTTCGGGCAGGGTCACCCTCGGTGACAATGAGTGGCGTGGTGTTGGAACCGGAGGGCGTTGACGATCCATCTGTCGAAAGAGAGAGTAATATATATGAATAGTAGTTATACGCCTGGGATTAAGCATAGGTTTGGGGAGTGCCTAAGTTGTTGCCTGAGTGCTTACGATAGTACGAGCTTTGTGGACTGTATTAAGTTAGGGAGGGGGTAGTGGGAACCGAGGGCCCTCCTTACTCTCAGATGACGGTAGAAAGCACAATTTAGTGAGAGGTCTCGTGAGAATACCGTTCTGGGTGCGGACGTCTACAACACGAATGTGCCCGTCGCGTCCTGGGTGTAGACCTTCTAATCGACCTAGTCGCCACTCGGTGGGAGGTAACGTCTTTTGAAGGTCGATGAGGTAATCAGTTTTCCAGCGTTTGCTGAATTGATGATGCAAAACTTTCAGTCGTTCCAACCTATTTATCAGAGAGAGATTTTCGTGATTCGGTTCGGGAAAGGAGAGCATTGGTGCTCCTCGAAGAAAATTACCTGGCGTGAGGGCGGTGAGGTCATTCGGGTCCTGAGAAAGCTGGGAGATGGGACGAGAGTTAAGTACGGCTTCTATTCGAATTAATAAAGTCGAGAACTCCTCGAAGGTAAAGCTGTGAGTTCCGGCGACATTTTTAAATTGCGTTTTAAAGCTCTTGACAGCGGATTTCCATAATCCGCCCATGTGAGGTGCCCCGTGGGGTATAAACTTCCAGTTGATTCCTTGGGGGGCGTACTTCTGTACGATATCCGGCGATACTTCTTTCAGGAACGATACGAATTCCAATTCGGTAGCACGTTTGGCGCCGTTGAATGTTTTGCCGTGTCGCTCATCATCTGGTTCGGGTATCCTCGGCGTCCTACAAATCGGGCGAAGGCAGCAAGAAAATCCTTGCTGGTGAGGTCTGAGCATAATTCCAGGTGGACTGCTTTGGAGGTAAAACAGACAAAGATGGCCACGTATCCCTTTACGAGGGTTTGAGATCGGAGCATGGATGCTTTCAATTAAAATGGGCTAGCGAAATTCACACCAATCGTGGTGAAGGTGGAGCGAATTTACAACGTTCGGGGGGCAAGGCTGCCATAATTTGTGATTGCGTTTGTTGTTTGTGAGTGGTGCTGACTTTGCACTGGAATATGAATTTTTTGATCAGTGGTTTGAGACGGGCAATGTAAAATTCTTATCTTAAGATTTGTTGCATGAGACGAGCTTCCGCATGTAGGAGCAGTTCGTTAAGGAATCTTATATATAGAGTACAGAGCCGAGACTTTTCAGGTAGGGTGATGGGATGACGCTTATTATAAGTGAGGGTTGCATGGGCTAGTCGGCCATTCACTCGGAGGACTCCTCTCTTGTCTAGGAAGGGATTGAGTACGAGTAGATAGCTCCGTTTTCCAATGGGGTTTGAGTCTTCTAGACATGATCTTTCAAGAGCTAAGTATCGAGTTTGGGTCATTATGATCAGACGATGTTTCGATCTTATGAGATCGGCATGAGTTAGAGAGGGGTCGGCTGGGTCATTAATACCGTGTACCGCGTCTTTTAGCCCACGTACAAATTTGAGAACGTAAGCTATTTATTACACGTATAGCACGAGGGTAGGAAGAGAACCGATCTAAGAGATCTTCCGTCTCTTCCGTAGCATGTAGAGCTTCTACTATACGTGACTCTGGGGGGTTGGCGTTGCGAACTGTTGGTTGAGGCCAATCTTCGGGGGGTTTGGAAAGCCACTCTGGACCATTCCACCAGATGGCAGAATTGGAGAGATCGACTGGCGTACAACCTCGGGTTCCCAGATCTGCGGGGCTATCTTTACTTCGCACGTGTCGCCAAGGGACATTACCTACGAAGTCTATAATCTGGGCTGTTCGATTGGAGACATAGGTCTTCCATGAGTGAGGCGACCACATGGCCAACTTTCTTCTAGTGAGGCCGAGAGGGGGTTGCACTACTGCGACTAGTTTGGCTAGTAAGAGAGCTCCGCATAGTTCCAGGCGCGGCAGACTTATAGTTTTGAGAGGAGCCACTTTGACTTTGGAGACTAGGAGGTGAGAGAAAACTTGAGTGCCGACAGTAGTTCGTTGTATATCTGAGATTGGCTACAGATTTCTGGATAATTGCGTCCATTTTACGAGACGTATCGGTTTGACCCGTTCATCCCAATCCGTCCCTTCTAACCATAATTCCTGCATCAGGATTTTTGCCTGTATCATGACTGGCGTCAGCCACCCTCCGGGGTCGAAAAGTTTTGCGATTGAGGAGAGTATTTGCCGCTTGGTGGCTGGTGTTGAGGCTGGGTCTGAGCCCACAGTATATGAGAAGGTGTCCGAGAGTGCAGTCCATTGAATTCCTAGGGTTTTGTCGGTACTACTTTTCTCGAACTCGAGGAAGTCGGTTTCAAGTAAGTCCGCCTTGGGAATTTGTTTGAGTATGTCCGGATGGTTTGACGTGATCTTTTTTAAAGGGAAGCCGGCTGAGTTGAGAGCAGCAATCGTCTCTTTTAGGGTTTGCTCGGCTAAGGGCAGATCATGACTGCCGGATAAGATATCGTCAGCATACGTCTCGGACTTTAATATTGGGGCTGCGCGTGGACGGGAGTTGGCTATATCTTTCGGCAGCTCCTGTAGCGTGTGCATAGCCACGGAGGTAGCGCAGTTCACCCCAAAGGTGACCGTTTTCAACTTAAAGTCCTTTATTGGACTGTCGTCAGGATTTCGGAATATTATCCGTTGGTAGTCTCGGTCATCGGGGTGTAAGAGAATCTAGCGGTACATTACATCGCCATTAAACACATATTTATATGTCCGCCATTTTAACAACATAAGTCGGAGATCGGGTTGGAGGGTTGGTCCGCTACATAACACATCGTTAAGGGAGTGACCGGAACCTGACTTCTTGGAAGCATTGAATACAACTCTGACTTTTGTTGTCTTTTTGTCCACTCGAGTTCTGGGTATCTCCTCGATTTCCCTGAATTTTCTCAGCTGTTCCTTGAGCTGAATATTTGTAACTTCCCATGCTTGCGAGAAATGTGCTCCAACCTTTTCGGGAGTTCCATCCAAAGATTGTATTTTGGGCTAGCAGGCGGGGAGAGATCTTTTCTATGCCATTTAGCATTATTTGAGGGCTAAGAGCACTACCCAATACCAGATCGATTTGGGATGGGTTCTGGGAGTTCTGGTCTGCTAATTTGAGATGGGACCAATTGTGTCTTTGGCTGTCATTCAGCCTGAATGTTAGGAGCTGTCTAGTGAGCCGGGAAAGCACTATTGCCTGGGCCTTTATTCTCACCTTATTGTCATTTACGACTAGGGTCAACGAGACAACTTGTTGGATGTTTGTACCACTCCGCTTCCCATACCCGATATTTCAAACAGGGAGTGAGTATAGCGAAGCCCGAGTTTGGCCTGAGCTTTGGCGGATATGAAGCTTCTTTCGGAGCCTTTGTCCAATAAGGCTCTAAGCTTGAATAGATCCCCTCTTTGTTCTACCAAGACGGTTGCTGTTGGGAGTATGGATTGGTTATCATTTTCAGCATGGAGTGACTGAACTTGGGAACTGTTGGGCGTAGAGGGCTCAACTTCCTGGGGTACCACCTAGCTGGCGTCCTGAACCCTGGGATTGCTGGCTTCTATTGTGGCTACCTGGGATCGTGTCCTTTGAACTCCGGAACTCGTGCTGGGGGTTGCTGTGTCATGAAGGGTTGTGTTATGCCGGCCTTGGCAGTGCATGCACGCTCTCGGGCTTTGGCAGTCTTTTAGCACATGAGTCTGCGCTAAGCAATTTTCGCAAATATTATTTTCTCGTACGAATTTTTTACGCTCTGTGTGATTTGGTTTGCGTAAGGGAGTTGTTGCTGTGGTTTTGGGGTTGAGCCTGCCTGAACTGGTGATTGTTCTGACTGGGGTGAGGCCTTGAGAAGTTTGTGGAGGGTGGATTATATCGGGGTTTGGCTGGTCGCCATTGATCCACCCTTTCCACTATCTCGTATCGAGTGGTCAGAAACTTGGTCATTTGGGACCAGTTCGGGAGGTCTCTTCTGGAGCTTAATGATTGCTCTGACAGGGCAACTGTATTCTCTGGAAGCTTTGAGGTTACCAGATACATTAATATGGAATCCCAACTATAGGTTTCGACTTGTTGTGTCGCTAGAATTTGGAGACAGTTGTTTACTGAGGATTGTAACCTCTGGATCTCATCGCTGTTTTCCGATTGAATCGCTTTTAAATTTATTAGAATTCGAATTTGATTATCGACCAGGAATCTTTTGTTTTCGTAACGCGACTTGAGAGCTTCCCATGCTAGGGCAAAATTGTCGTCCCTTAACGGGAGTTGTTCGTTGTTCCACTATTTGACCTGCCTTTCCTTTAGTCTTATGTCTGAGGTGATACAGTTTCTGGGCACTGGAGAGTTTCGAGTGGTTGATATAGACCGCCGTGAACATGTCTCGGAAGGACGGCCATTGATCCTACCCTCCATAAAAAATTTCTGTATCACATGGGGGGACTTTCAGGTTCATATGGGAGGACTCTTGGGGGGTTGTGGTTGCACTTGAGGCGCAGGGTTACTCAATGCTTTGAGTTGGAGTTGGTCACCTATTTGAGCTTTGGTGTCCTCATATGCAATTAGGCAAGTTCGGTATTTACCGAAACCGGCGGACTTAAAGTCCTTGGGGAGGTCCTGGTCATCAGTCTCTACTACTACATCATAAGTGCTCTGTACTCTAGACCACAAAACGTCTATGTTTTTGTCTTTTAATTTTAGGGCTGTCTCGGTATTGTCTTGAATCGGGGTTGAGCGGAACCGAGTGCAGTCATCCGTAAAATTATCCGTTCGGAAATAAATTTATTCTCGGCGACGGTAGTCATTTTGAAAAGGGATTTATTTAGTTTTATGGTCGCAATTTTGGGAATTATTTGGAGAGACTGCTGCTTTTATATACAAAAAAAAATGTGATGGGGGTTTTAGCGGTCTTGTACCACTGTTCACAGGATATATATCGTTCAACCACTTTATTTATATATATATGTGCGTTTGAGTATACGGATATGTACTTTCGTGAGCGATAGTTTGGGCAAAATGTATAATATTATTAATTGATTTTTTGGGAATTATAACACTATTTATCGTGTTTCTTTAATTGGATATGACCCGATATTGTGCTTGATAAACTTGGGAGAATTTATTTTTCGTTTAAACAGTAAAATAAAGTAATATATTTTTATGAGGTGATATTGGCTATGAGGCCCACTGTGTTTTGATTGTATATAATTTTGTACCGCAAGGAATTATAGTGTTTAATTTAACACTGTACGAGTATGAGTGAGAGTTTTCGCCGTATGGAATTTGGGTTCACCGAGATATTAAACTTGGTGCGAAAAATTTGTTTTTGGCGGGAGCCAACAAATTGAAATTTGGGAATTGTAATTTGGGGATTATTTTATATTATAATATATTATATGGGCAGCAGCTGGTTTCTTCAATGGCGAAGAAGGACCATTAGTTAATGTTTGGATGCGTAATACTTACGGTTGCTGGAGATCCGTAATTTATTACTATTTCTTCGTGTCCTTTTGTATCCAGCAATTTAGGCACAGAAGTCTTTAAATATGTAACCAATTTAGTTCAGCAAATAACTTTGCAATCCAAAAACTCCGATAGTCTTGTAAAGCGTTTTAGCAACGAGCGGCTTACGAAACGTAAAAGATAAAGTCAAAAGGGCAAAAAAGCAGAGCACGTTGAAAGGAATCGTTTCGGTGGCAATAACGAGCGAAGTTGTTCCTTTATTGTACATTTCACACCGTTTTGTAAATTAAAATAAACACAACCTCTTAAAATGAAAGTCGAAAACTGTAATGCGGCGAATTGGTAGGGGTGCTTTACGCGTGGTTGCCACACGTCCCGAATTTAATATGTAAATCGTAAGGGGAATTCATACATTGGAGTGATTAGATATAGGATAATATAATATAATTAAATGTAACACATGCATTATAATGAATAGTATGTACAATTCATGAGGAAATATAAAGGGTGTTTTTTTTAGGGGTATAGAACTTCGAATTGAAATAAAACACAAGAAAATCGTTTTAAGGTCCATCAATTTGACTTTATTGGAAGGATAATTTTATGCCATTAATGCTTAAATATGATTTCGGGCATGTGGCCGCCGCGGCTGGCTCGAATAAAGCCAATTCTACAGGTCCAATTTTCAACCACTTTTTCGAGCATATGGGGCCGTATGTCGGCAATAACGCCACGAATGTTGGCTTCCAATTCCCCTAACGTTTCTGGTTTGTTGGTGTAGACGAGCGACTTCACATATCCCCAAAGAAAATAATCCAATGGTGTCAAATCACACGACCTTGGTGGCCAATTGACAGGTCCATTCCGCGAAATTATGCGCTCATCGAATGTTTCCTTCAATAAATCGATTGTGACGTGCGCTGTGTGGCATGTAGCGCCGTCTTGTTGGAACCACAACTCATCCACATTCATGCCATTCAATTCGGGAACAAAATAGTCGGTTATCATGGCTCTATACCGGTCTCCATTAACGGTAGCTGCCTCTCCAGCATTATTGCGGAAGAAGTATGGCCCAATGACTCCACCAGCCCATAGAGCACACCAAACAGTCAGTTTTTGTGGATGTAATGGATTCTCTTCACTCCACATGCGGCAATTTTGCTTGTTGACGTAGCCGTTCAACCAAAAATGAGCCTCATCACTGAACAAAATTTTGCGATGAAAATCAGCATCGAAATCAATCTCATTTTCGGCCCATACACCAAAATCACGACGCATTGCATGGTCTCGCGGCTTTAATTCTTGCACAAGCTGGATCTTGTAAGGTCGCAAGCCAAGATCTTTGCGCAAAATCTTCCATAAAGTTGATGGACAAAGCTCCAATTGCTGTGCACGGTGGCGAATCGATTCATTCGGGTCCTCTTCAACACTTTGCTCTACAGCGGCAATTGTTTCTTCGGTATCACATAGAGTAAACGTAGTGCGAAAACGATCCATGGTTAACCGAATTAATTGCTCTGATGGACGATTATGTCGACCATAAAATGGACGGAGCTCACGGTAAACTTCGCGAACTGAACCATTATTTTCGAAATAAATTTGCACGATTTGCAAGCGTTGTTCTTTTGTCAACCTGTTCATGATGAAATGGCAAACCAAACTGAACATAAATGACATTAGAGTTGCCAGATTTGACCACAAAATGCCAGTTTTATCTCTATTCGAAAAACAAACCTGTAAAAAAACACCCTGTATATAGTGAGTATTACGTTATGAACAATTCATGAAATATGTATATGTATAATGAATATTATGTTTCTGGGATTGGGACGTGTGGCTACTGATGTCGCGTAAGCACGGGGAGAGGCAAACATTTGGCTGCAATCTGTATAAGTTATATTTTGGTTTTGAAAACGTGGATAGTAAAATTCATCAAGCTTAAATTAATTTGTGGCATTTTCTTCACTGTGATTTGTTGCAAACTCAAAGCGAAATCTCTAAAGATAGTTTTATGTTGAGTGAATCAAATATCTATTTCCATTATTATATGATCAATAAACGCATAGAAAACAGAAATCTTGAAATAAACATCTGGCTTACAAGCTTGCAGATTCGGAGTAGATTTGTATCGGTTCTTTTTGATTTCAATATCCATGTCGTCTGCATTTTTTCACAAGTTCTGAACAATTTTTCAAAGCAATGTTCGTCGGAACGCCACTTAGTCTTTTGCGAAATCCACTAAAAAAAATTGTTTTTAATGTTGACCTAAGAATTTGATAATGCTTATCAATGAGAAAATGTTGAAATTTTATAAATTTTTCCTCTTTTCCATAACAAAACTGACACCATAAAATTATAAATAAATGCCCATGATTGACGCTATTTTTTGCCAACTTCACCCTCGCATTTTATTATAAGTGTTAAAATGTAATAGGTCATAAAACTGCATATCCAAATTTTTTATAAAAATTCGAATCAAAAAGTGTGGAACTTTGATGAAACTTAATTAAAATTTCTTAGGTTTTGTACAAAGTTTGAAATTTGTTCTTGCATGTTTTTTATTAGAAAATGGGCTATACTTTTATAGAAAACGTTTAAAAAATGTCGTCGCTATCTATTTTCTGCCACTGTTTGCTCTGATCAAATTAATGAGCCTGCACACACTATCATTTTCAGACCTTCTTAATTCGAATTGTTATATACGTGAGAGATAAGGGAGTAGAGGGATTTCAGACCGGGAAAATTACGGTATTACTTCGGTCTGTTATTTTGTTACTAACAGAACTAATGTGCACGCATACTTCGAAACAGGTTTTATCGTCTTGAAAGCCCAGTGAAAATTGTAAAAGGTCTGAAAAGGATGAGTATAGGCGTAATATTCAAACGCATATTCCACGAACTGATAATTTCATACATTCATAAAAAAATACTTGGCCATTAGTCTAATACAAGGTGGCGCAAAAGTAATCCTCCTATCAGAAAATGCTATAAATTTTGCGATTGGCCCCTAAAGTCAGTTCTGTTTTGACATTTGTGTAGTAAACACATGCGAAATACACGTTAATAAACAATGTTACGCTACACTGCTCCAGAACGCGGAATATTGCTGACTATTTATTTGACCAATAATCGGTCGGGGCCAAACGGTTACTGTGAATGGTGAGCGCTACAGAGCAATGATCAACGAGTTCTTTTTGCCGCAACTTGATGAATTGGGATTGGAAAACATGTGGTTCCAACAAGACGGTGCAACAGCACACACTGCACGTGCCACAACCGATATGCTGAGCATCGGAAGCTTACTTTTGCGCCACCTTGTATAAGAAAATTATAAATCAGAAGTATAAATTGGTATTGTGTTCGAATTCGAATCTTTTGAAAATATCACAAATTCAATTGCATTTTTGTAGGTACCACTACAAAGTAGTAAATAAAAAGATGATACAAAAATTTTAAGGACTACCTTTCTACAAGGTGGCGCAAAAGTAAGCTTCCGATGTTCAGCATATCGGTTGTGGCACGTGCAGTGTGTGCTGTTGCACCGTCTTGTTGGAACCACATGCTTTCCAATCCCAATTCATCAAGTTGCGGCAAAAAGAACTCGTTGATCATTGCTCTGTAGCGCTCACCATTCACAGTAACCGTTTGGCCCCGACCGATTATTGGTCAAATAAATAGTCAGCAATATTCCGCGTTCTGGAGCAGTGTAGCGTAACATTGTTTATTAACGTGTATTTCGCATGTGTTTACTACACAAATGTCAAAACAGAACTGACTTTAGGGGCCAATCGCAAAATTTATAGCATTTTCTGATAGGAGGATTACTTTTGCGCAGTAACCGTTTTTCACCGACCGATTATTGGTCAAATAAATAGTCAGCAATATTCCGCGTTCTGGAGCAGTGTAGCGTAACATTGTTTATTAACGTGTATTTCGCATGTGTTTACTACACAAATGTCAAAACAGAACTGACTTTAGGGGCCAATCGCAAAATTTATAGCATTTTCTGATAGGAGGATTACTTTTGCGCCACCTTGTATTTATGTCCCCCAAAAACAGCAGCAAAATTTGTTCTTAAACAAAGAAATGGTATCTGTGACTTTTAGTTTCGAGATTACCAATTGTAATCAATTTCTGTGATTTCAAAATATAAATTGCCATTGGCGCCACTCCGTGAAAATATAATAAATCGGAATATGGGTGTATTTAACAAACACTTTGGTTTGAAGGTTTTCTATTTAATTCGACTTATGGAGCGAATAAAAATTTGTTTGTTGTTGTAAAGAAAAATATATGTAAAAGTGCTGTTTCCAAGTTGCATACAATACAGTCATGACCTGATGGTAAAATATTGAATTTATTTATAAATTTGGACCGAATGGACAAAAAGAACTATAGCAGCCATAATTTATGAGATAGAAACTTACCTCCTACTACAAATATCCAAAGTTCTTGCACTAAAAGCACTTTTGGAAGCTTCTACCCGTTGCCCCGTAAACTAAAGAATTGCAGATTATTTTGGTACATTTTTCGTTGTCTTAGTCCGGCCTTCTGTGAACAAATAAATATCCAATGCGAGCGAAAAAATGATAGAGTAAAACGAAGTCCCGTATCAAGTCATCTTTGCTTGATGTATATTGGAACGATTTTCCGCCATGCCTTGTCAAACGTAACGAGACTAAACACTGAGGATGGCGGAACGCCGAAACCTGTTTGTTACAAAACCAAATTTGACAAGGGATGACGGAAAATCGTTCCAATATACATCAACTTTCCACCCTGTCGGAAAATCAACAAAGCAAACTAAATCATATCTGCTTGTTGCGATGAACAAATTTGGAAGATACGTGTATGATGTTTTATATCTTTCTTACTCTTCCGACACCGCGCAATATACAAACGTCTCACCCAGCAAAATACTGGCCCATCCCCGCCCTAAAGTAATCAGAGCTGCTGATAATATGATATAATATTTTACACATGCATATATGAAAGAAACTTACGTAAAGAACAGCATATGCTCAATAGCACATCTCCAGAGATATCTACATGATGCACCTGATGTGCATTTAAATCCAAATGCAAGTTTTTTCTGTGGAATATATGTGTATATCAAAAATTCTTTCATGAAAATGTTACACAATGGTCATTTATCAATAAAAATTATGTAAGGAAGTCAATGTTCGCCAAAATCTAATAATATGTCCTAATTGTGAGATATTGTGACATCCCACCTACAACGCTGACGTTTTTAAAGCAAAACTGGGTGATAAGGATTACAATTACAGGACGATTACGGTATTGGGAATTCCAGCTATTTTGAAACTAAGATTATGAGTTTAGTAATTGTAACTTTAAAAAAGTTGATTCACCATTACTGCAATACGAAGCAGTGTTTTCTATTAACGCTCACGTTGTCGCAATCTCATCACTTTTAAAATAACCATTACCATTGTTGTTTAGGATTTATTTATAAAATATAAGTGAATATCACAGTTATTCATTTTTAAAGTATTAAAATTCAGGAAAGCTAACTTTGGCAAAGGATAAGGCACGATACGCTCAAGACTAGAATCCATAGTATATTATGAAGAAATATTAAATATTTTGTGTCTTATTTTTAGTGCATTTTCATAAGAAATAAGATCCATGTACAAAAAAAAAACACGAACCATTACTGCGTCATATTAGCAGTGTTTTCTATTAACGCTTACGTTATCGCAATCTCATCCCTTTTAAAATAACCATTACTATCGTTGTTTAGGATTTATTTATAAAATACAAAGAACGTTGAAACAATAAGAAGGTCCAACGCCAAACATCGCACGCTACTAATTCACAGGTAGGGAATTCACCACGCGGTAAGAAAATTCAACCCCATAAGAATTACATTGGTTCAACATTTCTTACCAGGCGGTGAATTCCCTTTCCGTGAATTAATAGCGTGCGATGTTTGGCGATGGACCTTCTTATTGTTTCAACCTTCTTTGTAAAATACTAGCTGACCCAACAGACGCTGTCCTGCCAATCTACTGTCGGCAAGCAGTAAACAACGTCACAAACACAACCACAGTGTGATTTTAAAATGTTAAAATGACTTTTTCGTCATTTTAAAATTAAAACTCCGTCCTAGAAATAAAATATATTTTAAGTTGACTATGACATACATGAAATTATGTTTATTTTAAAATCATGTTTGTGTAGATGGAACTCTATTTTAATTTTACTATGACTACGGCCCAGTGAATTCAAGATATCTACAGGACGGTGCATTGGTGAATTACCTACCATCGATTTGACCGCAGCCACTTACCTTCGCTGTTTGAACTTCTTAGGCCCGGTTTTTCAGTCCTTGGTTAAGCTCAGTTTAAACTAAGTTTGCTTAAACTCGGCATACATTTAAACTCCAGTTAAACTGCAGAGCGGTTTTTCAGTGTGAGTTTAAGGCCGCTTTTAATATTTGCTTTTTATACGGCAACATTGGTTTTTTCTTTATCTAGATACGGCAAGAGATAATATTTGTATACTTATTCAACGCCATTGCTTCTCCTCAGTATTGTAATAGTTAGCATTTCGCCAATTTCTGCATCACTATAATCACTTTCGTCAGATGATATATCCAGTATTTAATTAAATATAAAAATATCGTCCTTTCTTAATTGCGTTCAGCTTATTGTTTCACAACCAAAACCATCAAATATGCAAAACAGCTGATAGGTTAACTAGAGTTTAACCCTGCCAAATTGGCCGCTTAAACTACGTTTAAACTTCGTTTAAAGTTGACTGAAAAACTGCGTAACAAGTTTAAGCTTAGTTTAACTGACAAATTGAGTTGAACTTGCACTGAAAAACCGGGCCTTATTGTTTTACGTTCTTTGTATTCCTATAATTTTGATAACTTTTGGGCGATCAAGTTATTTCCCCCATCACATCTCTTAAGTGTAACTCTGAGCAGGAAAAAATCTATCTTTATAAGAGGCGTTATCCGGCCGAGGTGATCCTGAGGCAGATAAAAAATGTTACCTGTAAATGCAACAACGATTTGAGCCAGATAGACCCGTATAGACGTCTGGTACAATTTGTGAGCAAGGTAATTTTGCTGGTTTCTTATCTTTAGTATGGACACACTACCTTTTGATTAACCTAGTTTTTCACTAACAGATGCCGCTGGTGAGCTGTGATTAACATATTTCATCATTGAGTGTTCATAATGTAGTTTTTTTTGGGTTTCGTGCTAAACGCATTAATGTTTTATGAAAAGTTGTTATGTTCAAAAGAACAAAGGCAGAAAAACATCAATAATTAAATTAAGAATTGCATAACGGTTAACTGCGTTTATTTATTATAGTTTACAAATTATCGGTTGTCTCTAAAAATTTTTCCTATTCTATTCAATTAAACAACTTTTAATAATTAATTAAAAATGATAATAATTTTTATAAAAGTTAAAAAAATGTGAAAATTTGCATGAAACGGTTTGCCTTGGGCTCTTTTCATGAATACTTAAAAATGTGCAGGCCGTAAAATCAACAAAACTTGTTGGTACAAAAAAGCGGTACAAATTATTGTTTACAGGTTTAGCTGTGGTTTACATATTATTGTTTACAAGTTTAACTGCGGTTTATAAATTATTGTTTTATAATTGTTGTTTGGCACGTCTGCAAAGGTAATAATAATGTTATGCCTGAATTTGGGTTTTTTATATCTTCAAGATATATATGAAACTTCCGTTAATAAAATAAATGTCAAGTTATACAAAGTAAATAGAGGCACACAAAACACAGAATACAATGCTGGAAATGTCACAGGGTGATCAACACTAATTAACATATAACCAATTAACATATAATTTAAAATTATCATATTATCATCGTATCCTTAAAAGAATATCATGATCGTTAGTACTAAACTAAAATATTTGGGGTATTATTTTAATATTGTGGATGCCCTGGCTCTACATGAAATGAAAAGCAATCGCGCTGACATCTACTTCTGATGTCTACTAATGATCAGGAGTGTTCCAGTGAGCAATGAGCGCGATCCTGAGCTTGAACTGCCATCGAAATACGCCTAAGGATACCATTCACATCACAAATAGTAATTTTTATAGATAGATACTTCAAAGTTTCACTTTTTCACCATGTAAATTGGCGTCTTTGAAGAACTTTGTGATTATGTTGAAATCAGAGTGGTGCCCGGGTTGGTAAGGCTAAACATTGAACTCAACTTCGATTGTTAAACTAACTTCAGTTAAACACTCAACCCGACTTTGGTTGTCAGTTTGTATCCCAGGTAAAGTTGTATTACCTAATATATTATTAAATTCAGGTTTTTGAAATTTTTTTTTTCAGTTTTATATGAACATTAAGTCCGATCGAAAAAAGAAAAGAAAAATTATTAATTATTATTAATTATGTCAAGCGGTTATTGAGTATTAGCTAAAATATTATTCAATGCAGGTTTTTAAAAAAAAATTATGTCGTGTATGAGCCCTGAATCGGATCGAATATATTAAAGAAAAAACTTTTAAAATCGGTTGAGCCGTTTTTGAGCTTTGAACGTATTCACGCACACAAATTCATATCTATATACTCGTATATAGATTATTTCAATGTTTCACTATTTTACCATGTGAATTGCTTCTCCGTACAGCTGAGAAATATAAAAGGCCATATACTTTTAGGCACTTGCTGTGTTGGAAAAAATTTGTGATTGGGTTGCTAAGGCTAAACACTGAACTCAACTTTCATTGTTAAACTAACTTCAGTTTGTAGGACAGGTAAACTTGTATTAGCTAAAATATTATTAAATTGAGGTTTTTTAAAACCAACTCGACTTTGGTTGTCAGTTTGTATCCCAGGTAAAGTTGTATTACCTAAAATATTATTAAATTCAGGTTTTTCAAATTGTATAGGCCATAAAAGCCAACAAATTGTTGGAATAAAAAGCAATAATCTTTTTTTAGTTTTATATGAACATTAACTCCGATCGAAAAACGAAAAGAAAAAATTATTGAATTCGGTCAATTTTGTCGTGTATGAGCCCTGAATCGGATCGAATATATTAAAGAAAAAATTTTTAAAATAGGTCAAGCCGTTTTTTAGTTTTGAAAGTATTCACGTACACAAATTAATTTTTATATATATAGAATTACTTAAAAATTTTACTTTTTCACCATGTAAATTGACGTTTTGGAAAAACTTTTTGTTTATGTTGGAATCAGAGTGGTGCCGTGGTTGGTAAGGCTAAACATTGAACTCAACTTTGATTGTTAAACTAACTTCAGTTAAACAGATTTTTGTTGGAACGGTTTTCCGTCATCCCTTGTCAAGTTTGGTTTTGTGACAAACCGGTTTCGGCGTTCTGCCATTTTCAATGCCTAATTTCGTTCTTTTTTAAGCACTTAACTCGACTTTGGTTGTCAGTTTGTATCAAAGGTAAAGTTGTATTAGCTAAAATGTTATTAAATTCAGGTTT
Organism: Merzomyia westermanni; assembly: GCA_949987695.1. NCBI lineage: Eukaryota > Metazoa > Arthropoda > Insecta > Diptera > Tephritidae > Merzomyia > Merzomyia westermanni. Next base: position 102,532,382 of record OX465289.1, read on the forward strand.
TTGAAAATTTTTAATTTAAGTTATATATGAACACTAATTCCGATCGAAAAAAGAAAAAGTTATTGAAATCGAGTATTAGCCAAAATGTTTTTCAATTGCGGTTTAAAAAAAAAAATTTTCTCATAAATGAGCCCTGAATCAGATCGAATATGTTTTTGAGTTTTGAACGTATTCACGCACACAAATTCATTTTTATATGTATATAATACTTCACTTTTTCACCATGTAAATTGCTTCTCCGTGCAGCTAAGAAGTAATTTTGTGATTTATTTGGGAAGGCTAAACATAGAACTCAACTTTCATTGTTAAACTAACTTTAGTTAAACACGTAACTCAACTTTGGTTGTTTAACTAACTTCAGTTTGTATGCGAGGTGAGGCTCTATTAGGTAAAGTATTATTAAATTGAGGGTTTTACAAATTTTTTTTTAGTTACATAGGAACACTAAGTCCGATCGAACAAAGAAAAGAAAAAATTATTGAGATCGGTCAAGCGGTTATTGAGTATTATCTAAAATATTATTCAATTGAGGTTTTTGAAAAAAGAAAAATTTGTCATGAATGAGCCGGAATCAGATCGAATATACTAAGGAAAAAAATATTAAATCCGGTCAAGCCGTTTTTGAGTTATGTACGTATTCATGCACACAAATTTATTTATATAGGGTGTTTTTTTAGGGGTATAGAACTTCGAATTGAAATAAAGCACAAGAAAATCGTTTTAAGGTCCATCAATTTGGCTTTATTGGAAGGATAATTTTATGCCATTAATATTTAATATATGCCATAAATATGATTTCGAGCATGTGGCCGCCGCGGCTGGCTCGAATAAAGCCAATTCTACAGGTCCAATTTTCAACCACTTTTTCGAGCATATGGGGCCGTATGTCGGCAATAACGCCACGAATGTTGGCTTCCAATTCCCCTAACGTTTCTGGTTTGTTGGTGTAGACGAGCGACTTCACATATCCCCAAAGAAAATAATCCAATGGTGTCAAATCACACGACCTTGGTGGCCAATTGACAGGTCCATTCCGCGAAATTATGCGCTCATGGAATGTTTCCTTCAATAAATCGATTGTGACGTGCGCTGTGTGGCATGTAGCGCCGTCTTGTTGGAACCACAACTCATCCACATTCATGCCATCCAATTCGGGAACAAAATAGTCGGTTATCATGGCTCTATACCGGTCTCCATTAACGGTAGCTGCCTCTCCAGCATTATTGCGGAAGAAGTATGGCCCAATGACTCCACCAGCCCATAGAGCACACCAAACAGTCAGTTTTTGTGGATGTAATGGCGTTTCAAGGGTCTCATGTGGATTCTCTTCACTCCAAATGCGGCAATTTTGCTTGTTGACGTAGCCATTCAACCAAAAATGAGCCTCATCACTGAACAAAATTTTGCGATGAAAATCAGCATCGAAATCAATCTCATTTTCGGCCCATACACCAAAATCACGACGCATTGCATGGTCTCGCGGCTTTAATTCTTGCACAAGCTGGATCTTGTAAGGTCGCAAGCCAAGATCTTTGCGCAAAATCTTCCATAAAGTTGATGGACAAAGCTCCGATTGCTGTGCACGGTGGCGAATCGATTCATTCGGGTCCTCTTCAACACTTTGCTCTACAGCGGCAATTGTTTCTTCGGTGCGCACTGTTCGACGTCTCTGCGGATGCGTATTATCACATAGAGTAAACGTAGTGCGAAAACGATCCATGGTTAACCGAATTAATTGCTCTGATGGACGATTATGTTGACCATAAAATGGACGGAGCTCACGGTAAACTTCGCGAACTGAACCATTATTTTCGAAATAAATTTGCACGATTTGCAAGCGTTGTTCTTTTGTCAACCTGTTCATGATGAAATGGCAAACCAAACTGAACATAAATGACATTAGAGTTGCCAGATTTGACCACAGAATGCCAGTTTTATCTCTATTCGAAAAACAAACCTGTAAAAAAAACACCCTGTATATATATAGATAAGTAAATATCACCGTTATTAATTTTTAAAAGCATTAGAATTCAGGAAATATTTCTTTGGCAAAGGATACGGCACGATACGCTCAAGACTAGAATCCATAGTCTATTATGAAGAAATATTAAAAATTGTGTGTCTTATTTTTAGTGTAGATTAAGTGCGGGATATATGGCCCATGTGTATAATATGGTAAACATCAATATTCTGAACCGCAAGTTCAACAAGCAATGTGGCGACTTCATTGCATACATTTTCATTTCACAGCGCAACTCAGTCTTGTTTGGTCGGTGTGGTGGAGAAGACGTGAGCCGATTGACCGATTTCCACATTTTACTGAATAACTTTAAATCTCTAACAAAATTTAAAAGTTTTGAAAATTACTTAGTGTGGACAATATGGCCCAGTTATGATGTTGATAATATGGACCAGTGGGCCATATTTGACTACATTATTTTTAGGTGAGTAACATTGTTTCTTTTCCTTTGAAGGATCAAGATGGCTTCAAAATTGGCGCAGGATTCGAAAAAAATACAGAAGTGGGAGAAGAAGAATATTATTGAGGCAATTTCTGCAGTGAATAAGAAGAAAATGGGATTCCTGGTGGCGTCTAAGGAGTATAATGTACCCATTTGCGGATGATGGACGACCTGTTGATGAAGTAGTGGCAGCTAAGCTACTAAGGAAACCAGTGTTGCCTCCAGAACTGGAAGATTCACTTGTAGAATACATATTGCTCATAGAGGCTAACGAGGAATGACATAAGTTCCCTAGCCTTTCAAGTGGCGCTAAAAAAAGCAGGAAGAGATTGGTTCCGTTTGTTTCTTAGACGCCACCCTTCTTTATCGTTCCGCCAACCAACCAGTACATCTTTAGCTGGAGCAAGGGGGTTTTCTAGAGAAAACGTGGCAATTTTTTTCGATCTGCTACAAAAGGAGATGGAAACATATAAATTTTCCCCTAATAATATATATAATGTGGATGAAACTCGAATATCAGTTGTTCCTACGAAATTACAGAAGGTTTTGGCTATGAAAGGTCGGAACCAGATACGTGCTATTGCTTCAGCTAAAAGAGGATCGTTAATTATAGCGATTTTATGTATGAGTGTAGGTAGATCCTTCGTACCACCCATATTCATTTTTCCTAGGAAAAGGGATAATCCAATTCTTATGCTAATCTTCCCTCTGGATCTGTTCAAATCAACTTGTTTACCAAGTGGTTAAAGCACTTTCTATCAGTAGTTAAACTTTCTGAAACATCTCCGGTATTACTTATTTTAGACAAACATGCAAGTCGTACCAGAAATATTGAAATCATAGAGCTAGCTAGGAAAAACCACGTTCCCATTCTTTCGATTCCGCCACACTCAAGCCACCAAATTCAACCCCTTGACAAAACTTTTATGGGACCCGTGAAAAAAATTTTACAGAGGAATTCAGGTGTTGGGTTATCAATAATGCAAAAGCGTTGCCACATTATGACATTATTGAATTATTTGGTCGAGCTTACATGAAAGCACAAAGTGCTGCAATTGCTGTCAAGGGGTTTTCTTCAACCGGAATATACCCCTTTAATAGTCAAATATTTAACGATCATGATTTTTCAGAAGAAGTTGAGGCACCAGTAGATAGCGTGAAGAACAATAATCAGGTTTCTGTGTCACCTGCACACACTTATCAAGTGCCGGAATCAGATAAAAAAATTTATATAGAGGAACCTATTTCTTTCGAACCGTCTACATCCTCTGGTGCAAGGTCAAGGTCTTGCAAATTGCCTCAAGAGATTTCCCCTATTCCGGTCCGTATCAAAAAAAAAACAACAAATCGTGGACGGAAACCAGGAAAAGCCGAAATCATTTCGTCTTCACCATACAAACAGGCTTTGGAAGAATCGTTGAAGGAAATAAAGGGCGAAAAACACGTAAAGAAAAAAGCCTAAACCTGCCAAATGCAATAAAAAGAAAAATACTTTTGTTTAATGTAGAGGTTTACGTATTACTTACGGTTGTTGGGAATCCTGGCCTTGATATTGATGTTGCTTCTGCTCCTATCCACTGATAACACTGTGTATTATTTCTTGGGGTTGAGTTAGAATGCACTGGGGCTCTCCGTAGATTTGGCACACTTCGAATGCTAAAATTTCGCCTAGGAGAATGGCGGATTATTTGGGGATCGTCAATTGATTAATATGTGGAACTACCAAGCGTAATTGATAGAGCTCGCGGATTCAAACGCAAATCGAAATTCAAACAGTATTTATTTGTTAGCACAACTTTCTAACACAGTATTACTTTAAATTTATGACATATTTATATATACTATACATAATTAAGCACAATAGGTTTAAGGATTTCTAGTGCTTGTTTTCTTTTATTTTCGAGATTTGTCGAACTCACAAAGATGGACTTGCAAAAGGTTGTAGCTTCGGGGCTTTTTAGCTTGGTACCCCGTAATGAAATAATTCGAGTGAAAATATATGTTGCCGTCAGAGTTTAGCACGGATGCAGTTCAATAATTTCACCGATTGCAATAAAAAATAAACTTCAGACTTGGAGAAAAGAAAAAACACGTTGAGCACCAATAACAATAATAATAATGGAAAAATGATGGCCGCCCACATGACAGCTGTCGGTCATGCGGCGAATTGGTGTGGGGTGTTTTGCGCGGGGTTGTCACACGTCCCAAATCGTTCCAATTTTAATACTTAAACCTAAAGGTGAGTTCATACGTTGAGGTGAGTAATAATAATATAATAATAATATAATGTGATATAATACTTGCACTATAATGAAATTATTTACAATTCATGGGAAATACATATAACGAGTATTATTTTATGTACAATTCATGCAATATGTGTATAATGAATATTATGTTTTTGGGATTGGGACGTGTGGCTACCCATGTCGCGTAAACATTCTGCCTCCCCGAGGCGTACTAAGCGCCTAGTGTATGCTGCAACTCTTGCACGGCCCGAACTGCTTCCTGAATAAGGATCCGCCCCATTTTATTTTTGTATGTGGCTGTGCGTAAGCCGGCTGCTGTGCATCGGATGGTGCGATCCCCGACGCTGGTTGGTCGTGACGGTTGACGCGCATATGGAGCACGACCATTAGCCCTGGGAGGCTGCGGTTGAAGACGGCGACGGCGAGTTGCTGCTCGACGGCGTGGTTCGTGGCGGAGTGGTGGCGGCGGTACTTCCGCTACAGGGGGTGCGATATACGTCGGTTGGCGACCTCCGGTGTCCCGGTGAAGGAATGTGTGATGATGCTGCCCGCAGGCCCGGCAGCTTTCTGTGGAGGTGCACTGGTTGGTCCGATGGGACAGCGCTAAGCAATTAATGCAGTACTGACGTGCCCTAGCGACTAAGAAGCGTTGTTTCGGCTGCATGGCCGTGAACACAGGGCACATAAGCAGTGCGTGATGACGCATGCAAAATCGGCATTTCCGGTAATCTGGGACGGGTTTGCTGCGGCGCGTGCGGGCTGCGGGCAGGGTCACCTGCGGTGCCAATGAGCGGCGTGGTGTTGGAACCGGAGGGCGTTGACGATCCATCTGTTGAAAAGAGAGAGTAATATATATGCATATTAGCTATACGCCTGGGCTTAAGCATAGGTTTAGGGAGTGCCTAAGTGGTTGCCTGAGGGTTAACGATAGTACGAGCTTTGTGGACTGTATTGAGATAGGGAGATGGGAGTGGGCACTGAGGGCCCTCGTCACTTTCAGATGACGGTAGAAAGCACAGTTTAGTGAGAAGTCTCGGGAGGATACCGTTCTGGGTGCGGACGTCTACAACACGAATATGTCCGTCTCGTCCTGGGTGTAGGCTTTCTAATCAACCTAGTCGCCACTCGGTGGGAGGTAAGTTGTCTTCTTTAATGATGACTAGGTCACCAATTTCCGGGGGAGTTTGGGCGTTTTTCCATCGGTAACGCTTTTGAAGGTCGGTGAGGTAATCAGTTTTCCAGCGTTTGCAGAACTGATGGTGCAGAACTTGCAGTCGCTCCCACCTGTTAAACATAGATAGATTTTCGTGATTCGGTTCGGGAAGCGAGAGCATTGGTGCTCCTCGAAGGAAATGACCTGGCGTGAGGGCAGTGAGGTCATTCGGGTCCTGAGAAAGCTGGGAGATGGGACGAGAGTCAAGTACGGGCTCTATTCGGAAGTCGAGAGCTCCTCGAACGTGAAGCTGTGAGTTCAGGCAACCCTTTTAAAGTGGGTTTTAAAGATTTTGACAGCGGATTTCCATAATCCGCCCATGTGAGGTGGCCCGTGGGGTATAAACTTCCACTTGGTTCCTTGGGGGGCGTACTTCTGTACGATATCCGGCGATACTTCTTTCAGGAACGATACGAATCCCAATTCGTTAGCACGTTTGGCGCCGTTGAATGTTTTGCCGTTGTCGCTCATCATCTGGTTCGGGTATCCTCGGCGCCCTACGAATCCGGCAAAAGCAGCAAGAAAAGCCTTGCTGGCGAGGTCTGAACATAATTCCAGGTGGACCGCTGTGGTGGTAAAACAGATAAAGACGGCCACGTAGCACATTACGAGGGTTTGAGATCGGTGCATGGATGCTATCAGTGAAAATGGGCTCGCTGGTCCATCCACACCAGTCGTGGTGAAGGGTGGAGCGAATCTACAACGTTCGGGGGACAAGGCTGCCATAATTCGGGATCGCGTTTGTTGTGTGTGAGTGGTGCAGACTTTGCACTGGAATATGCATTTTTTGATCATTGGTTTGAGACGGGCAATGTAAAATTCTTGCCTTAAGATTGTATATATAGAGTACAGAGCCGAAATTTTTCGGGTTGCATGGGCGAAGTTGTTTCTCTAAGAACTTTTGACGATTTGTCAAAAGTGAAGTAGACATTTATTATTAATAATTTAATTTTTGATTATGTTTTTTAGACATTTTTTAGATGAAAACAACCAGGCCATAATAATCAGACCTATTAGTGACTCGAATTTTCTCCTTAATTTAAATAATGATTTTATGGTATTTCACCAAAACATACGAAGTCTTGGGCAAAACTTTGATTTACTGCTCTGCAATCTAGAGGTCTTTAAAAACCCTCCGGATTTAATTTTTGTTTCCGAAATCTGGATATACGCTCATGAAACGCGTGAGTTTACAATACCTGGATATAATTTTCGTGCAAATACTAATGACTCTTATTCAGCAGGTGGTGTTGGAGTTTTTGTGCGTAGCACGTACGAATGTGATTTTGTTAATTAAAACGTCACGAGCGCTGATATTTTGAAAGTTACAATAAGTATCTCCAGCAAGCTTTTTAGTTTTATGTGTGTTTATAGAGTAATTGCGATACTAGTTTTAACAGCCTTAACGTCGATTTAAGTTTTACAGACCATACCATGACGGGTTTAATAATAAATAATGCTTGTACAAAAAGCGATAGTTCGAAAACAGTCAATTCTAACTTAAATAAGATAAATTTCGGTTTGCTTAACGTACGGTTACGTTTTGAATCCTGGGATGCAATATATGCTGAGGAAAATGTGTCACATGCCTACAATATGTTTTTAAACATTTTACAAGGTCACATAAAGGCAGCAAGTTTTCCTTATACCCCTGGTAGGAAACAAGCAAAAATTAAACCTTGGATTAGCAATGAGCTAGTAAAAAAAACTCGCTTGAAAAATTAATTAGGTAGAAAGAGTCGTAAGCACCCGTCCAATGCTGATCTTCGTAGCCGATATCTAAAACTGTGTCGGAACTTAAGAAAAGAAGTCCGTTTGGCACGTGATACATATTATCGTAACGCGTTAAGGTCCTCGTATGGTAACTCGAAAAAAGAATGGGGCATCATTAACGGTATCCTTAACCGTAAGAGCAAAACAAATGGTAAAGAAATTCGATTATGTGATAGTGGAGAGATTATTTATGATTTCTCGTCAGTCGGGCAATCTGATTGTCCTGCACATTCGTATGAATCTTTTTCGTCAACATCTGAAGCTTCAAATGAAGGTGACAGTTTTTTCTTTGAAACTGTTAGTGGCATTGAAGTCCTAAGAGCCATAAATCGCTGAATAACTCTAAATCATGTGGTTCGGATGGAATTTCCAATCAAGTCATAAAAAACGTAGCTTTTAACTTAGTGGATGTTTTACCACATCTTTTCAATACAAGTGTCTTGTCTGGAACCTGTGCTGCTGATTTGAAATGTGCTGTTGTGATCTCTTTATTTAAAGAAGGCGACAAAAAAGATGTGAATAATTATAGGCCAATCTCTTTACTTCCCTCTTTTTCAAAAGTTTTTAAGAAACTTGTTAAATGCAGAATTCTTTCTTTTCTTGAAAATAAGAACTTCTTCAGCCCTATGCAATATGGATTCAAAAATGGGCGTTCAACAGAAGATGCCCTTTTGGATTTTTGTTCCTTTATTTATAGGGAACTGGACAACAAAAAGAATTGTGCTGGTTTGGTTGTTGATATCACGGAAGCCTTTGATATGGTGGATCACAACATTTTACTCGATAAATTGTTTTCCGTGGTTTCTTCTATAATTGGTTCGAATCTTACTTATCGGTGAGAGTGCAACAAGTAAAGGTTGGTAGCAGTGTAAATAATCCTGCTACAATCAAGTTAGGAGTACCTCAAGGATCTTTTTTGGGTCCAATATTATTTTTGGTTTATCTGAACTCGATCTTTTCCTTACCATTTTTTGGAAAAGTTACGGGTTTTGCAGACGACCTTGCTACTGCGTATGGTCCATCGAACTATTTGGATTTGGTAGCAGGCGTAAATAATGATGTACATTTGCTAAGGGCGTGGTTTGCTGCACACAAGCTTATTGTTATGAAGAAAACTAAGATAATGTATTTCAATCGACATTCAAAAATCTCACCTGACATACCCATAGTATTCCATGCCACTGACTGCATGCGTTACGCTTTAAATGCTATGCTTTGCTCAGGAACATCATTTTGTTCTGATAAGAACTGTTCTGAAAAGCGCTTCTCTATTGAAGAGGTCAGCGACTTTCAATACCTGGGTGTTTCTGTTGACAATAACTTAAGTTGGTCTACTCATATATCTCGTTTAAAGTCCTACATGCGTTGTACTGTTCGTTATTTTTATAGCTTGAGAAAGATTTGCTCAAACGCAACTCTTAAAATTATTTATTACGCGTTGGTCCACTCAAAACTCGACTATGGTATAAGCTGTTGGGGAGGTGCATCTTTTAATAAAATCCATCACCATCTAACTACTCAAAAATGTGTCATAAGAAAAATTTCAAATGTAAACCGTCTTCATCACACCATCGACCTGTTTAGAAATCTGAAAATTCTTCCCGTAAAACATATGTACTACTACAAAGCTTTAAAAATATATTTCTTTAGCTGTGGTTATTTACATAGCCTGTTCTCGGATAGTTACAATTTAAGGCAAAACTCACACGGACTTGTTTATGTTCCCATATATCGCACAACTCACTTTAGTAACTTTTTCACTATTGCCTTTTGTAAAATTTTCAATGCGTTACCTGCGTCTATACGTGTCATTAGAAATTTGCCTAAATTTATATCAAAGGTTAAATCATTTTTATTAGAACAATCAAACAATGACATCAAAATTTTGCTGAACCCAATAGCTTAGTAAACTTGAACTAAATCTGTAATCTCTTAAGCATGTACACATCTTTTACATAAACCGTTTTAATTAAATTTATTTTACAATGTATTTGTTATACTGAATTTCACCCCACACACTTTTGTTAATGTGCATAAAATTTGTTTTGAGACGGCATTCGAAACTTAAATATAAATACTTTTTCACAATACCTTACCTTTTCTTTCTTTTAATATTAACAGTCTTAATTTAAGTTAATCTTAGTCAATAGTGTAATTTAAATACATACGTTTATTTCAGAAAGAAAAATGAATAAATCGATCAATCAATCAATCAATAAGTCTTTTCAGAAGCGTCGCAAAAATCGTGGAGCTCGACCAGATGTTCAGGGGCGAAGTTAAGCCATGGGGGTATCTGAGATTGACTGCAGATTTCTTGAGAATTGCGTCCATTTTACGAGATGTATTGGTTTGACCTGTTCATCCCAATCAGTCCCGTCTAACCACAATTCCTGCATCAGGATTTTTGCCTGTATCATGACTGAGGAGAGTATTTGCCGCTTGGTGGCTGCTGTTGAGGCTGGGTCTGAGTCCACAGTTTTAAAGGGAAGCCGGTTGAGTTGAGAGCATCAATCGTCTCTTTTAGGGATTGCTCGGCTAAGGGAAGACCATGACTGCCGCATAAGATGTCGTTAACATACGTCTCGGACTTTAATATTGGGGCTGCGCGTGGATGGGAGCTGGCTATATCTTTCGACAGCTCGTGTAGCGTGCGAATAGCCATGAAGGGAACGCAGTTCACCCCAAAGGTGACCTTTTCCAACTTGAAGTCCTTTATTGGACTGTCTTCGGGAGTTTGGAATATTATCCGTTAGTGGTCTCGGTCATCGGGGTGTAAGGGTATCTGGCGGTACATTTTTTCTACATCGCCTTTAAACACATATTTATATGTCCGCCATTTTAGCAACATAAATCCGATATCGGGTTGGAGGGTTGGTCCGGTACATAACACATCGTTAAGGGAGTGACCGGAACCTGACTTCTTGGAAGCATTGAATACAACTCTGACTTTTGTTGTCTTTTTGTCTGGCCTTACGACGCCATGGTGAGGGAGATAAAAAGAGCAGTATTTTCCGTGGGATTCCAATTCATTTGGACTGCATTCTTCTATGTGGCCGAGGGACAGGTATTCTTCGACTACCTGGTCATACTGCTGTTTGAGAGGGCCCTTTTTTGAGAGACTGCTTTCCATTCCATGAAACTGTCGTAGGGCTGCAGTACGGGATTGGCCTAGGTCGATATCGTTCGGAAATGATGATTTAGATGGGAGGCGAACCATATATCGACCGTCGTCCATTCGAGTGGTTGTGCTCGAGTTCTGGGTATCTCCTCGATTTTCCAGAATTGTCTCAGCTGTTCACTTAGCTGAATATTTGTAACTCCCCACGCTTGGGAGGAATGTGCTCCAACCTTTTCGAGAGTTTGGCCACTTATAATCCATCCAAAGATTGTGTTTTGGGCTAGCAGGCTGGGAGAGATCTTTTCGATGCCTTTTAGCATAATTTGTGGGATAAGATCACTACCCAAAGCCAGATCGTTCTGGGAGTTCTGGTCTGCTAATTTGATATGGGACCATTTGCGCCTTTGGCTGACATTCAACCTGAATATTGGGAGCTGCCTAGTGAGGCGGGGAAGCACTATTACCTGGGCCTTTATTCTCACCTTATTGTCATTTGAGGCTAGGGTCAACGAGCACAGCTTGTTGGATGTTGGTACCACTCCGCCTCCCATACCCGATATTTCAAACAGGGAGTGCGTATAGGGAAGCCCGAGTTTGGTCTGAGCTTTGGCGGATATGAAGCTTCTTTCGGAGCCTTGGCCCACTAAGGCTCTAAGCTTAAATAGATCCCCTCTATGTTCTACCAAGACGGTTGCTGTTGGGACTATGATTTGGTTATCATTTTCAGACTGAACTTGGGAACTGTTGGGCGTAGAGGGTTCTTCTTCCTGGGGTGCCGCCTGGCTGACATCCTGAAGTCTGATATTGCTGGCTTCTATTTTTGCTACCTGGGATCTCGTCCTTTGAACTCCTGAACTGGTGCTTAGGGCTGCTGTGTCGTGAAGTGTGGTGTTATGTCTTGGCAGTGCATGCTCGTTCTCGTGCTTTGGCAGTCTTTTAGAACATGAGTCTAAGCTAAACCATTCCCGCAAATATTGTTTTTTCGTACGAATTTTTTACGCTCTGAGATTGGCAACTTTTTATACCGCAAACAGCTTTCTAGAGTATGGGTGGATTGTTTGCATAACTTGCAGGTATAAAATCTTTGGTGTTCTGTGGCGTGAGATTTTGTTTGTGTAAGGGAGTTGTTGCTTTGGTTTTGGGGTTTAGCCGGCCTGAACTGGGGATTGTTCTGACTGGGGTGAGGCCTTGAGAAGTTTGTGGAGGGTGGATTATATCGGGGTTTGGCTGGTCGCGATTGATCCACACCCTTCCAGTATCTCGTAGCGAGTGGTCAGAAACTGGTTCATTTGGGCCCAGTTAGGAAGGTATCTTCTGGAGCTTAATGATTGCTCCCACAGGGCAACTATATTCTCTGGAAATTTTGAGGTTACCATATATATTAATATGGGATCCCAACTGGAGGTTTCGACTTGTTGTGTGCTAGTATTTGGAGACAGTTGTTTACTGAGGATTGCAACCTCTGGATCTCATCGCTGTTTTCTAATTGAATCGCTTTTAAATTCATGAGAATTCGGATTTGATTATCGACCAGGACTTTTATTTTCGTAACGCGACTTGAGAGCTTCCCATGCTAGGGCAAAATTGTCGTCGCTTAACGGGAACTGTTCCACTATTTGACCTGCCTTTCCTTTAGTTTTATATCTGAGGTGATACAGTTTCTGGGAACTGTAGAGTTTCGAGTGGTATTTTTGCTTATTAACACTTGTATTTACATACATGCGAGTATATACTCGTACACTCATATGTATATATACTGCAGTATGAACTTATAAATATATGTTTAAAACTTATTGCAAACAAATTAATGAATTTAAATTTAAAGAAAATTTAGTTAAATAAAACGTTTTGGTCAAAACTTTTACGCATTTGAACATCCTATTTTATAACGACAACTGCATGCCAGTGCCTTTAGGCAATTTTTTATTTTTTTTAATTCTGGCAGAACGAAGGGCCGAAAAATAAAAACAACATCAATTTCGTGTTCTCTGTCATCAAATAAAATGAGAAATAATTTTTGTTTAAAAATAAAAAATGTGTGCATTAGAGGGTTAAGTTCGGGTGAAGCTGAACATTAAATACCCAGCTTTGTCAAAGCGGTCGTAGTAAATTGTTGTGGAGTTATGACCTGTAGAGGTTTTGAACTTTTTCAACTATCATGTGTTCATTACCAAGCTGTTGAGATAAATTTCAATCTTATACATAAAAATTTATGTGTGTCTGGCGTCCAAAGGACTCAACCGATCCTTCTGAAATTTCCACAGTAGATTTTCGGGCTCACTGATTACAGTTTGGGCGATACCACGACCCCATTATGGATAAAATTTCAATTCGGCATTAATCTGAACGTGGGTGTTGATCGATTTTGCTTATTTTCCTTGGCGTACTCTACATGTCCATAGTAAACCTCGTATTAAGTTTTTAATTCTATCTCATACGGTTATGAAGTTATTAACAATCGAACTTGAAAATTGCCTGACCCATAGAGAATAAGAAAATTTATGTAACTGCCAAATTATAGCATTCTACCTGTATCAGTCAATGAGATATGGGCACCTCAGTATTTCTACCTCCTTTTCAGATAACTTTTATAAAAAAGTAGGCTTGGTCGAAAAGCGATTTCGCCTATTTTCTATGGGTGTATGTACTACAACCATAGTGTACCTCCTATCCAATTTCGTTATTCTAGCATAAGCGGTTCTGTGTAGAACAGTCGAAGTTTCAAAATTTGTTAAGTTATATGCGAGCGGTGCTACACCCCTTTTCCAAAAATTTTGTCAAATTGTCAATAGGATGAACAACTAAATAAATCTACCAAATTTAACTTTTGTACCTGCTTTTACTATCGTATTATCTCATTATAAACGTTTTTCGAAATTTCTGATATCGAAAAAGGAGCGTGGTTATTGTTCCATTTCGACCATTTTCAATAGCAACCTACCTTGTTCAGAAGGCAACCTGTGAGCCAAATTTCATTCAAATATCCCAATTTTTGCTCAAGTTATCTTGTCCACGGACGGACGGATATGTCTTAATGTATTCCTCTGTTCATTCTAAGAACTTTGATATATATAACTCTATCTCAATCTCCATTATTTTGTACCATTACCAACCACCGTTATATGACCAACACTATAATACCCTGTGTACTAGGACCATTGTAAAGGTCTACAAGTAAGATATGTATCAGCTGTTCGTCCACAGCTGTGCCCACCATGTAAAGAGCTTGTCATTCAGAAGCCATTAAACGCAGAGTCGTACTCATTGGCAGCAGACAAAAAGTAGGCGATGCTATTGAAACATATACAATAAATAAATAAATAAGAGAAATTAGTTGCAGCAAATTATTGTTTAAAGCGCATAATTTCAAGTAGACCTATTTTGGCAATAGTTTTACTTATTTAAGTACCAGTTTTTGATATCTTTGAAATCTTTATAAAAATTCTGTGCTACCTATAAAAAACAACCATGTAGTTGATGTTGTCATGGTAATTCGCTTGTTCTTCTTTAATTACAATAAAATTGCACGTGCTAATTTGACGATTACCTTCAAATATTTCAACTTAAGAAGCATTTTTCTTATTTATATCGTATCTTAATAAAGTTCCCTACTATTTAAAGTGTGTCTCCTAAAATCCGCATGCTTATTTCTTGTTTTTCTTTTGTGTGTGCATGGTGTGTACCAAGCGTACATATAAGGGTGCGCTTATGTGAACTTCCACGTCGCTTGAGCGCTGTAGTTATCGTAGCTTTGCCTTATTTTTTAGAAAAGATTATAGCAGTTATATTAGAATGATATTAGAGAAAAATTAAAAGGTTTTGCACGCGATGGTTGGGGTTTCATGTTAGGAAGTCACCCGCTTCTCATTAGACCCCTTTTAGACACTTTGCTAACCATTGTTTTCCCACACCACCCAGTAGGTCGATTCTGTAACTATTTTAACACCAGGTGTTAGCGTTAACTACGATTAACACCATTTTTAACGCTTTTCCCTATTCACTATTAGCTGTCGCGAATTATTTTCGAGGTGTTAACAATAGCGTTAATATATTTGCAAGTGTTTTAGTGTTTGGAAATAGTAAAAAAATTTGTTTTGAGTGTTTTGCATGTCATTTAGTGCAAAATACGGCGAAAAGAGAAGTATTGCCATATTTTATCACCATCAAGAGTCAGCGGTTTAGCGGCGTTAGAGGAGAGTTACAGAATCGCATTTTCGTTAAGAACAAACGCCAAAATTTGGCGACAAGCTTAACGCTCGGCGAGTGGTTAAAATTTACAGAATCGGGCTCCAGGAGGCTGCAATGTAGGTCCGCTATCTAAATTTTATTGGGTGTGCCGTTCCCCTGTAGGCCTATTATCACCCATATACATAACTGACGAAATATTTACAAATAAAATTAATAAATTCAACTTTTTATTAAAAAAAAGAAAGAGTTACTAAACAAAACTACTTTAAAAAATAATAGTTAAGGTGGCTTCACAAGTTCGCAGTTACTGTGCCAATCGGTTGAAAATTGTAAATTTTGACAGAGCGAAAGAAAATTCCGACATTTATCGCGGTGAGTATGAACGTCAGAATTTACCCTAGCCCATAGGGCTAGGTAAAATTTTGACAACTACGAATGTGTTACACATATATGCATTCGGTATTGCCAATCATATTATTTAAAATGAATTTATGTGCCAACACGTTATTAAACGATAAAATGTAATTTAACGCAAAAAATACGAAACATAATGGCAAAAAAAGAAGTACATTTAAAATTAATTCACAGACTATTTGCTTTCGCACGTGATTTTTTCAGATGTCAAAATTTACAACTGTCACAATTTACCATTTCATTTGGCACAGCGAAATGAAAAATATTTTTACACCATAGAAAATAAGTTCACCTCATTTTTCCTCTGAGTAAAATGTTTCCGATTAGCACACGACCTTAATAATATTACCCATAAGAAAAGTTAATACAAATAATCCAGATATTTCTAATTAGTAAATCATATAATTAGATGGAAATAACTTTATTAACAACGAAAACAACGGTAATTCTGGTAAAACACGTCCAAAAATATCAGGCAAGGTATCAAAAGACGCGTTTTGACCTCGGTATCAATCCGTTATTGGCAAAAAACCAAAAAATGGCCTAGGTCCGGTCGCAAACGGGGGGTCTGATCGATGGTATTTATATGCAGAACACCTTTCTGCGTAGGCCGCGCTTCAAAAAAATAACCCTTAGCCGGTCCAACACCGGCTACGCGATCCCCAGTATTTTTTTGACACACATGAAAATGACAGGGGATTTTCAACTTTGATTGCAAATATCTCTTGATAGAAATATATAATCGAGTTTCCGCTTTCGGATTATTATTGATTCCGAGGTCAAAGCGCGTCTACTGATAATTTTGGACGTGTTTTAGCAGTTACTTACGGTCGTATAGAATTACCATTTAATTTTATTCAGTTAGGGCTTATTATTAGTTATTTTCCAAATTTATAAACACGTTTTCATACTAAATTCAATTAAAGAAATTAACTAACACAGCAGCCCAGCTGTAAAATTCAGTCCATTGGTCAGTGTGGAGTGGTCAGAAACTGGTTCATTTGGGCCCAGTTAGGAAGGTATCTTCTGGAGCTTAATGATTGCTCCCACAGGGCAACTATATTCTCTGGAAATTTTGAGGTTACCATATATATTAATATGGGATCCCAACTGGAGGTTTCGACTTGTTGTGTGCTAGTATTTGGAGACAGTTGTTTACTGAGGATTGCAACCTCTGGATCTCATCGCTGTTTTCTAATTGAATCGCTTTTAAATTCATGAGAATTCGGATTTGATTATCGACCAGGACTTTTATTTTCGTAACGCGACTTGAGAGCTTCCCATGCTAGGGCAAAATTGTCGTCGCTTAACGGGAACTGTTCCACTATTTGACCTGCCTTTCCTTTAGTTTTATATCTGAGGTGATACAGTTTCTGGGAACTGTAGAGTTTCGAGTGGTATTTTTGCTTATTAACACTTGTATTTACATACATGCGAGTATATACTCGTACACTCATATGTATATATACTGCAGTATGAACTTATAAATATATGTTTAAAACTTATTGCAAACAAATTAATGAATTTAAATTTAAAGAAAATTTAGTTAAATAAAACGTTTTGGTCAAAACTTTTACGCATTTGAACATCCTATTTTATAACGACAACTGCATGCCAGTGCCTTTAGGCAATTTTTTATTTTTTTTAATTCTGGCAGAACGAAGGGCCGAAAAATAAAAACAACATCAATTTCGTGTTCTCTGTCATCAAATAAAATGAGAAATAATTTTTGTTTAAAAATAAAAAATGTGTGCATTAGAGGGTTAAGTTCGGGTGAAGCTGAACATTAAATACCCAGCTTTGTCAAAGCGGTCGTAGTAAATTGTTGTGGAGTTATGACCTGTAGAGGTTTTGAACTTTTTCAACTATCATGTGTTCATTACCAAGCTGTTGAGATAAATTTCAATCTTATACATAAAAATTTATGTGTGTCTGGCGTCCAAAGGACTCAACCGATCCTTCTGAAATTTCCACAGTAGATTTTCGGGCTCACTGATTACAGTTTGGGCGATACCACGACCCCATTATGGATAAAATTTCAATTCGGCATTAATCTGAACGTGGGTGTTGATCGATTTTGCTTATTTTCCTTGGCGTACTCTACATGTCCATAGTAAACCTCGTATTAAGTTTTTAATTCTATCTCATACGGTTATGAAGTTATTAACAATCGAACTTGAAAATTGCCTGACCCATAGAGAATAAGAAAATTTATGTAACTGCCAAATTATAGCATTCTACCTGTATCAGTCAATGAGATATGGGCACCTCAGTATTTCTACCTCCTTTTCAGATAACTTTTATAAAAAAGTAGGCTTGGTCGAAAAGCGATTTCGCCTATTTTCTATGGGTGTATGTACTACAACCATAGTGTACCTCCTATCCAATTTCGTTATTCTAGCATAAGCGGTTCTGTGTAGAACAGTCGAAGTTTCAAAATTTGTTAAGTTATATGCGAGCGGTGCTACACCCCTTTTCCAAAAATTTTGTCAAATTGTCAATAGGATGAACAACTAAATAAATCTACCAAATTTAACTTTTGTACCTGCTTTTACTATCGTATTATCTCATTATAAACGTTTTTCGAAATTTCTGATATCGAAAAAGGAGCGTGGTTATTGTTCCATTTCGACCATTTTCAATAGCAACCTACCTTGTTCAGAAGGCAACCTGTGAGCCAAATTTCATTCAAATATCCCAATTTTTGCTCAAGTTATCTTGTCCACGGACGGACGGATATGTCTTAATGTATTCCTCTGTTCATTCTAAGAACTTTGATATATATAACTCTATCTCAATCTCCATTATTTTGTACCATTACCAACCACCGTTATATGACCAACACTATAATACCCTGTGTACTAGGACCATTGTAAAGGTCTACAAGTAAGATATGTATCAGCTGTTCGTCCACAGCTGTGCCCACCATGTAAAGAGCTTGTCATTCAGAAGCCATTAAACGCAGAGTCGTACTCATTGGCAGCAGACAAAAAGTAGGCGATGCTATTGAAACATATACAATAAATAAATAAATAAGAGAAATTAGTTGCAGCAAATTATTGTTTAAAGCGCATAATTTCAAGTAGACCTATTTTGGCAATAGTTTTACTTATTTAAGTACCAGTTTTTGATATCTTTGAAATCTTTATAAAAATTCTGTGCTACCTATAAAAAACAACCATGTAGTTGATGTTGTCATGGTAATTCGCTTGTTCTTCTTTAATTACAATAAAATTGCACGTGCTAATTTGACGATTACCTTCAAATATTTCAACTTAAGAAGCATTTTTCTTATTTATATCGTATCTTAATAAAGTTCCCTACTATTTAAAGTGTGTCTCCTAAAATCCGCATGCTTATTTCTTGTTTTTCTTTTGTGTGTGCATGGTGTGTACCAAGCGTACATATAAGGGTGCGCTTATGTGAACTTCCACGTCGCTTGAGCGCTGTAGTTATCGTAGCTTTGCCTTATTTTTTAGAAAAGATTATAGCAGTTATATTAGAATGATATTAGAGAAAAATTAAAAGGTTTTGCACGCGATGGTTGGGGTTTCATGTTAGGAAGTCACCCGCTTCTCATTAGACCCCTTTTAGACACTTTGCTAACCATTGTTTTCCCACACCACCCAGTAGGTCGATTCTGTAACTATTTTAACACCAGGTGTTAGCGTTAACTACGATTAACACCATTTTTAACGCTTTTCCCTATTCACTATTAGCTGTCGCGAATTATTTTCGAGGTGTTAACAATAGCGTTAATATATTTGCAAGTGTTTTAGTGTTTGGAAATAGTAAAAAAATTTGTTTTGAGTGTTTTGCATGTCATTTAGTGCAAAATACGGCGAAAAGAGAAGTATTGCCATATTTTATCACCATCAAGAGTCAGCGGTTTAGCGGCGTTAGAGGAGAGTTACAGAATCGCATTTTCGTTAAGAACAAACGCCA
The DNA here is from genome assembly GCA_949987695.1 of Merzomyia westermanni. Classification (NCBI taxonomy): domain Eukaryota; kingdom Metazoa; phylum Arthropoda; class Insecta; order Diptera; family Tephritidae; genus Merzomyia; species Merzomyia westermanni. The sequence goes on from OX465289.1 coordinate 102,551,744, forward strand.
AAATTTGGCGACAAGCTTAACGCTCGGCGAGTGGTTAAAATTTACAGAATCGGGCTCCAGGAGGCTGCAATGTAGGTCCGCTATCTAAATTTTATTGGGTGTGCCGTTCCCCTGTAGGCCTATTATCACCCATATACATAACTGACGAAATATTTACAAATAAAATTAATAAATTCAACTTTTTATTAAAAAAAAGAAAGAGTTACTAAACAAAACTACTTTAAAAAATAATAGTTAAGGTGGCTTCACAAGTTCGCAGTTACTGTGCCAATCGGTTGAAAATTGTAAATTTTGACAGAGCGAAAGAAAATTCCGACATTTATCGCGGTGAGTATGAACGTCAGAATTTACCCTAGCCCATAGGGCTAGGTAAAATTTTGACAACTACGAATGTGTTACACATATATGCATTCGGTATTGCCAATCATATTATTTAAAATGAATTTATGTGCCAACACGTTATTAAACGATAAAATGTAATTTAACGCAAAAAATACGAAACATAATGGCAAAAAAAGAAGTACATTTAAAATTAATTCACAGACTATTTGCTTTCGCACGTGATTTTTTCAGATGTCAAAATTTACAACTGTCACAATTTACCATTTCATTTGGCACAGCGAAATGAAAAATATTTTTACACCATAGAAAATAAGTTCACCTCATTTTTCCTCTGAGTAAAATGTTTCCGATTAGCACACGACCTTAATAATATTACCCATAAGAAAAGTTAATACAAATAATCCAGATATTTCTAATTAGTAAATCATATAATTAGATGGAAATAACTTTATTAACAACGAAAACAACGGTAATTCTGGTAAAACACGTCCAAAAATATCAGGCAAGGTATCAAAAGACGCGTTTTGACCTCGGTATCAATCCGTTATTGGCAAAAAACCAAAAAATGGCCTAGGTCCGGTCGCAAACGGGGGGTCTGATCGATGGTATTTATATGCAGAACACCTTTCTGCGTAGGCCGCGCTTCAAAAAAATAACCCTTAGCCGGTCCAACACCGGCTACGCGATCCCCAGTATTTTTTTGACACACATGAAAATGACAGGGGATTTTCAACTTTGATTGCAAATATCTCTTGATAGAAATATATAATCGAGTTTCCGCTTTCGGATTATTATTGATTCCGAGGTCAAAGCGCGTCTACTGATAATTTTGGACGTGTTTTAGCAGTTACTTACGGTCGTATAGAATTACCATTTAATTTTATTCAGTTAGGGCTTATTATTAGTTATTTTCCAAATTTATAAACACGTTTTCATACTAAATTCAATTAAAGAAATTAACTAACACAGCAGCCCAGCTGTAAAATTCAGTCCATTTTTGCACTAAGCTTTTGCATCCCTTCATTGTTAGCTGACCAGCAACCCAGCTACGAGTGAGTGTCAAACGCTTGTTTGACATGTGAGTGAGAGTCAAACGCCTATGAGCTAGAAAGAGAGGGAAGAGAAAGGGATGCCGACATAACTTACTTGTAGAGTTCTACAATGACTAGTACACGCTGGGTATAAAAATTACTATGTGCACCTACAATTAATTAATTGATATGAATGTTATACTTATAACGATAGATTCTATGCTGCTCAAAGTTACACTAACAGGTCATTTATTTGCGTCACCGGTAATTTTGTACTTGGAAGATTATCAAACCGAAAATCGTAACCGTTAGCAATGCAGTTCATGTAACCGCGATTCTGGCGTACATGGCAACGCTGTCAAAAAAAAAAAAAACAATGCGCAATAGAGAATAAAATGCAAACGTGAACTAAACTTCGTGTAAAAAAGTGCATATATTGTTTAATAATTCTTTTGAACTAGTAGATATGTATATAAAACTTTCGGTATTTTCTGTCCACAAAAATATTTACAAAACACTTGCAATTTTTCGCCGTTACGCGACGTTACCATCTATTTTGGCCGGCTGAATACCAAATGGGTGTAAAAGTTTCCAAATTATTTATTTACTGGTAAAACGAATGTTGCTACCACACTGGAGTTAGGGCGTAAGGGCTCTTTTCACAGTGGTGGGTTAGGAATCACAGGGTTGTATATTGTGTATTGCGCACATTCCACAGTGCCGAGTTAACTTACATTCCAGAGTTAACTATCGATTCACAATTTTATTTTAGCTATAAATATTTACTGCCCTGTACACAACAGATAGCCTTATGAATTCCAATCCGAGGTTAACTCACCATTGTTGAGAGGTCAAACTCTAGTTAACACTTTGAAAACTGAAAATTAGATTTAACTGTGAAACATAAGTTAATTCGCCATTGTGAAAATAGCCCTAAAATGCTGTGATAGGGGAAATAACTTGATCGCCTGAAAGTTGTGAAACGGTGGGAAGTTCCAACAGCAAATGGAAGTGGCTACTGCAAATCGATGGTAGCTAATTCACCACTGTACCTGCCTGTAGATTGCTTACATTCACCTGGCCCGTAAGTCATATCAAATTAAAATAGGGTTTATCTACTTAAACATGATTCTAAAATAAACATCATTCCATGTCTGTCATAGGTTAGGTTAGGTTGTGCTGGCAGGTCAACGCAGTTGCCTCACATAGACGCATTGCATCCATAGTGTTACCAGAAAACTTTTAACGACCCCTTGCTATACAGCTTATACTTCAGTGTATATTCTACAAAATAGTAATGTTTTCTTGGCAAAGGTCAGAAGCCTAATTGGGCCTATTTCTGTAAGTGAATCTAGGTTGGGCAATTGCCCCTTTCCAAAAGTTTTTAGCCGCATCTGCACAGTGCGGGGCATGTGCACATAACATGCTCCACAGCCTCTGAAACAAGACCCATCTTGTGGGCATGGCCTGCCAAAAGGCGGTGCCCTGTAAGGATGCCAATTAGCAGTCTACAGTCATCCCTTTTAGGGATACCACTATTTTTGTAAGTTTCATGTCGTATGATTTAAACATGGTCTTGGTGGTCTTACAGCCTGGCACTTCTTTCCATGCCTTATCTGCTTGTTTAACCATGTGTAAATCGCACTTTCGTTTTACTTCCCTTAGGGGAATAGGTACATGTTGCTCGCATCTAGTGCTACGCCACTCTTTGCTAGTCTTCTCGTTTCCCTCTATACTCTTATGACCTGGGGTCCAATAGATATATGCTCTATGTACTATACTAAGCCTTTCAAGACTTCTTCTGCATTTTAGTACGCTCAAAGAAGCGCTACTGTTTGAAGTAATTACCTTGATAGCCGCCTGACTGTCAACGTAGAAATTCACACGCTCTCCGCGCCTTAGACTATCTACAGCAAGTTCTGCTCCCACTTTTATGACTATAACTTCCGCCTGGAATATACTACAATGATATGGCAATTTCAATGATTTGGTGATTCCCAGGCCATTGCAGTATACTTCTGCTCCTACTCCTTCCAGAATTTTGGAACCATCTGTATATATATGCACCGTGTTTTCCATCATTTCTGCACCTCTCCTCCAACCCTCCACCTCTATAGTGGCTTCCAGAACCTCGAAGCGTAGCCATGGGACCGTGTAGTCTAGTCGTCTTGTCAAGGAGGACGCTATACTACTATGGCCGAAGGTTCTGCACCCAAACTGCCCCGTGGCCTGGTTGCAAATATTAACGCTATGTTCTTCGCCGTTAGGTCTGCGGCCGGTAGATGCAAAATGGCGTGTAACGCGGCTGTAGGTGTGGTTTCAGCGCTCCCGTTATGCTAATCGTAAATATTCTATACACTCTTTCTATTGTCTTTATACATATACGTTTTCTTCATTAATGCGGTCCACCAGACCAGGGCCCCATAGAATAAAATCGGTCTTACAATCGCGCTGAAAACCCAATATGACAGGGCAGGTGACATCTGAGGCTTTTTTCGACCGTTCCTGTACATTGAGTTTCCAACTCAACTTGATGTCCAGTATAATACCTAAATATTTGGTGCTAACCTTTGGTTCTAATACCACTTCTCCTAATTTTGGCTTTACCCTTGTATTTTCTGGTGAATAATATTAAATCTGTCTTATCAGCATTTGTGCTCAGCCCGACTTCGCAGGCCCAGTTATGGATGACCTCAAGCGCCTGGTTCATCAGCGAGCTGAGCGTCGATAGACATTTCCCGCTTATTATGACTGAAACTGCATATGCTGTCAGTTTTACTGGCCCCCATCGAATTGCTTGAGCAGTTTGTTAAGGGCCAGGTTCCACAGCAACGGCGAGAGTACTCCACCCTGCGGGTTGCCACTATGTACTAGTTTTGTGGCTTCGTGACCGCCCCAACTGGAAGTGATCTTCCCCAGCACCCCAGCATGCAGCCGATCCAACTTTCCAAGGTGGGGTCCACCTCAATGTGACTTAGTCCGTCCATTATGGCTCACTTTGAAAGATTGTTAAAAGCCCCTGCTGTGTCTAAAAAGACAGCCATTGCAAATTCCCCACGTTCTAGGGCTTTCTCTATGTGGATAACGACCCTATGCAGGGCTTTGTCCACAGACCTGCACTTTGTGTATTGGAAATTAAATCCTCTTTCACATTTAACTTAATGTGAGTATCTATTAACTTCTCTAGGGTTTTTAGTAGAAATGACGTTAGACTAATTGGCCTGTAATCCCGTGTTTACGTGACTGCTTTTTCCTGCTTTCGGTATGAACACCACGCGGGCCGTTCTCCATACTTCCGGCACGTGCTTCAGCCTTATGCAACCTTCGAATATTGCACTAAGCCATTCCATGGTTCTCTTTCCGGCCATTTGAAGCATGGCAGGGAAGATCCTATCCGGGGCTGGCGACTTAAACTTGGAAAACGAGTTTACTGCCCACTTGATTTTGGAATGCGTTATCATTCCTTCAATAGCACGCTGCTGTGTTGATAATCCTATGCTATTTGTTTGCTCACCAATGCCTTCTTCCGATGGAAAGTGGGCATTGATAAGTGCTTCGAGGGATTCTGCACTATTGCGCGCCCATTCGAAAGGACCTTTCTCAATCTCGCAGTCTCATTGGAACTTTCTATATCGGCACAGAACTTTTGCCAAGAGGCTCTTTTTGCTATACGAATTTCCTTCTTGTACATCTTTAACAGATCCCTGTATTTGTCCCAGCATTTCGCTGAATCCGCTACCTTTGCTAGCTTAAATAGGTCTCTAGTCTGGCTCCTTAGTGAACCCAGCTCTTTACTCCACCATGGTGGTTTCGTTTGGTTTCTGGGTTTCCTAAGGGACAGGCTTATTTATACGCTTTTGTTAGTGTCGTTGTTAGGATATCTGTAACTTTCTCCAGATCCTCAACACTATTGATCGTCTCTGGTTGACGAAGCTTTGATTTGAAATACCCTTGAAAATGGGTCCAATTTGTTGTTTTAGTATTTCTAAAAAGTTTCCCCCCTTTAACCATACTTAAAGATATGTTATAACCAATGTATGCATGATCCGAGAAGGAGAGTCTGTTTAGGACCCTCCAGTCGGATATTGCTCTACTTGGTTCCGAACATAGAGTTATATCTAGCACATTACCATTGTACCACTTATGTGGGAGTGTTAATTCTATTAACTACGTGCAAACTACTTTGGAGTGAGAAACAAAAAAGTGACTCACCCCGTTCATTGATGTCATCACACCCCCACACATGGTGGTGTGCATTTGCATCCGCGCCAATAACGATATTACGCGCTACGCACCTGTAGCTTGCCTCCATCGTCTTCAGCTCACCCGGGGGAGCGTCAACATCGTGCGCCGTGTAGCAGGATGCTATTACGAGCGAATCCCCCCTTCCTCGTTCTATTGTATCTACCGCAAGGTCTTCAGTACTGAAATCAGCCAACATATATGAGTTCAGTGTTTTACTTACCATAACAGCTGCTCTAATCCAACCTTCAACGTTCGCATAATACGTCGTGAAGCCATGTGCGTTAAGTCCAGATATCCATCCTCCTGCAGAGAGCCATGACTCCTGAGCTAGCGTCACATCGAACGACTTCTCCCCTAGCATCAGGAGAAGCTCATTCGAAGCTACCTTACTGGGATAGATTATTTGAAGGACCCTTAACATCATCAATGTTGCTGTACCCCTCCACCTATATCGCCTTTGTCTCTCCTTCGCTTTCCACGACCCTCAGGCTCTCGAGTTCCTTTTCGACTTCCCCTGCTTCGATCGTATTGTGGTTACCATCCTTCGGGTTTCTCTTAATGAGGCGCAGAAAAACACTGCCAAAACCCCAAAACATCTTCACGAACTCTGGGTACAAGAAGTCTGCCGCCTCTTTGTTGATTTGGAGGAAATAGAACTGACCCTCCTCCGTGGGCCAAGATACGTGAAGTATCTTCCAATCCTGAGCCGGTATATTCGGGGTTTGACGTTGCAGCAAGCGCGGCGCATCATCCGACTTCACCACATTCGGGATCCATACCTTAGCTTTAGGTATCGACGGGATCAGTGCTCTCTCCACCACTTCGAACCTAGCGCTATTTTGCTTCTGGAGGTTTGGCACAACACTCTTTAGCCATATCAAAGTTGCAGCGTCGTTAGATTTGATGCGCTTCATCCCATTGTACCAGCCCGCTGCATCAAATCTGGGTAGTGGCTTATTCGGCTCATCCCGCATCAATTTTATTATGCCGCTACGCAGCTCCCTTTCCACAGATCGCCACTTGTCGGCGGACATCTGTCTATAGGGATCACTACGATCAAGCAGTGCCACCGTAAGGTGCTGCTTTGCCACTTCGTTTATCCTTGAGGCCGGAGTCTCGTCGTTTCCTCCCCTTGGCCTAGCTATCTCTTTACCGTTCTCCGCCCCAGATGTTGTCGGTTTTTGGTCGACTACTTCGCTATAGCGGTAACTCGGTTTCGCCGCTCCAGATGTCGGTTTTTCGCAACTTCCTGGCTATAACGGCTTCTCCCTGCCCTATCAGTACGAGTAGTCTGTCCCGCAGCCCTGGAATTGGATGGCATGAAGTCACAATTTCGCCGCTTGGGACCAGACTTTTCGCCCTCGGCCGAACGCTGCCTTTTTTTGCCGCCGCTAAGCTGTTGCTCCTCAATACTGTTGCACTATCGAGAGCAGCTAGCGGGGAAATCCGGCCTGTCGAAATGCTTTCGACCTGCATCAACTGCTTCACGGGCCCATTCCAAACGCTCGCTTTCCCCGATCGGTAAGTTCGATCACGGCTCCCTCTCTCTCTTTTCAGCAGTTCTTGCTCCCGCACTGAGCTCACTGACTTCGCACTTCAACCCGAGTCCGAATGTGAGAGGGGATGGGTGTATGGTTTTGGATTAAGGAAGGTAATTTGGCAGTTCTTAGTCACCAACCACCATTGCTCAGCCACGGACAAAACGGCAGAAATGCTAGCACTTGCGTCGATCAGCCCCTTAGCTTTCCTGGAGCATGAAGGGTTGGCTTAAATCTTCGCACCAACGGCAAGGTTCCTGCCCATAGTCAACTTAAAACACATTTTACGTCTAAGACGGGGTTATAATTTTAAAATGACGAAATCCAATTTTTTTAGTGTAATGTTGCATCTTACCCATATTACGATATATTTATCGATAAATGAGTTATCGTTTAAAATGTGGTCCCCACAAAACCTTGATGTATGCTTTCAATATGGGTGTCAAACGAAAGGGCATCAGCTTTCATTTGAACTTTTCGATGTTTCGCTACATTTTTCGGTTAATCAGTTATCGGTCAACATTTTGTACCCATAAAACCATGAAATTTGCGTGCAATATCGGTATCAAACGAAATGACAAGGCCATAGGTTACATTTGGACTTTGTTATATTTAGATATATTTATCAATAACTGAGTTACCAGTCAAAATGTGATTCCCCTAAAACCTTGAAATCTGTTTATAACATCGGTATCGAACAAAAGGGCAAGACCGTAGGTTTTATTTGGACTTTGTTATATTTCGATATAGTTATCGATAATTGAGTTACCAGTCAAAATGTAGTTAGCCTAAAACCTTGAAATCTGTTTATAACATCGGTATTAAACAAAAGGGAAAGACTGTAGGTTTCATTTGGTCTTTGCTATATTTCAATACATTTATTGATAACTGAGTTACCGGCCAAAGTGAGGTTTCCATTACACCTTGAAATATTTGTGCAATATGGGATTCAAACAAAAGGGCGAGGCCAAAGCTTTCATTCGAACTGTTCCATGTTTCGATATGTTTATCGATAAATGAGTTATCGGTAAAAAATTGGTTCCCATTAAACCTTGAAATTTGCATGCAATATCGATAACAAACATAAGGGCAAGACCACAACTTTCATTCGAACTTTTTTTATTGCGTTATATTTATCGTTAAATGAGTTATCGGTCAAGATGGGGTTTCCGTAAAACCTTGAAATTTGTATACAAAATCGGTATCAAACGAAAGGGCAAGGTCATTGGTTTCATTTGTACTTTGCTATATTTCGATACATTCATCGATAACTGAGTTACCGGTCAAAATGTGGTTCCTCTAAAACCTTGAAATTTGTATACAACATGGGTGTAACAAGAAAATGCAAGGCCGCAGCTTTCATTTGAACTGTTCCATATTTCGATATATTTATCGATAAATAATTTATCGCTCAAAATATGGTTCCCCGAAATAGTTGATATCGGTAATTGGTAAAATTTTCAAAACTAAGTATTGAAAGACGCTTTGAAAAACTTCATATTCCTTTTTTTGTTGTTTTTTAGTTATGAAAAAACGAAATGCTTATTTTTCTAAAAAATCAAACCAGTTATCGATATTAAGTTTCTGAACTTATAAGTATGCCAAAAAATATTATGAGCAACGGACATGCCTCGTTGGAACTTTTATGAGCGAAACTGCCATAGTAGTATTATTAGGTATCAAAATAATTTTTTCAATACTTGAAACGTAAGAAATATTTAGACCTAAAAATATAAAACATCAGCAAAATCAAATAATAAAACAAACCTTTTAATTTATTTTAAATTTTAAAGCAACCCGAAGAAAAAACGCAACAGAATATATTTCCCACACGTTTCTGAATAATTTGTTTAGAAACCTTACCAATATTAGAACACTGGTACATAGCTTAATAACCCTTCTGCTACGGTAGAAAAAAAATACCCCCTAAGTGTTTTGGGTCAATTTGACCCATTTAGGAAAACTTACCGCTACCTATAACTTCTTTAATTAAACTTCATTTAAATATTAACAAACAAGTTTTTGATACGTAGTGCACACGGTTGAATATTTGTTAGAATTTTTTGTGTGATGACAGAAAAAACACCGCTAACTTTTTGGCAAATTCCGTCTTGGGAGCGACCCCTCCTTAACTAAGTTAAGTCGAGTTTTTCCCCTTTTCAGTTTCACCATCTAACTTAACTTAGTCACAACTTAGTCAGCCTGACAGCTGACTTATTCTCGACTAAGTAAGTGTTGCTGTCGTTCAAAACCTTAATATCAGTAATGCTCCTAATTTGTTTTGTACAATGTCCCAGCCGGAAAATTCGTCAAGCAAAACTTTTACGGCGTATGCGTAGATGCACTTACAAGAGAGGAATGGTGGAGCGAACTCAGTGCCAAATTGAAACTTTTTTTGGCCGTAGTAGGTAACATTTTCCCTGAATAAAAATTCGCCACCAAAAACGTTCTTTTTCTTCGTGTCAATAATTTTTTGCGCGGGCTTCGATTGAATATATTGCCTGAAGCGGCAACGACCGGGAGAAGATACTAACTGCTCAGCGATTGTTATATTTTCGTGCAGGTGATAAAATGTTTTTATCTGGTGATTCCAATGGTCTGAAACATTTTTTATTGCTAGCCTGTCTTCAGAGGAGTCAAAACGAAGGCACCGTGATGTATTCATAAATATTTCCAGACTCATTGTTGCCCGAAAGATTGGTCTTCCGTTGCTCTCATCCCACAAATGAAATAAACTTTCCCCCTGCGATTTGTACGCTCCAGCCAATATTTGCAATCCCAGGTATGCTTCTGTCGAGTCTATGCGTTTCCAATAGTGTTGCTCATTTCTGTGGCAATATTTTTTATGCTTGAAGCGTTGAATATATCAAACGATTATTTGATGCGTGTAAGCATGCAAATAGCACGGTTTGATGATGCAGGTAAATTTGGTTGCCAGGGATTCTGCCTTTTGAAGTTGAAGGTGACTGTTCATGCCAAAGAACTCTTTTGCCCCTTGATAAATGACTTCGTAGGTTGAATTCTTCTGTCTCATGGCAATCTTCAAGTACAATATCTTCCTCACTGTCTCTGGAAGAAGTGTCTGAACTCTCGGTTTCTTCTTCTGGTATGGGTACAAAATCTTCATTATTATCACTGTCGTCGAAAATGTTCTCCGTATTAATAATTTGGTTTATTTTTGAAGCTCTTAGTACGTTTTCGTAAAAAATATAGAGTTGGGAAAAGTTTGTGCGACTTAAATTATTTTGAATTATTTTATTTTATTTATTAAGTCTATGGTCTGTGGATTTCTGATAAATACTATCCTTTATAAGCATTTCCGATAAAGGTATGCAATACGGTATGACACAAGTTTATCAAATCACATGGTGGGTCAAATTGAACTATTAACGCAATAAGTCTAACAAAAATACTTTAAGATCTTCCTAGTAATACTTATTGTTTAAATTTCTATGCATACCCCTTCTATTTGATGCAGTAAACAAGTGCAAGAAGAATCAGAACGATTCAATGAGACAAACCTATGGATTTCGTTAGGTTTTACTTAAAATTGGGTCAAATTGACCCAAACATAGCAGAAGGTATAATGCAAGGAATAGACTTTTCATTTTTTCATTCCAACTCATTTCAACTAAATTGAATAATAACACAGGCCGACAAAATGACCCCGATAAACCAGACCATACTTTCCTTAAGGTTTTCGATGCGCTGAATTCAAATCTGGAATTGCTCTATCACGTCAGGATTTTGAGATATCCTAACCTAAATGTGCAAAAAACACCGTTTTTGCCTATTTTTGAGGTTATATATAAACGACAGATTGTTTTTTTTAAAAAAGCACACATAGCCTCTTAAAGAAAAAGTCTTTCTCTTACGAATCGCGTTGAGTTTGCTCAAATATCTTTTTTTTTTCGCTAAGATAGAGCAATTTAAAGTAGACTTATCGTAAGAGTGGTTTTTCAGCAATAGGAAAATTAACAAATTTATAAACTTTAGGCTATATAAAGTTTCAATTCGTCATAATTCCGAAGTTTTTTGATCTAAATTAATGAAATTTGGATATATGTGTCACTTAGTCAATATCTACATAATTTTTCTAAAGTGGGCGGTGGCACGCCCACATATTTTGTGTTTTGTTTTGCTCTTGAACTTTCACGATAAGTTCAGGAGTTCGCTGGCCACGACACAGTCTGCATAAACTTTTGGAAAAACCGCCAGGTTATATTAAGCTGTAGTTCGGTATAGTTAGGAACTTATTTGGTTCAAGTTAATGACGTTTTATATATATACAGGGTGTTTTTTTTACAGGTTTGTTTTTCGAATAGAGATAAAACTGGCATTTTGTGGTCAAATCTGGCAACTCTAATGTCATTTATGTTCAGTTTGGTTTGCCATTTCATCATGAACAGGTTGACAAAAGAACAACGCTTGCAAATCATGCAAATTTATTTCGAAAATAATGGTTCAGTTCGCGAAGTTTACCGTGAGCTCCGTCCATTTTATGGTCGACATAATCGTCCATCAGAGCAATTAATTCGGTTAACCATGGATCGTTTTCGCACTACGTTTACTCTATGTGATAATACGCATCCGCAGAGACGTCGAACAGTGCGCACCGAAGAAACAATTGCCGCTGTAGAGCAAAGTGTTGAAGAGGACCCGAATGAATCGATTCGCCACCGTGCACAGCAATTGGAGCTTTGTCCATCAACTTTATGGAAGATTTTGCGCAAAGATCTTGGCTTGCGACCTTACAAGATCCAGCTTGTGCAAGAATTAAAGCCGCGAGACCATGCAATGCGTCGTGATTTTGGTGTATGGGCCGAAAATGAGATTGATTTCGATGCTGATTTTCATCGCAAAATTTTGTTCAGTGATGAGGCTCATTTTTGGTTGAATGGCTACATCAACAAGCAAAATTGCCGCATTTGGAGTGAAGAGAATCCACATGAGACCCTTGAAACGCCATTACATCCACAAAAACTGACTGTTTGGTGTGCTCTATGGGCTGGTGGAGTCATTGGGCCATACTTCTTCCGCAATAATGCTGGAGAGGCAGCTACCGTTAATGGAGACCGGTATAGAGCCATGATAACCGACTATTTTGTTCCCGAATTGGATGGCATGAATGTGGATGAGTTGTGGTGAAGGAAACATTCGATGAGCGCATAATTTCGCGGAATGGACCTGTCAATTGGCCACCAAGGTCGTGTGATTTGACACCATTGGATTATTTTCTTTGGGGATATGTGAAGTCGCTCGTCTACACCAACAAACCAGAAACGTTAGGGGAATTGGAAGCCAACATTCGTGGCGTTATTGCCGACATACGGCCCCATATGCTCGAAAAAGTGGTTGAAAATTGGACCTGTAGAATTGGCTTTATTCGAGCCAGCCGCGGCGGCCACATGCCCGAAATCATATTTAAACATTAATGGCATAAAATTATCCTTCCAATAAAGCCAAATTGATGGACCTTAAAACGATTTTCTTGTGTGTTTATTTCAATTCAAAGTTCTATACCCCTATAAAAACACCCTTTAGATGTGTTCTATGTATCAAAACGTCAAAACAACGCATACCGGGTTTGCTAGTATAATACAAGGTGGCGCAAAAGTAATCCTCCTATCAGAAAATGCTATAAATTTTGCGATTGGCTCCTAAAGTCAGTTCTGTTTTGACATTTGTGTAGTAAACACATGCGAAATACACGTTAATAAACAATGTTACACTACACTGCTCCAGAACGCGGAATATTGCTGACTATTTATTTGACCAATAATCGGTCGTGGCCAAACGGTTACTGTGAATGGTGAGCGCTACAGAGCAATGATCAACGAGTTCTTTTTGCCGCAACTTGATGAATTGGGATTGGAAAACATGTGGTTCCAACAAGACGGTGCAAGAGCACACACTGCACGTGCCACAACCGATATGCTGAACATCGGAAGCTTACTTTTGCGCCACCTTGTATAAAATGGAGAAAGCAAACCAAGAATTTCAGCATTCTTTTGTAAAACGGAGAGACTAGTTTGCGTTCAAATAGACAGACGGACAGACAAAGAGACGGACGGAGAGACGGGCATGGCTAAATCGACTCCGCTCATCGTACTGATCAATTCAGTATACTTCTTGATGGGACTATCTCTTTTTTTCTCATACGTACAAACATTTGCTGTTCATGGAAGGTATGAAAATCAAAAAAGATATACAACTTCGCTTTTGCAGTGGGGTATTAACTACTTGCCCGGATATTTTACTTTTCATCCTGAACGTTCTGATATACATAAATAAATATATATCCCGATCCGTTTATGCCGAATGAAGTAATTTACCTTGTGTGCGTAACAAAAATAGATATAAAAAAGGGTGTCTTTTATAGGCGCCAAAGAACTCAACCGATCTTTATGAAATTTTCACAATATATACCTGGGTTCACTGGGTACAGCATAGACAATATATAGTATTGGAAAAGTAGTCGGGGCCACGCCCCCAGGCTATATAAAATTTCAATTCGTCATAATTCCGAAGTTTTTTGGTCTAAATTAATGAAATTTGGATATATGTGTCACTTACTCAATATCTACATCATTTTTCAAAAGTGGGCGGTGCCACGCCCACATATTTTGTGTTTTGTTTTGCTCTTGAACTTTCACGATAAGTTCAGTAGTTCGCTGGGCACGACACAGTCTGTATATAGCTTTTGGAAAATCCCCCAGGTCATATAAAGCTGCAGTTCGGTATAGATAGGAGTTTATTTGGTTCAAGTGAATGAAATTTTATATATAGATGTGTTCTATATATCAAAACGTCAAAACAACGTCTATCGGGTTTGCTAGTATATTATAAAACGGCCAAAGCAAACCACGAATTTCAGCATTCTTTTGTAAAACTGAGAGACTAGTTTGCGTTCAAATAGACAGACGGACAGACAGACAGACGGACGGAGAGACGGGCATGGCTAAATCGACTCCGCTCATCGTGCTGATCATTTTAGTGAAATTTTCTCTTCTTGTTATCATACTTACATACATTTAATGTTTATGAAAGGTATGAAAATCAAAAAAGATATATAACTTCGCTATTGCAGTGGGCTATTAACTACGTGCCCGAATATTTCGCTTGTGTGTTTCCCGATTTGGCTAATTTTTGGCAGGAGTATAATACATACTACTGAGAAGCAGAAAGCAGCTGACCAATTTTCATTGAAATATCAAAATCGAATTATAAGCGATTGCCTTTGAAAATAGCAGAAATTTTATGCTGAAAAGTGTGCGGCGCCACGCCTACTTCTTCGAAATTGAAAAAATTTGTTTGCGGCCGAGTTTTTCTTAAAAAGCTTATTATGTGTGCAAAATCAGATTGACATAACTTGCTTAGTTGTTGAAATATCGCTCTTTAAATGTTACAAAAAAATTTTTTAGAACTATGTTAAAAAACTGGGCGTGGACATTAACCGATTTCGCCCAATTGTACAGCAAACAGTTACCTTTATATATAGAACATTATCACCAAATTTCGTTTCCACAATTTAATTTTTGGCGGAGTTATGGCATAAAAAGTTTTGTGGAATAGTCCACTATAAAAGAGGCGGGGCTACGCCCATTTTCGAAAATTTACAGTTTTTGGATTTGCTTATTTACGGAAACTTTAAAACTGAAATATAAATGATGTAAAGCTATTTTACGCAAAGTTATTGCCTATTTAATATATCTACGATCCTTTTGAAAATCTTTCATATAAAAGTGGGCATAGACCTTAACCGATTCCACCCATTTTTTCCTGGAACATACCTTGCATACCTGCAAACCTGCGTGCTGAATTTCGTTTCGATATCTTGAACGGTTTCTGATTTATGATTAATATTATTTCTAAATTTGACTTAATCAAAAGTAGGCGGTGCCACGCCCATTTTCAAAAATTTCTTGACAAATTTAAAACTTTATTCTTATAGGTGTATTATGTACTGAGTAATCACTTTTTGTGTACGTGGCTATCATCCGATTTCGCCCATTTTAAATAGCGCTCGGAGGTGAGTGCCAAGGAACCCGTATACTGAAGTTCATTAAGATATCTCAAAATTTACTCAAGTTATCGTGTTCACAGACGGAAGGACGGACGGACGGACGGACATGGCTTAATCAATTTCTCTTTTCGTCCTGAACATTTTGATATGTATAACTCAATATCTATCTCGATCCGTTAATGCCGTTACGCACTGCCGTTACGCGACTAAAGTTAATATACCTTGTGTGCGAAGCACTACTAGGTATAAAAATGGAGACATAAATCCGACTCTCCGACTGCATAGTTAAGTTCGAGCAAGACTTCAGCTCTATACAGGTTGACAAACGAAGGCTTATCCTGGTCAATACGCAAATAAAATCTTTATTTAGTCTGACGGCAGTCGAAAATGAATGCGGAACGTCAATTAAAAAGTTGCAACGAAATATAAATAATTGCATCTCGTCGTTACATTGTCATCAAGTTAACATTTCAAATGGGGACGCCATAATCACGTACTTATACTCCACCAAACTCCCGGAGCACTTTGGCTCTGTGGGAACAAATCTTAGAGAACAAGACAGAGATTCCAAAATGGGAGCATATGGAAAAATTCCTGTCCAACCGCTTCCAAATATTGGAAACAGTTTCTGACCTTAGCGGTAGCAAGAGTCAAATTACTGCACGGGAAACGCCTGCGAAACTTGGAGTATACCAAGCCAGCGTCCCAAAGGCTGCGGGTAAAATGTGCAACAGTAAGGAGCTAAAATTACGAAATTGCCAAAAATTCCGAGGGTGAACCCCTGTTGACAGAATATCCTATATTAAGAACAACAGTTGTCGTTTGAACTACCTGTCGGCTGGACACATTGTGACACGATGCACTAGTCTATTTAACTGCAGCTCATGTCACGCAAGGCACAACACCTTACTCCACCTGGCAACCGCTCAGCCAAACGCACCGACCCAGAGGTGCCGTCAAAACACCTCAGATGATAGGCCCTCGACATCACAGCAGGCTAGAGACAGTCTGGAATCTGAAAATAGAAAAGATGTATACACGTCTCTTCTTGTCATACGAATACAACTAAAAGGGTATTATTAGGAACAGCGCGTGTCAATGTACGCTATAATGAACTCGATTTTTCTGCCAGAGCCCTTATTGACTCGGGCTCTGAAGGTTCATTTAGAAAGATTAAGGCGACGAATAAACCTCCTATCGAAACGCTTGCACGTCCAAGCTTCCGGGATAAACAATAAGCTATCAGCGCAGGTGAAGGATTCATGCTCCATTCAGCTAGGTTCCCTAACCGATCCCTTAGTAAACATTGACACAGTGGCCCTAGTCCTACCTCAATTGACAGGAGTCCTTCCGACTTTCTAAGTGAGCGCAATGACTCGGCAAGCATGCCCTGATCTAATCTTGGCAGATAAGAGGTTCTTCAGTAATGAACTAGTCGACCTTATCCTAGGAGGCGATATTTATTCACAGATTATACTAAATAGTATATGGAACAACGTTTTAAATACGCGTCTCGCCCAAGAAACCGGCTTAGGTTGGATTTTAAACGGTCGTGCAAACGCACCTCAACCAACCAATACTCGGGTATCATTTTTCAATGAGATAAGCCTAGACAAGCAGTTAACCGCTTTCTGGGAGTAAGAAGATGTCCCTAAGAAAAAGCCACTCACGGAAGATAATGCCTTTTGCGAGACACTCTGTTCAGAACCACAATGGAGAGGAGCTCCGATGGGAAATATATCGAAGTTCGAAGACTCAAGTATGGTCAAGACCTTAGGCATTCGTTGGAATGCGCAATTCTGACCATTTTTATTTTATAGCAAAACCAATTGAAAATCGGGTTATTTTAACAAAAGGGGCAATACTTTCAGCTATCGCCAAACTCTTATCGTAGCCAAAATAATTGTGCAAAACATTTGGCTGGAAGGGACTGACTGGGATGAAAGAGTATCTACACAAACCCTAGATCGGTGGCTAAGTTTCATGCACGAGTATAACGAAATTAACAACATTCGAATATCACAATTGGTGTATTTCACGCCATCCAACGACTTGGAAATACACGGGTTCTGCGATGCCTTAGAAAAGACCTATGTAGCGACAGTTTTTCCATAAGTCAAAATGAGAGATCAAGTCCACGTCAATATGTTTCTGCCGAAAACAAGAGTAGCCCCAGTCAAGACAATTTCCTTACCCCGATTGGAGCTCTGCGGAGCAGTCTTATTGGCCGAGATCTTAGAATGAGATTTGGAAAATCTAAACTTAGGGACCTTTAACATTCACCTATGGACAGCTTCAACCATCGTCTTTGCTTGGATCAGAAAACCACCCTGCTCTTGGTCAACATTTGTGGCTCAAAGAGTTACGAAAATTGTAGAAAAGGTTGGAAGGAAAGCCTGTTGATCCGTGAATTCCGCATCAAACCCAGCAGACATGGCCAGCAGAGGACTATCAGTGAGGGATCTAGTAAACAACACTTTGTGGTGGTAGGGACCTTCTTGGTTACAAGAAGAAGAGACAAATTGGCCAACTCAAGAAAAGGATTATGGTACAAACATAAGAAAAGAGAGGTCGAGTTCACATAACTACGCAAACAACTAATAAAGAGGACATCCTCGAAAGGTTTTCCGATTTTTCTAGGGCTTTGAAGGTCGTATCATATGTTATGAGGTTCTCTCAAAAAACTAATCCCAAAACAAAATCTCCTTTCAAAGCGGAGTCATCCCTCATTTCGCCTGACGAAATGAAGGCTACGACTCGACGCCCTATCGAAATCTATCAACAGAAACATTATTCTGAGGAATTGGGAAATTTAGAAACGGGGAAACCGATTGGGACAAAAAGCGAAGTCCTTCCTCTCAATTTCCTCGTCGACAGCCATAACATCTTGCGAGTGGGTGGTCATCTTTCTTCGTCCCATGATCTCGCCTATAACGAACGCCATCCAATTATTCTCCCTTACGCCTGTCTTTTTACGCGTCTTCTCGTATCAAAAAGACATAGGTATCGTACTTCTAGGTCGAGTTATCTGGGTAGATGGGTAATGAAAGGTGGGAGACATCATGTCAGTAGATCGAGTTGCACGTCATTCCTTTTGTGCATATTAGCCGCCAAGCTAAACAAAATATTTACCTTCACAGGTACATACAATATGAAGTTACAGTCTGGAGTGCGGTGGTTCATACATTAAATTGCTATCACATGCCAAAAGAACAGAAGATCTAACCAAGTTCAATGATAGGACACCATAATAATATTTGGCCAAGACCAGTGGGCTCTCCTCTCCTCTCCTCTCCTCTCCTCTCCTCTCCTCTCCTCTCCTCTCCTCTCCTCTCCTCTCCTCTCCTCTCCTCTCCTCTCCTCTCCTCTCCTCTCCTCTCCTCTCCTCTCCTCTCCTCTCCTCTCCTCTCCTCTCCTCTCCTCTCCTCTCCTCTCCTCTCCTCCCCTCTCCTTTCGTTTCGTTTCGTTTAGATTCCTTTCCTTTTCTTTCGTTGCTTTTCCGTTCTTTCCATTCTTTTCTTTTCTTTGATTTCCTTTCCTTTCTTTTCTTAACTTTCTCTTCCTTTCGTTTCTTCTCCTCTCTTTCCTTTCCTTCCTATGGAACGTGTAAGGCCTACTTCTGCCTTTCTCCTTTTTTTCTTGTGGTGTTAGGGGTGTGTATCTTTTAACTCCTTACTAATTTTTAATATTGTACCATGATTAATTCCATAGATATGCATTACGAAAAATGTTATTGGTATGAAAGGTGTCAGGCCTACTTCTGCCTTTCTTCCTTGTTTCTTGTGGTGTTAGGGGTGTGTATCTTTTAACTCCTTACTAATTTTCAATATTGTACCATTATTAATTCCATAGATATGCAGTACGAAAAATGTCATTGGTATGAAAGGTATCCGGCCTGATTCTGCCTTCCTCCCTTTTTTTTTGTGGTGTTAGGGGTGTGCATCTTTTAACTCCTTACTAATTTTCAATATTGTAACATGAATAACTCCATAGATATGCAGTACGAAAAATGTGATTTGTGTGGGAGGTGCCACGGCGACTTCTCCCTTCCTCTACTTTTTTCTGGTGGTGTTCGACGTTGGTCTCTTTTAACTCCGTACCAATTTTCAATATTCCACTATGAATAATTTTATAGATATGCAGTACGAAAAATGTCATTTGTATGGGAGGTGCTACTCCCACTTCTCTCTTCCTCTACTTTTTTCTTGTCGTGTTCGACGTTGGTCTCTTTTAACTCCTTACCAATTTTCAATATTCCACTATGAATAACTCTATAGATATGCAGTACGAAAAATGTAATTTGCATGGGAGGTGCCACGCCCACTTCTCTCTTACTCGCCTTTTTTCGTGAGGTGTTAGAGATTGGTCTCTTTTAGCTCCTTACCAAATTTCAATGTTCTACCCTGAATAATTCAATTATATGCAGTACGAAAAATGTCATTTGTATGGGAAGTGCTACGCCCACTTCTCCCTTCCTCTACCTTTTTTTGGTCGTGTTAGAAGTTCGTCTCTTTTAAATCCTTACCAATTTTCAATATACCACTATGAATAATTCTATAGATATGCAGTATGAAAAATGTCATTTGCATGGGTGGTGCTACGCCCACTTCTCTCTTACTCGCCTTTTTTCGTGAGGTGTTAGAGATTGGTTTCTTTTAACTCTTTACCAAATTTCAATATTCTACCCTGAATAATTCAATTATATGCTACGCCCACTTCTCCCTTCCTCTACTTTTTTCTGGTGGTGTTCGACGTTGGTCTCTTTTAACTCCGTACCAATTTTCAATATTCCACTATGAATAATTTTATAGATATGCAGTACGAAAAATGTCATTTGTATTTCTCCCTTCCTCTACTTTTTTCTTGAGGTGCTAGAAATTGGTCTCTTTTACTTCCCTACCAAATTTGATTATTCTACCCTGAATAATTCAATTATATGCAGTACGAAAAATGTCATTTGTATGGGAGGTGCTACTCCCACTTCTCTCTTCCTCTACTTTTTTCTTGTCGTGTTCGACGTTGGTCTCTTTTAACTCCTCACCAATTTTCAATATTCCAGTATGAATAACTCTATAGATATGCAGTACGAAAAATGTAATTTGCATGGGAGGTGCCACGCCCACTTCTCTCTTACTCGCCTTTTTTCGTGAGGTGTTAGAGATTGGTTTCTTTTAACTCTTTACCAAATTTCAATATTCTACCCTGAATAATTCAATTATATGCTACGCCCACTTCTCCCTTCCTCTACTTTTCTCTGGTGGTGTTCGACATTGGTCTATTTTACCTCCTTACCAATTTTCAATATTCCACTATGAATAATTCAATTATATGCAGTACGAAAAATGTCATTTGCATGGAAGGTAACACGCCTACTTCTCCCTTCCTCGGCTTTTTTCTTGAGGTGTTAGAAATGGGTTTCTTTTAACTCCTTAGAAAATTTCAATATTCTACCCTGAATAATTCAATTATATGCAGTACGAAAAATGTCACTTGCATGGGAGGTGCCACGCCCACTTCTCCCTTCCTCACCTTTTTTCTTGAGGTGTGAGAGATTGGTCTCTTTTCACTCCTTACTAAATGTCAATCTTCCACTATGAATAATCCTATAGATATGCAGTACGAAAAATGTTATTTGTATGGGAGGTGCTACGCCCACTTCTCCTTTCCTCTACTTTTTTCTTGTTAAAAATTGGTCTCTTTTAACTCCTTACCAAATTTCATTATTCTACCCTGAATAATTCAATTATATGCAGTACGAAAAATGTAATTTGTGTGGGAGGTGCCACGTCCACTTCTCCCTTCCTCTACTTTTTTATGGTCGTGTTAGAAGTTGGTCTCTTTTAACTGCTTACCAATTTTCAATATTCCAATATGAATAATGCTATAGATATGCAGTACGAAAAATGTCATTTGTATGGGAGGTGCTACGCCCACTTCTCCTTTCCTCTACTTTTTTCTTGTTAAAAATTGGTCTCTTTTAACTCCTTACCAAATTTCATTATTCTACCCTGAATAATTCAATTATATGCAGTACGAAAAATGTAATTTGTGTGGTAGGTGCCACGTCCACTTCTCCCTTCCTCTACTTTTTTATGGTCGTGTTAGAAGTTGGTCTCTTTTAACTGCTTACCAATTTTCAATATTCCAATATGAATAATGCTATAGATATGCAGTACGAAAAATGTCATTTGTATGGGAGGTGCTACGCCCACTTCTCCTTTCCTCTACTTGTTTCTTGTTAAAAATTGGTCTCTTTTAACTCCTTACCAAATTTTATTATCCTATCCTGAATAATTCAATTATATGCAGTACGAAAAATGTAATTTGTGTGGGAGGTGCCACCTCCACTTCTCCCTTCCTCTACTTTTTTCTGGTCGTGTTAGAAGTTGGTCTCTTTTAACTGCTTACCAATTTTCAATATTCCAATATGAATAATTCTATAGATATGCAGTACGAAAAATGTCATTTGTATGGGAGGTGCTACGCCCACTTCTCCTTTCCTCTACTTTTTTCTTGTTAAAAATTGGTCTCTTTTAACTCCTTACCAAATGTCATTATTCTACCCTGAATAATTCCATTATATGCAGTACGAAAAATGTCATTTGCATGGGCGGTGCCACGCCCACTTCTCAATTCCTCCCATTTTTTTTGATGAGGGAGAGATTGGTCTCTTTTCACTCCTTACTAAATGTCAATATTCCACTATGAATAATTCTATAGATATGCAGTACGAAAAATGTCATTTGCATTCCTCACCTTTTTTTCTTGAGGTGTTAGAAATTGGTTTCTTTTAACTCCTCACCAAATTTCATTATTCTAACCTGAATAATTCAGTTATATGCAGTACGAAAAATGTCATTTGTGTGAGAGGTGCCAAGGCCACTTCTCCCTTCCTCTACTTTTTTCCGGTCGTGTTAGAAGTTGGTCTCTTTTAACTGCTTACCAATTTTCAATATTCCATTATGAATAATTCTATAGATATGCAGTACGAAAAATCTCATTTGTATGGAAGGTTGTACGCCCACTTCTCCCTTCCTCTACTTTTTTCTGGTAGTGTTAGAAACTGGTCTCTTTTAACTCGTTACCAATTTTCAATATTGCACTATGAATAATTCCATAGATATGCAGTACGAAAAATGTACTTTGTGTGGGAGGTGCCACGCCCACTTATCCCTGCCTCTACTTTTTTCTGGTCGTGTTAGAAGTGGTCTCTTTTAACTGCTTACCAATTTTCAATATTCCACTATGAATAATTCTATAGATATGCAGTACGGAAAATGTCATTTGGATGGGAGGTGCCACACCCACTTCTCCTTTCCTCACCTTTTTTCTTGAGGTGTTAGGGATTGGTTTCTTTTAACTCCTTACCAACTCTCAATATTCCACTATGAATAATTCTATAGATATGCAGTACGAAAAATGTCATTTGCATTCCTCACCTTTTTTTCTTGAGGTGTTAGAAATTGGTTTCTTTTAACTCCTTACCAAATTTCATTATTCTAACCTGAATAATTCAGTTATATGCAGTACGAAAAATATCATTTGTGTGAGAGGTGCCACGGCCACTTCTCCCTTCCTCTACTTTTTTCTGGTCGTGTTAGAAGTGGTCTCTTTTAACTGCTTACCAATTTTTAATATTCCACTATGAATAATTCTATAGATATGCAGTACGGAAAATGTCATTTGCATGGGAGGTGCCACACCCAGTTCTCCTTTCCTCACCTTTTTTCTTGAGGTGTTAGGGATTCGTTTCTTTTAACTCCTTACCAAATTTCAATATTCCACTATGAATAATTCTATAGATATGCAGTACGAAAAATGTCATTTGCATTCCTCACCTTTTTTTCTTGAGGTGTTAGAAATTGGTTTCTTTTAACTCCTTACCAAATTTCATTATTCTAACCTGAATAATTCAGTTATATGCAGTACGAAAAATGTCATTTGTGTGAGAGGTGCCACGGCCACTTCTCCCTTCCTCTACTTTTTTCTGGTCGTGTTAGAAGTTGGTCTCTTTTAACTGCTTACCAATTTTCAATATTCCATTATGAATAATTCTATAGATATGCAGTACGAAAAATCTCATTTGTATGGAAGGTTGTACGCCCACTTCTCCCTTCCTCTACTTTTTTCTGGTAGTGTTAGAAACTGGTCTCTTTTAACTCCTTACCAATTTTCAATATTGCACTATCAATAGTTCCATAGATATGCAGTACGAAAAATGTACTTTGTGTGGGAGGTGCCACGCCCACTTATCCCTTCCTCTACTTTTTTCTGGTCGTGTTAGAAGTGGTCTCTTTTAACTGCTTACCAATTTTCAATATTCCACTATGAATAATTCTATAGATATGCAGTACGAAAAATGTCATTTGCATGGGAGGTGCCACACCCACTTCTCCTTTCCTCACCTTTTTTCTTGAGGTGTTAGGGATTGGTTTCTTTTAACTCCTTACCAACTTTCAATATTCTATCCTGAATAATTCAATTTAATGCAGTACAAAAAATGTGATTTGCATGGGAGGTGCTTCGCCCACTTCTTTCTTCCTCTACTTTTTTCTTGAGGTGTTAGAAATTGGTCTCTTCTAACTCCCTACCAAATTTCATTATTCTACCATGAATAATTCAATTATGCGCAGCACGAAAAATGTCATTTGCATAGGAGGTGCCAAGCCCACTTCTCCCTTCCTCCCCTTTTTTCATGAAGTGTGAGAAATTCGTCTCTTTTAACTCCTTACCAAATTTCAATATTCTACCCTGAATAATTCAGTTATATGCAGCACGAAAATAGAAATTGGTTTTTTTTAACGCCTTATCAAATTTCAATGTTCTACCCTGAATAAGTCAATTATATGCAGTACGAAAAATGTCACGCCCACTCCTCCCTTCCACCCCTTTCTTCTTGAGGTGTTAGAGATTAGTCTATTTTAACTCCTTACCAATTTTCAATAGTCCACTATGAATAATCCTATAGATATGCTGTACGGAAAATGTCATTTGCATGGGAGGTGCCACGCCCATTTCTCCCTTCCTCGCCTTTTTTCTTGAGGTGTTAGAGATTGGTCTCTTTTAACTCCTTACCAAATTTCAATCTTCTACCCTGAATAATTCAATTATATGCAGCACGAAAATGGAGATTGGTTTTTTTAACTCCTTATCAAATTTTAATCTTCTACCCTGAATAAGTCAATTATATGCAGTACGAAAAATGTCACGCCCACTTTACCCTTCCTCCCATTTTTTCTTGAGGTGTTAGAGATTAGTCTCTTTTAACTCCTTACCAAATTTCAATATTCCACAAGAATAATCCTATAGATATGCCGTACGGAAAATGTCATTTGCATGGGAGGTGCCACACCCATTTCTCCCTTCCTCTACTTTTTTCTTGAGGTGTGAGAGATTGGTCTCTTTTAACTCCATACCAAATTTCAATATTCCACTATGAATAATCCTATAGATATGCGGTACGGAAAATGTCATTTGCATGGGAAGTGCCACACCCACTTGTCCCTTCCTCGCCTTTTTTCTTGAGGTGATAGGGATTGGTATCTTTTAACTCCTTACCAAGTTTCAATATTCTATCCTGAATAATTCAATTTAATGCAGTACGAAAAATGTCATTTGCATGGGAGGTGCCACGCCCACTTCTCCCTTCCTCTACTTTTTTCTGGTGGTGTTAGAGATTAGTTTATTTTAACTCACTACCCAATTTCATTATTCTACCCTGAATAATTCAATTATATGCAGTACGAAAAATGTCATTTGTATGGGAAGTTCTACGTCCACTTCTCCCTTCCTCTACTTTTTTCAGGTCGTGTTAGAAGTTGGTCTCTTATAACTGCTTACCAATTTTCAATATTCCACTATGAATAATCCTATAGATATGCCGTACGGAAAATGTCATTAGCATGGGAGGTGCCACGCCCACTTGTCCCTTCCTCGCCTTTTTTCTTGAGGTGATAGGGATTGGTATCTTTTAACTCCTTACCAAATTTCAATGTTCTACCCTGAATAATTCAATTATGTGCAGTACGAAAAATGTCATTTGTATGGGAGGTGCTAGGCCCACTTCTTTCTTCCTCTACTTTTTTCTTGAGGTGTTAGAAATTGGTCTCTTTTAACTCCCTACCAAATTTCATTATTCTACCCTGAATAATTCAATTATATGAAGCACGAAAAATGTCATTTGTATGGGAGGTGCTACGCCCACTTCTTCCTTCCTCCTCTTTTTTCTTGAGGTGTGAGAGATTGGTCTCTTTTAACTCCTTACCAAATTTCAATATTCCACTATGAATAATCCTATAGATATGATGTACGGAAAATGTCAGTTGCATGGGAGCTGCCGCGCCCACTTCTCCCTTCCTCTACTTTTTTCTGGTCGTGTTAGAAGTTGGTCTCTTTTAACTGCTTACCAATTTTCAATATTCCACTATGAATAATCCTATAGATATGCAGTACGGAAAATGTCATTAGCATGGGAGGTGCCACGCCCACTTGTCCCTTCCTCGCCTTTTTTCTTGAGGTGATAGGGATTGGTATCTTTTAACTCCTTACCAAATTTCAATGTTCTACCCTGAATAATTCAATTATGTGCAGTACGAAAAATGTCATTTGTATGGGAGGTGCTAGGCCCACTTCTTTCTTCCTCTACTTTTTTCTTGAGGTGTTAGAAATTGGTCTCTTTTAACTCCCTACCAAATTTCATTATTCTACCCTGAATAATTCAATTATATGAAGCACGAAAAATGTCATTTGTATGGGAGGTGCTACGCCCACTTCTTCCTTCCTCCTCTTTTTTCTTGAGGTGTGAGAGATTGGTCTCTTTTAACTCCTTACCAAATTTCAATATTCCACTATGAATAATCCTATAGATATGATGTACGGAAAATGTCAGTTGCATGGGAGCTGCCGCGCCCACTTCTCCCTTCCTCTACTTTTTTCTGGTCGTGTTAGAAGTTGGTCTCTTTTAACTGCTTACCAATTTTCAATATTCCACTATGAATAATCCTATAGATATGCCGTACGGAAAATGTCATTAGCATGGGAGGTGCCACGCCCACTTGTCCCTTCCTCGCCTTTTTTCTTGAGGTGATAGGGATTGGTATCTTTTAACTCCTTACCAAATTTCAATGTTCTACCCTGAATAATTCAATTATGTGCAGTACGAAAAATGTCATTTGTATGGGAGGTGCTAGGCCCACTTCTTTCTTCCTCTACTTTTTTCTTGAGGTGTTAGAAATTGGTCTCTTTTAACTCCCTACCAAATTTCATTATTCTACCCTGAATAATTCAATTATATGAAGCACGAAAAATGTCATTTGTATGGGAGGTGCTACGCCCACTTCTTCCTTCCTCCTCTTTTTTCTTGAGGTGTGAGAGATTGGTCTCTTTTAACTCCTTACCAAATTTCAATATTCCACTATGAATAATCCTATAGATATGATGTACGGAAAATGTCAGTTGCATGGGAGCTGCCGCGCCCACTTCTCCCTTCCTCTACTTTTTTCTGGTCGTGTTAGAAGTTGGTCTCTTTTAACTGCTTACCAATTTTCAATATTCCACTATGAATAATCCTATAGATATGCAGTACGGAAAATGTCATTAGCATGGGAGGTGCCACGCCCACTTGTCCCTTCCTCGCCTTTTTTCTTGAGGTGTTGGAGATTGGTCTCTTTTAACTCCTTACCAAATTTCAATATTCTACCCTGAGGTGCTACGCCCACTTCTTCCTTCCTCCTCTTTTTTCTTGAGGTGTGAGAGATTGGTCTCTTTTAACTCCTTACCAAATTTCAATATTCCACTATGAATAATCCTATAGATATGATGTACGGAAAATGTCATTTGCATGGGAGCTGCCGCGCCCACTTCTCCCTTCCTCCCCTTTTTTCTTGAGGTGTTAGATATTAGTCTATTTTAACTCCTTACCAATTTTCAATATTCCACTATGAATAATCCCGTAGATATGATGTACGGAAAATGTCATTTGCATGGGAGCTGCCGCACCCACTTCTCCCTTCCACTACTTTTTTCTGGTGGTGTTAGAAGTTGGTCTCTTTTAACTCCTTAACAATTTTCAATGTTCTACCCTGAATAATTCAATGATATGCAGTTTGAAAAATGTCATTTGCATAGGAGGTGCCACGCCCAGTTCTCCCTTCCTCTACTTTTTTCTGGTGGTGTTAGAAGTTGGTCTCTTTTAACTCCTTACTAAATTTCAATATTCCACTATGAATAATTCTATAGATATGCAGTACGAAAAATGTTATTTGCATTCCTCACCTTTTTTTCTTACGCCCACTTCTCCCTTCCTCTACTTTTTTTTGGTCGTGTTAGAAGTTGGTCTCTTTTAACTCCTTACCAATTTTCAATCTTCCACTATGAATAATCCTATAGATATGCAGTACGAAAAATGTCATTTGCATGGGAGGTGCCACGCTCACTTCTCTCTTACTCGCCTTTTTTCTTGAGGTGTTGGAGATTGGTCTCTTTTAACTCCTTACCAAATTTCAATATTCTACCCTGAATAATTCAATTATATGCAGCACGAAAAATGTCATTTGTACGGGAGGTGCTACGCCCACTTCTTCCTTCCTCTACTTTTTTCTGGTGGTGTTAGAAGTTGGTCTCTTTTAACTCCTTACCAATTTTCAATGTTCTACCCTGAATAATTCAATTATATGCAGTGCAAAAAATGTCATTTGCATGGGAGGTGCCACGCTCACTTCTCTCTTACTCGCCTTTTTTCTTGAGGTGTTGGAGATTGGTCTCTTTTAACTCCTTACCAAATTTCAATATTCTACCCTGAATAATTCAATTATATGCAGCACGAAAAATGTCATTTGTATGGGAGGTGCTACGCCCACTTCTCCCTTTCTCTACTTTTTTCTGGTTGTGTTAGAAGTTGGTCTCTTTTAACTCCTTACTAAATTTCAATATTCCACTATGAATAATTCTATAGATATGCAGTACGAAAAATGTCATTTGCATTCCTCACCTTTTTTTCTTACGCCCACTTCTCCCTTCCTCTACTTTTTTTTGGTCCTGTTAGAAGTTGGTCTCTTTTAACTCCTTACCAATTTTCAATCTTCCACTATGAATAATCCTATAGATATGCAGTACGAAAAATGTCATTTGTATGGGAGGTGCTACGCCCACTTCTTCCTTCCTCTACTTTTTCTGGTGGTGTTAGAAGTTGGTCTCTTTTAACTCCTTACCAATTTTCAATGTTCTACCCTGAATAATTCAATTATATGCAGTACAAAAAATGTCATTTGCATGGGAGTTGCCACGCTCACTTCTCTCTTACTCGCCTTTTTTCTTGAGGTGTTGGAGATTGGTCTCTTTTAACTCCTTACCAAATTTCAATATTCTACCCTGAATAATTCAATTATATGCAGCACGAAAAATGTCATTTGTATGGGAGGTGCTACGCCCACTTCTCCCTTTCTCTACTTTTTTCTGGTTGTGTTAGAAGTTGGTCTCTTTTAACTCCTTACTAAATTTCAATATTCCACTATGAATAATTCTATAGATATGCAGTACGAAAAATGTCATTTGCATTCCTCACCTTTTTTTCTTACGCCCACTTCTCCCTTTCTCTACTTTTTTTTGGTCGTGTTAGAAGTTGGTCTCTTTTAACTCCTTACCAATTTTCAATCTTCCACTATGAATAATCCTATAGATATGCAGTACGAAAAATGTCATTTGTATGGGAGGTGCTACGCCCACTTCTCCCTTCCTCTACTTTTTTCTGGTGGTGTTAGAAGTTGGTCTCTTTTAACTCCTTACTAAATTTCAATATTCCACTATGAATAATTCTATAGATATGCAGTACGAAAAATGTCATTTGCATTCCTCACCTTTTTTTCTTACGCCCACTTCTCCCTTCCTCTACTTTTTTTTGGTCGTGTTAGAAGTTGGTCTCTTTTAACTCCTTACCAATTTTCAATCTTCCAGTATGAATAATCCTATAGATATGCAGTACGAAAAATGTCATTTGCATGGGAGGTGCCACGCTCACTTCTCTCTTACTCGCCTTTTTTCTTGAGGTGTTGAAGATTGGTCTCTTTTAACTCCTTACCAAATTTCAATATTCTACCCTGAATAATTCAATTATATGCAGCACGAAAAATGTCATTTGTATGGGAGGTGCTACGCCCACTTCTCCCTTTCTCTACTTTTTTCTGGTTGTGTTAGAAGTTGGTCTCTTTTAACTCCTTAACAATTTT
Organism: Merzomyia westermanni; assembly: GCA_949987695.1. Taxonomy (NCBI): domain Eukaryota; kingdom Metazoa; phylum Arthropoda; class Insecta; order Diptera; family Tephritidae; genus Merzomyia; species Merzomyia westermanni. The sequence continues at coordinate 102,581,148 of OX465289.1, forward strand.
CAATGTTCTACCCTGAATAATTCAATTATATGCCGCTTGAAAAATGTCATTTGCATAGGAGGTGCCACGCCCACTTCTCCCTTCCTCCCCTTTTTTGTTGAGGTGTGAGAGATTGGTCTCTTTTAACTCCTTACCAAATTTCAATATTCTACCCTGAATAATTCAATTATATCCAGTACGAAAAATGTCATTTGCATGGGAGGTGCCACGCCCACTTCTCTCTTACTCGCCTTTTTTCGTGAGGTGTTAGAGATTGGTCTCTTTTAACTCCTTAACAAATTTCAATGTTCTACCCTGAATAATTCAATTATATGCAGTACGAAAAATGTCATTTGCATGGGAGGTAACACGCCTGCTTCTCCCTTCCTCGGATTTTTCCTTGAGGTGTTAGAAATGGGTTTCTTTTAACTCCTTAACAATTTTCAATGTTCTACCCTGAATAATTCAATTATATGCAGCTTGAAAAATGTCATTTGCATAAGAGGTGCCACACCCACTTCTCCCTTCCTCCCCTTTTTTCTTGAGGTGTGAGAGATTGGTCTCTTTTAACTCCTTAACAAATTTCAATGTTCTACACTGAATAATTCAATTATATGCAGTACGAAAAATGTCATTTGCATGGGAGGTAACACGCCTGCTTCTCCCTTCCTCGGAGTTTTTCTTGAGGGGTTAGAAATGGGTTTCTTTTAACTCCTTAACAATTTTCAATGTTCTACCCTGAATAATTCAATTATATGCAGCTTGAAAAATGTCATTTGCATAAGAGGTGCCACACCCACTTCTCCCTTCCTCCCCTTTTTTCTTGAGGTGTGAGAGATTGGTCTCTTTTAACTCCTTACCAAATTTCAATGTTCTACCCTGAATAATTCAATTATATGCAGCACGAAAAATGTCATTTGTATGGGAGGTGCTACGCCCACCTCTCTCTTCCTCTACTCTTTTCTTGTCGTGTTAGAAGTTGGTCTCTTTTAGCTCCTTACCAATTTTTAATATTCCACTATGAATAATTCTATAGATATGAAGTACGAAAAATGTCATTTGCATGAGAAGTGCCACGCTCACTTCTCTCTTACTCGCCTTTTTTCTTGAGGTGTTGGAGATTGGTCTCTTTTAACTCCTTACCAAATTTCAATATTCTACCCTGAATAATTCAATTATATGCAGCACGAAAAATGTCATTTGTATGGGAGGAAACACGCCTGCTTCTCCCTTCCTCGGATTTTTTCTTGAGGGGTTAGAAATGGGTTTCTTTTAACTCCTTAACAGTTTTCAATGTTCTACCCTGAATAATTCAATTATATGAAGCACGAAAATAGAGATTGGTTTTTTTTAACTCCTTACCAAATTTCAATATTCTACCCTGAATAATTCAATTATATCCAGTACGAAAAATGTCATTTGCATGGGAGGTGCCACGCCCACTTCTCTCTTACTCGCCTTTTATCGTGAGGTGTTAGAGATTGGTCTCTTTTAACTCCTTAACAAATTTCAATGTTCTACCCTGAATAATTCAATTATATGCAGTACGAAAAATGCCATTTGCATGGGAGGTGCCACGCCCACTTCTCTCTTACTCGCCTTTTTTCGTGAGGTGTTAGAGATTGGTCTCTTTTAACTCCTTAACAAATTTCAATGTTCTACCCTGAATAATTCAATTATATGCAGTACGAAAAATGTCATTTGCATGGGAGGTAACACGCCCACTTCTCTCTTACTCGCCTTTTTTCGTGAGGTGTTAGAGATTGGTCTCTTTTAACTCCTTACCAAATTTCAATATTCTACCCTGAATAATTCAATTATATCCAGTACGAAAAATGTCATTTGCATGGGAGGTGCCACGCCCACTTCTCTCTTACTCGCCTTTTTTCGTGAGGTGTTAGAGATTGGTCTATTTTAACTCCTTAACAAATTTCAATGTTCTACCCTGAATAATTCAATTATATGCAGTACGAAAAATGTCATTTGCATGGGAGGTGCCACGCCCACTTCTCTCTTACTCGCCTTTTTTCGTGAGGTGTTAGAGATTGGTCTCTTTTAACTCCTTACCAAATTTCAATATTCTACCCTGAATAATTCAATTATATCCAGTACGAAAAATGTCATTTGCATGGGAGGTGCCACGCCCACTTCTCAATTCCTCCCATTTTTTTTGAGGAGGGAGAGATTGGTCTCTTTTCACTCCTTACTAAATCTCAATATTCCACTATGAATAATTCTATAGATATGCAGTACGAAAAATGTCATTTGCATTCCTCACCTTTTTTTCTTGAGGTGTTAGAAATTGGTTTCTTTTAACTCCTCACCAAATTTCATTATTCTAACCTGAATAATTCAGTTATATGCAGTACGAAAAATGTCATTTGTGTGAGAGGTGCCAAGGCCACTTCTCCCTTCCTCTACTTTTTTCTGGTCGTGCTAGAAGTTGGTCTCTTTTAACTGCTTACCAATTTTCAATATTCCATTATGAATAATTCTATAGATATGCAGTACGAAAAATCTCATTTGTATGGAAGGTTGTACGCCCACTTCTCCCTTCCTCTACTTTTTTCTGGTAGTGTTAGAAACTGGTCTCTTTTAACTCGTTACCAATTTTCAATATTGCACTATGAATAATTCCATAGATATGCAGTACGAAAAATGTACTTTGTGTGGGAGGTGCCACGCCCACTTATCCCTGCCTCTACTTTTTTCTGGTCGTGTTAGAAGTGGTCTCTTTTAACTGCTTACCAATTTTCAATATTCCACTATGAATAATTCTATAGATATGCAGTACGGAAAATGTCATTTGGATGGGAGGTGCCACACCCACTTCTCCTTTCCTCACCTTTTTTCTTGAGGTATTAGGGATTGGTCTCTTTTAACTCCTTAACAAATTTCAATGTTCTACCCTGAATAATTAAATTATATGCAGTACGAAAAATGTCATTTGCATGGGAGGTAACACGCCTGCTTCTCCCTTCCTCGGATTTTTTCTTGAGGGGTTAGAAATGGGTTTCTTTTAACTCCTTAACAATTTTCAATGTTCTACCCTGAATAATTCAATTATATGAAGCACGAAAATAGAGATTGGGTTTTTTTAACTCCTTACCAAATTTCAATATTCTACCCTGAATAATTCAATTATATGCAGCACGAAAAATGTCATTTGTATGGGAGGTGCTACGCCCACTTCTTCCTTCCTCTACTTTTTTCTGGTGGTGTTAGAAGTTGGTCTCTTTTAACTCCTTACCAATTTTCAATGTTCTACCCTGAATAATTCAATTATATGCAGTACGAAAAATGTCATTTGCATGGGAGGTAACACGCCTGCTTCTCCCTTCCTCGGATTTTTCCTTGAGGTGTTAGAAATGGGTTTCTTTTAACTCCTTACCAAATTTCAATATTCTATCCTGAATAATTCCATTATATGCAGTACGAAAAATGTCATTTGCATGGGCGGTGCCACGCCCACTTCTCAATTCCTCCCATTTTTTTTGAGGAGGGAGAGATTGGTCTCTTTTCACTCCTTACTAAATCTCAATATTCCACTATGAATAATTCTATAGATATGCAGTACGAAAAATGTCATTTGCATTCCTCACCTTTTTTTCTTGAGGTGTTAGAAATTGGTTTCTTTTAACTCCTCACCAAATTTCATTATTCTAACCTGAATAATTCAGTTATATGCAGCGTACTGCTGCGTGTGTGTGTGAGAGGTGCCAAGGCCACTTCTCCCTTCCTCTACTTTTTTCTGGTCGTGCTAGAAGTTGGTCTCTTTTAACTGCTTACCAATTTTCAATATTCCATTATGAATAATTCTATAGATATGCAGTACGAAAAATCTCATTTGTATGGAAGGTTGTACGCCCACTTCTCCCTTCCTCTACTTTTTTCTGGTAGTGTTAGAAACTGGTCTCTTTTAACTCGTTACCAATTTTCAATATTGCACTATGAATAATTCCATAGATATGCAGTACGAAAAATGTACTTTGTGTGGGAGGTGCCACGCCCACTTATCCCTGCCTCTACTTTTTTCTGGTCGTGTTAGAAGTGGTCTCTTTTAACTGCTTACCAATTTTCAATATTCCACTATGAATAATTCTATAGATATGCAGTACGGAAAATGTCATTTGGATGGGAGGTGCCACACCCACTTCTCCTTTCCTCACCTTTTTTTTTGAGGTATTAGGGATTGGTTTCTTTTAACTCCTTACCAACTTTCAATATTCCACTATGAATAATTCTATAGATATGCAGTACGAAAAATGTCATTTGCATTCCTCACCTTTTTTTCTTGAGGTGTTAGAAATTGGTTTCTTTTAACTCCTTACCAAATTTCATTATTCTAACCTGAATAATTCAGTTATATGCAGTACGAAAAATGTCATTTGTGTGAGAGGTGCCACGGCCACTTCTCCCTTCCTCTACTTTTTTCTGGTCGCGTTAGAAGTGGTCTCTTTTAACTGCTTACCAATTTTTAATATTCCACTATGAATAATTCTATAGATATGCAGTACGGAAAATGTCATTTGCATGGGAGGTGCCACACCCACTTCTCCTTTCCTCACCTTCTTTCTTGAGGTGTTAGGGATTGGTTTCTTTTAACTCCTTACCAAATTTCAATATTCCACTATGAATAATTCTATAGATATGCAGTACGAAAAATGTCATTTGCATTCCTCACCTTTTTTTCTTGAGGTGTTAGAAATTGGTTTCTTTTAACTCCTTACCAAATTTCATTATTCTAACCTGAATAATTCAGTTATATGCAGTACGAAAAATGTCATTTGTGTGAGAGGTGCCACGGCCACTTCTCCCTTCCTCTACTTTTTTCTGGTCGTGTTAGAAGTTGGTCTCTTTTAACTGCTTACCAATTTTCAATATTCCATTATGAATAATTCTATAGATATGCAGTACGAAAAATCTCATTTGTATGGAAGGTTGTACGCCCACTTCTCCCTTCCTCTACTTTTTTCTGGTAGTGTTAGAAACTGGTCTCTTTTAACTCCTTACCAATTTTCAATATTGCACTATCAATAGTTCCATAGATATGCAGTACGAAAAATGTACTTTGTGTGGGAGGTGCCACGCCCACTTATCCCTTCCTCTACTTTTTTCTGGTCGTGTTAGAAGTGGTCTCTTTTAACTGCTTACCAATTTTCAATATTCCACTATGAATAATTCTATAGATATGCAGTACGGAAAATGTCATTTGCATGGGAGGTGCCACACCCACTTCTCCTTTCCTCACCTTTTTTCTTGAGGTGTTAGGGATTGGTTTCTTTTAACTCCTTACCAACTTTCAATATTCTATCCTGAATAATTCAATTTAATGCAGTACAAAAAATGTCATTTGCATGGGAGGTGCTTCGCCCACTTCTTTCTTCCTCTACTTTTTTCTTGAGGTGTTAGAAATTGGTCTCTTCTAACTCCCTACCAAATTTCATTATTCTACCCTGAATAATTCAATTATGCGCAGCACGAAAAATGTCATTTGCATAGGAGGTGCCACTTCTCCCTTCCTCCCCTTTTTTCATGAAGTGTGAGAAATTCGTCTCTTTTAACTCCTTACCAAATTTCAATATTCTACCCTGAATAATTCAGTTATATGCAGCACGAAAATAGAGATTGGTTTTTTTTAACGCCTTATCAAATTTCAATGTTCTACCCTGAATAAGTCAATTATATGCAGTACGAAAAATGTCACGCCCACTCCTCCCTTCCACCCCTTTTTTCTTGAGGTGTTAGAGATTAGTCTATTTTAACTCCTTACCAATTTTCAATATTCCACTATGAATAATCCTATAGATATGCTGTACGGAAAATGTCATTTGCATGGGGGGTGCCACGCCCATTTCTCCCTTCCTCGCCTTTTTTCTTGAGGTGTTAGAGATTGGTCTCTTTTAACTCCTTACCAAATTTCAATCTTCTACCCTGAATAATTCAATTATATGCAGCACGAAAATGGAGATTGGTTTTTTTTAACTCCTTATCAAATTTTAATCTTCTACCCTGAATAAGTCAATTATATGCAGTACGAAAAATGTCACGCCCACTTTACCCTTTCTCCCCTTTTTTCTTGAGGTGTTAGAGATTAGTCTCTTTTAACTCCTTACCAAATTTCAATATTCCACAAGAATAATCCTATAGATATGCCGTACGGAAAATGTCATTTGCATGGGAGGTGCCACGCCCATTTCTCCCTTCCTCTACTTTTTTCTTGAGGTGTGAGAGATTGGTCTCTTTTAACTCCTTACCAAATTTCAATATTCCACTATGAATAATCCTATAGATATGCCGTACGGAAAATGTCATTTGCATGGGAAGTGCCACACCCGCTTCTCCCTTCTTTACCTTTTTTCTTGAGGTGTTAGGGATTGGTTTCTTTTAACTCCTTACCAAGTTTCAATATTCTATCCTGAATAATTCAATTTAATGCAGTACGAAAAATGTCATTTGCATGGGAGGTGCCACCCAATTCATTATTCTACCCTGAATAATTCAATTATATGCAGCACGAAAAATGTCATTTGTATGGGAAGTTCTACGTCCACTTCTCCCTTCCTCTACTTTTTTCAGGTCGTGTTAGAAGTTGGTCTCTTTTAACTGCTTACCAATTTTCAATATTCCACTATGAATAATCCTATAGATATGCAGTACGAAAAATCTCATTTGTATGGAAGGTTGTACGCCCACTTCTCCCTTCCTCTACTTTTTTCTGGTAGTGTTAGAAACTGGTCTCTTTTAACTCGTTACCAATTTTCAATATTGCACTATGAATAATTCCATAGATATGCAGTACGAAAAATGTACTTTGTGTGGGAGGTGCCACGCCCACTTATCCCTGCCTCTACTTTTTTCTGGTCGTGTTAGAAGTGGTCTCTTTTAACTGCTTACCAATTTTCAATATTCCACTATGAATAATTCTATAGATATGCAGTACGGAAAATGTCATTTGGATGGGAGGTGCCACACCCACTTCTCCTTTCCTCACCTTTCTTCTTGAGGTGTTAGGGATTGGTTTCTTTTAACTCCTTACCAACTTTCAATATTCCACTATGAATAATTCTATAGATATGCAGTACGAAAAATGTCATTTGCATTCCTCACCTTTTTTTCTTGAGGTGTTAGAAATTGGTTTCTTTTAACTCCTTACCAAATTTCATTATTCTAACCTGAATAATTCAGTTATATGCAGTACGAAAAATGTCATTTGTGTGAGAGGTGCCACGGCCACTTCTCCCTTCCTCTACTTTTTTCTGGTCGTGTTAGAAGTGGTCTCTTTTAACTGCTTACCAATTTTTAATATTCCACTATGAATAATTCTATAGATATGCAGTACGGAAAATGTCATTTGCATGGGAGGTGCCACACCCACTTCTCCTTTCCTCACCTTTTTTCTTGAGGTGTTAGGGATTGGTTTCTTTTAACTCCTTACCAAATTTCAATATTCCACTATGAATAATTCTATAGATATGCAGTACGAAAAATGTCATTTGCATTCCTCACCTTTTTTTCTTGAGGTGTTAGAAATTGGTTTCTTTTAACTCCTTACCAAATTTCATTATTCTAACCTGAATAATTCAGTTATATGCAGTACGAAAAATGTCATTTGTGTGAGAGGTGCCACGGCCACTTCTCCCTTCCTCTACTTTTTTCTGGTCGTGTTAGAAGTTGGTCTCTTTTAACTGCTTACCAATTTTCAATATTCCATTATGAATAATTCTATAGATATGCAGTACGAAAAATCTCATTTGTATGGAAGGTTGTACGCCCACTTCTCCCTTCCTCTACTTTTTTCTGGCAGTGTTAGAAACTGGTCTCTTTTAACTCCTTACCAATTTTCAATATTGCACTATCAATAGTTCCATAGATATGCAGTACGAAAAATGTACTTTGTGTGGGAGGTGCCACGCCCACTTATCCCTTCCTCTACTTTTTTCTGGTCGTGTTAGAAGTGGTCTCTTTTAACTGCTTACCAATTTTCAATATTCCACTATGAATAATTCTATAGATATGCAGTACGGAAAATGTCATTTGCATGGGAGGTGCCACACCCACTTCTCCTTTCCTCACCTTTTTTCTTCAGGTGTTAGGGATTGGTTTCTTTTAACTCCTTACCAACTTTCAATATTCTATCCTGAATAATTCAATTTAATGCAGTACAAAAAATGTCATTTGCATGGGAGGTGCTTCGCTCACTTCTTTCTTCCTCTACTTTTTTCTTGAGGTGTTAGAAATTGGTCTCTTCTAACTCCCTACCAAATTTCATTATTCTACCCTGAATAATTCAATTATGCGCAGCACGAAAAATGTCATTTGCATAGGAGGTGCCAAGCCCACTTCTCCCTTCCTCCCCTTTTTTCATGAAGTGTGAGAAATTCGTCTCTTTTAACTCCTTACCAAATTTCAATATTCTACCCTGAATAATTCAGTTATATGCAGCACGAAAATAGAGATTGGTTTTTTTAACGCCTTATCAAATTTCAATGTTCTACCCTGAATAAGTCAATTATATGCAGTACGAAAAATGTCACGCCCACTCCTCCCTTCCACCCCTTTTTTCTTGAGGTGTTAGAGATTAGTCTATTTTAACTCCTTACCAATTTTCAATATTCCACTATGAATAATCCTATAGATATGCTGTACGGAAAATGTCATTTGCATGGGAGCTGCCGCGCCCACTTCTCCCTTCCGCTACTTTTTTCTGGTCTTTTAACTGCTTACCAATTTTCAATATTCCACTATGAATAATCCTATAGATATGCAGTACGGAAAATGTCATTAGCATGGGAGGTGCCACGCCCACTTGTCCCTTCCTCGCCTTTTTTCTTGAGGTGATAGGGATTGGTATCTTTTAACTCCTTACCAAATTTCAATGTTCTACCCTGAATAATTCAATTATATGCAGTACGAAAAATGTCATTTGTATGGGAAGTTCTACGTCCACTTCTCCCTTCCTCTCCTTTTTTCTGGTCATGTTAGAAGTTGGTCTCTTTTAACTGCTTACCAATTTTCAATATTCCACTATGAATAATCCTATAGATATGCAGTACGGAAAATGTCATTAGCATGGGAGGTGCCACGCCCACTTGTCCCTTCCTCGCCTTTTTTCTTGAGGTGTTGGAGATTGGTCTCTTTTAACTCCTTACCAAATTTCAATATTCTACCCTGAGGTGCTACGCCCACTTCTTCCTTCCTCCTCTTTTTTCTTGAGGTGTGAGAGATTGGTCTCTTTTAACTCCTTACCAAATTTCAATATTCCACTATGAATAATCCTATAGATATGATGTACGGAAAATGTCATTTGCATGGGAACTGCCGCGCCCACTTCTCCCTTCCTCCCCTTTTTTCTTGAGGTGTTAGATATTAGTCTATTTTAACTCCTTACCAATTTTCAATATTCCACTATGAATAATCCTGTAGATATGATGTACGGAAAATGTCATTTGCATGGGAGCTGCCGCGCCCACTTCTCCCTTCCACTACTTTTTTCTGGTGGTGTTAGAAGTTGGTCTCTTTTAACTCCTTAACAATTTTCAATGTTCTACCCTGAATAATTCAATGATATGCAGCTTGAAAAATGTCATTTGCATAGGGGGTGCCACGCTCACTTCTCTCTTACTCGCCTTTTTTCTTGAGGTGTTGGAGATTGGTCTCTTTTGACTCCTTACCAAATTTCAATATTCTACCCTGAATAATTCAATTATATGCAGCACGAAAAATGTCATTTGTATGGGAGGTGCTACGCCCACTTCTCCCTTTCTCTACTTTTTTCTGGTTGTGTTAGAAGTTGGTCTCTTTTAACTCCTTACTAAATTTCAATATTCCACTATGAATAATTCTATAGATATGCAGTACGAAAAATGTCATTTGCATTCCTCACCTTTTTTTCTTACGCCCACTTCTCCCTTCCTCTACTTTTTTTTGGTCGTGTTAGAAGTTGGTCTCTTTTAACTCCTTACCAATTTTCAATCTTCCACTATGAATAATCCTATAGATATGCAGTACGAAAAATGTCATTTGTATGGGAGGTGCTACGCCCACTTCTTCCTTCCTCTACTTTTTTCTGGTGGTGTTAGAAGTTGGTCTCTTTTAACTCCTTACCAATTTTCAATGTTCTACCCTGAATAATTCAATTATATGCAGTACAAAAAATGTCATTTGCATGGGAGGTGCCACGCTCACTTCTCTCTTACTCGCCTTTTTTCTTGAGGTGTTGGAGATTGGTCTCTTTTAACTCCTTACCAAATTTCAATACTCTACCCTGAATAATTCAATTATATGCAGCACGAAAAATGTCATTTGTATGGGAGGTGCTACGCCCACTTCTCCCTTTCTCTACTTTTTTCTGGTTGTGTTAGAAGTTGGTCTCTTTTAACTCCTTACTAAATTTCAATATTCCACTATGAATAATTCTATAGATATGCAGTACGAAAAATGTCATTTGCATTCCTCACCTTTTTTTCTTACGCCCACTTCTCCCTTCCTCTACTTTTTTTTGGTCGTGTTAGAAGTTGGTCTCTTTTAACTCCTTACCAATTTTCAATCTTCCACTATGAATAATCCTATAGATATGCAGTACGAAAAATGTCATTTGTATGGGAGGTGCTACGCCCACTTCTCCCTTCCTCTCCTTTTTTCTGGTGGTGTTAGAAGTTGGTCTCTTTTAACTCCTTACTAAATTTCAATATTCCACTATGAATAATTCTATAGATATGCAGTACGAAAAATGTCATTTGCATTCCTCACCTTTTTTTCTTACGCCCACTTCTCCCTTCCTCTACTTTTTTTCGGTCGTGTTAGAAGTTGGTCTCTTTTAACTCCTTACCAATTTTCAATCTTCCACTATGAATAATCCTATAGATATGCAGTACGAAAAATGTCATTTGCATGGGAGGTGCCACGCTCACTTCTCTCTTACTCGCCTTTTTTCTTGAGGTGTTGGAGATTGGTCTCTTTTAACTCCTTACCAAATTTCAATATTCTACCCTGAATAATTCAATTATATGCAGCACGAAAAATGTCATTTGTATGGGAGGAAACACGCCTGCTTCTCCCTTCCTCGGATTTTTTCTTGAGGGGTTAGAAATGGGTTTCTTTTAACTCCTTAACAGTTTTCAATGTTCTACCCTGAATAATTCAATTATATGAAGCACGAAAATAGAGATTGGTTTTTTTTAACTCCTTACCAAATTTCAATATTCTACCCTGAATAATTCAATTATATCCAGTACGAAAAATGTCATTTGCATGGGAGGTGCCACGCCCACTTCTCTCTTACTCGCCTTTTATCGTGAGGTGTTAGAGATTGGTCTCTTTTAACTCCTTAACAAATTTCAATGTTCTACCCTGAATAATTCAATTATATGCAGTACGAAAAATGCCATTTGCATGGGAGGTGCCACGCCCACTTCTCTCTTACTCGCCTTTTTTCGTGAGGTGTTAGAGATTGGTCTCTTTTAACTCCTTAACAAATTTCAATATTCTACCCTGAATAATTCAATTATATGCAGCACGAAAAATGTCATTTGTATGGGAGGAAACACGCCTGCTTCTCCCTTCCTCGGATTTTTTCTTGAGGGGTTAGAAATGGGTTTCTTTTAACTCCTTAACAGTTTTCAATGTTCTACCCTGAATAATTCAATTATATGAAGCACGAAAATAGAGATTGGTTTTTTTTAACTCCTTACCAAATTTCAATATTCTACCCTGAATAATTCAATTATATCCAGTACGAAAAATGTCATTTGCATGGGAGGTGCTACGCCCACCTCTCTCTTCCTCTACTCTTTTCTTGAGGTGTGAGAGATTGGTCTCTTTTAACTCCTTACCAAATTTCAATGTTCTACCCTGAATAATTCAATTATATGCAGCACGAAAAATGTCATTTGTATGGGAGGTGCTACGCCCACCTCTCTCTTCCTCTACTCTTTTCTTGTCGTGTTAGAAGTTGGTCTCTTTTAGCTCCTTACCAATTTTTAATATTCCACTATGAATAATTCTATAGATATGAAGTACGAAAAATGTCATTTGCATGAGAAGTGCCACGCTCACTTCTCTCTTACTCGCCTTTTTTCTTGAGGTGTTGGAGATTGGTCTCTTTTAACTCCTTACCAAATTTCAATATTCTACCCTGAATAATTCAATTATATGCAGCACGAAAAATGTCATTTGTATGGGAGGAAACACGCCTGCTTCTCCCTTCCTCGGATTTTTTCTTGAGGGGTTAGAAATGGGTTTCTTTTAACTCCTTAACAGTTTTCAATGTTCTACCCTGAATAATTCAATTATATGAAGCACGAAAATAGAGATTGGTTTTTTTTAACTCCTTACCAAATTTCAATATTCTACCCTGAATAATTCAATTATATCCAGTACGAAAAATGTCATTTGCATGGGAGGTGCCACGCCCACTTCTCTCTTACTCGCCTTTTATCGTGAGGTGTTAGAGATTGGTCTCTTTTAACTCCTTAACAAATTTCAATGTTCTACCCTGAATAATTCAATTATATGCAGTACGAAAAATGCCATTTGCATGGGAGGTGCCACGCCCACTTCTCTCTTACTCGCCTTTTTTCGTGAGGTGTTAGAGATTGGTCTCTTTTAACTCCTTAACAAATTTCAATGTTCTACCCTGAATAATTCAATTATATGCAGTACGAAAAATGTCATTTGCATGGGAGGTAACACGCCCACTTCTCTCTTACTCGCCTTTTTTCGTGAGGTGTTAGAGATTGGTCTCTTTTAACTCCTTACCAAATTTCAATATTCTACCCTGAATAATTCAATTATATCCAGTACGAAAAATGTCATTTGCATGGGAGGTGCCACGCCCACTTCTCTCTTACTCGCCTTTTTTCGTGAGGTGTTAGAGATTGGTCTATTTTAACTCCTTAACAAATTTCAATGTTCTACCCTGAATAATTCAATTATATGCAGTACGAAAAATGTCATTTGCATGGGAGGTGCCACGCCCACTTCTCTCTTACTCGCCTTTTTTCGTGAGGTGTTAGAGATTGGTCTCTTTTAACTCCTTACCAAATTTCAATATTCTACCCTGAATAATTCAATTATATCCAGTACGAAAAATGTCATTTGCATGGGAGGTGCCACGCCCACTTCTCTCTTACTCGCCTTTTTTCGTGAGGTTTTAGAAGTTGGTCTCTTTTAACTCCTTAACAGTTTTCAATGTTCTACCCTGAATAATTCAATTATATGCCGCTTGAAAAATGTCATTTGCATAGGAGGTGCCACGCCCACTTATCCCTTGCTCCCCTTTTTTCTTGAGGTGTGAGAGATTGGTCTCTTTTAACTCCTTACCAAATTTCAATATTCTACCCTGAATAATTCAATTATATCCAGTACGAAAAATGTCATTTGCATGGGAGGTGCCACGCCCACTTCTCTCTTACTCGCCTTTTTTCGTGAGGTGTTAGAGATTGGTCTCTTTTAACTCCTTAACAAATTTCAATGTTCTACCCTGAATAATTAAATTATATGCAGTACGAAAAATGTCATTTGCATGGGAGGTAACACGCCTGCTTCTCCCTTCCTCGGATTTTTTCTTGAGGTGTTAGAAATGGGTTTCTTTTAACTCCTTAACAATTTTCAATGTTCTACCCTGAATAATTCAATTATATGCAGCTTGAAAAATGTCATTTGCATAAGATGTGCCACACCCACTTCTCCCTTCCTCCCCTTTTTTCTTGAGGTGTGAGAGATTGGTCTCTTTCAACTCCTTAACAAATTTCAATGTTCTACCCTGAATAATTCAATTATATGCAATACGAAAAATGTCATTTGCATGGGAGGTAACACGCCTGCTTCTCCCTTCCTCGGATTTTTTCTTGAGGGGTTAGAAATGGGTTTCTTTTAACTCCTTAACAATTTTCAATGTCCTACCCTGAATAATTCCATTATATGCAGTACGAAAAATGTCATTTGCATGGGCGGTGCCACGCCCACTTCTCAATTCCTCCCATTTTTTTTGAGAAGGGAGAGATTGGTCTCTTTTCACTCCTTACTAAATCTCAATATTCCACTATGAATAATTCTATAGATATGCAGTACGAAAAATGTCATTTGCATTCCTCACCTTTTTTTCTTGAGGTGTTAGAAATTGGTTTCTTTTAACTCCTCACCAAATTTCATTATTCTAACCTGAATAATTCAGTTATATGCAGTACGAAAAATGTCATTTGTGTGAGAGGTGCCAAGGCCACTTCTCCCTTCCTCTACTTTTTTCTGGTCGTGCTAGAAGTTGGTCTCTTTTAACTGCTTACCAATTTTCAATATTCCATTATGAATAATTCTATAGATATGCAGTACGAAAAATCTCATTTGTATGGAAGGTTGTACGCCCACTTCTCCCTTCCTCTACTTTTTTCTGGTAGTGTTAGAAACTGGTCTCTTTTAACTCGTTACCAATTTTCAATATTGCACTATGAATAATTCCATAGATATGCAGTACGAAAAATGTACTTTGTGTGGGAGGTGCCACGCCCACTTATCCCTGCCTCTACTTTTTTCTGGTCGTGTTAGAAGTGGTCTCTTTTAACTGCTTACCAATTTTCAATATTCCACTATGAATAATTCTATAGATATGCAGTACGGAAAATGTCATTTGGATGGGAGGTGCCACACCCACTTCTCCTTTCCTCACCTTTTTTCTTGAGGTATTAGGGATTGGTCTCTTTTAACTCCTTAACAAATTTCAATGTTCTACCCTGAATAATTAAATTATATGCAGTACGAAAAATGTCATTTGCATGGGAGGTAACACGCCTGCTTCTCCCTTCCTCGGATTTTTTCTTGAGGGGTTAGAAATGGGTTTCTTTTAACTCCTTAACAATTTTCAATGTTCTACCCTGAATAATTCAATTATATGAAGCACGAAAATAGAGATTGGGTTTTTTTAACTCCTTACCAAATTTCAATATTCTACCCTGAATAATTCAATTATATGCAGCACGAAAAATGTCATTTGTATGGGAGGTGCTACGCCCACTTCTTCCTTCCTCTACTTTTTTCTGGTGGTGTTAGAAGTTGGTCTCTTTTAACTCCTTACCAATTTTCAATGTTCTACCCTGAATAATTCAATTATATGCAGTACGAAAAATGTCATTTGCATGGGAGGTAACACGCCTGCTTCTCCCTTCCTCGGATTTTTCCTTGAGGTGTTAGAAATGGGTTTCTTTTAACTCCTTACCAAATTTCAATATTCTACCCTGAATAATTCCATTATATGCAGTACGAAAAATGTCATTTGCATGGGCGGTGCCACGCCCACTTCTCAATTCCTCCCATTTTTTTTGAGGAGGGAGAGATTGGTCTCTTTTCACTCCTTACTAAATCTCAATATTCCACTATGAATAATTCTATAGATATGCAGTACGAAAAATGTCATTTGCATTCCTCACCTTTTTTTCTTGAGGTGTTAGAAATTGGTTTCTTTTAACTCCTCACCAAATTTCATTATTCTAACCTGAATAATTCAGTTATATGCAGTACGAAAAATGTCATTTGTGTGAGAGGTGCCAAGGCCACTTCTCCCTTCCTCTACTTTTTTCTGGTCGTGCTAGAAGTTGGTCTCTTTTAACTGCTTACCAATTTTCAATATTCCATTATGAATAATTCTATAGATATGCAGTACGAAAAATCTCATTTGTATGGAAGGTTGTACGCCCACTTCTCCCTTCCTCTACTTTTTTCTGGTAGTGTTAGAAACTGGTCTCTTTTAACTCGTTACCAATTTTCAATATTGCACTATGAATAATTCCATAGATATGCAGTACGAAAAATGTACTTTGTGTGGGAGGTGCCACGCCCACTTATCCCTGCCTCTACTTTTTTCTGGTCGTGTTAGAAGTGGTCTCTTTTAACTGCTTACCAATTTTCAATATTCCACTATGAATAATTCTATAGATATGCAGTACGGAAAATGTCATTTGGATGGGAGGTGCCACACCCACTTCTCCTTTCCTCACCTTTTTTTTTGAGGTATTAGGGATTGGTTTCTTTTAACTCCTTACCAACTTTCAATATTCCACTATGAATAATTCTATAGATATGCAGTACGAAAAATGTCATTTGCATTCCTCACCTTTTTTTCTTGAGGTGTTAGAAATTGGTTTCTTTTAACTCCTTACCAAATTTCATTATTCTAACCTGAATAATTCAGTTATATGCAGTACGAAAAATGTCATTTGTGTGAGAGGTGCCACGGCCACTTCTCCCTTCCTCTACTTTTTTCTGGTCGCGTTAGAAGTGGTCTCTTTTAACTGCTTATCAATTTTTAATATTCCACTATGAATAATTCTATAGATATGCAGTACGGAAAATGTCATTTGCATGGGAGGTGCCACACCCACTTCTCCTTTCCTCACCTTCTTTCTTGAGGTGTTAGGGATTGGTTTCTTTTAACTCCTTACCAAATTTCAATATTCCACTATGAATAATTCTATAGATATGCAGTACGAAAAATGTCATTTGCATTCCTCACCTTTTTTTCTTGAGGTGTTAGAAATTGGTTTCTTTTAACTCCTTACCAAATTTCACTATTCTAACCTGAATAATTCAGTTATATGCAGTACAAAAAATGTCATTTGTGTGAGAGGTGCCACGGCCACTTCTCCCTTCCTCTACTTTTTTCTGGTCGTGTTAGAAGTTGGTCTCTTTTAACTGCTTACCAATTTTCAATATTCCATTATGAATAATTCTATAGATATGCAGTACGAAAAATCTCATTTGTATGGAAGGTTGTACGCCCACTTCTCCCTTCCTCTACTTTTTTCTGGTAGTGTTAGAAACTGGTCTCTTTTAACTCCTTACCAATTTTCAATATTGCACTATCAATAGTTCCATAGATATGCAGTACGAAAAATGTACTTTGTGTGGGAGGTGCCACGCCCACTTATCCCTGCCTCTACTTTTTTCTGGTCGTGTTAGAAGTGGTCTCTTTTAACTGCTTACCAATTTTCAATATTCCACTATGAATAATTCTATAGATATGCAGTACGGAAAATGTCATTTGGATGGGAGGTGCCACACCCACTTCTCCTTTCCTCACCTTTCTTCTTGAGGTGTTAGGGATTGGTTTCTTTTAACTCCTTACCAACTTTCAATATTCCACTATGAATAATTCTATAGATATGCAGTACGAAAAATGTCATTTGCATTCCTCACCTTTTTTTCTTGAGGTGTTAGAAATTGGTTTCTTTTAACTCCTTACCAAATTTCATTATTCTAACCTGAATAATTCAGTTATATGCAGTACGAAAAATGTCATTTGTTTGAGAGGTGCCACGGCCACTTCTCCCTTCCTCTACTTTTTTCTGGTCGTGTTAGAAGTGGTCTCTTTTAACTGCTTACCAATTTTTAATATTCCACTATGAATAATTCTATAGATATGCAGTACGGAAAATGTCATTTGCATGGGAGGTGCC
Source organism: Merzomyia westermanni (assembly GCA_949987695.1). Lineage (NCBI taxonomy): Eukaryota > Metazoa > Arthropoda > Insecta > Diptera > Tephritidae > Merzomyia > Merzomyia westermanni. Next base: position 102,598,574 of record OX465289.1, read on the forward strand.
ACACCCACTTCTCCTTTCCTCACCTTTTTTCTTGAGGTGTTAGGGATTGGTTTCTTTTAACTCCTTACCAAATTTCAATATTCCACTATGAATAATTCTATAGATATGCAGTACGAAAAATGTCATTTGCATTCCTCACCTTTTTTTCTTGAGGTGTTAGAAATTGGTTTCTTTTAACTCCTTACCAAATTTCATTATTCTAACCTGAATAATTCAGTTATATGCAGTACGAAAAATGTCATTTGTGTGAGAGGTGCCACGGCCACTTCTCCCTTCCTCTACTTTTTTCTGGTCGTGTTAGAAGTTGGTCTCTTTTAACTGCTTACCAATTTTCAATATTCCATTATGAATAATTCTATAGATATGCAGTACGAAAAATCTCATTTGTATGGAAGGTTGTACGCCCACTTCTCCCTTCCTCTACTTTTTTCTGGCAGTGTTAGAAACTGGTCTCTTTTAACTCCTTACCAATTTTCAATATTGCACTATCAATAGTTCCATAGATATGCAGTACGAAAAATGTACTTTGTGTGGGAGGTGCCACGCCCACTTATCCCTTCCTCTACTTTTTTCTGGTCGTGTTAGAAGTGGTCTCTTTTAACTGCTTACCAATTTTCAATATTCCACTATGAATAATTCTATAGATATGCAGTACGGAAAATGTCATTTGCATGGGAGGTGCCACACCCACTTCTCCTTTCCTCACCTTTTTTCTTCAGGTGTTAGGGATTGGTTTCTTTTAACTCCTTACCAACTTTCAATATTCTATCCTGAATAATTCAATTTAATGCAGTACAAAAAATGTCATTTGCATGGGAGGTGCTTCGCTCACTTCTTTCTTCCTCTACTTTTTTCTTGAGGTGTTAGAAATTGGTCTCTTCTAACTCCCTACCAAATTTCATTATTCTACCCTGAATAATTCAATTATGCGCAGCACGAAAAATGTCATTTGCATAGGAGGTGCCAAGCCCACTTCTCCCTTCCTCCCCTTTTTTCATGAAGTGTGAGAAATTCGTCTCTTTTAACTCCTTACCAAATTTCAATATTCTACCCTGAATAATTCAGTTATATGCAGCACGAAAATAGAGATTGGTTTTTTTAACGCCTTATCAAATTTCAATGTTCTACCCTGAATAAGTCAATTATATGCAGTACGAAAAATGTCACGCCCACTCCTCCCTTCCACCCCTTTTTTCTTGAGGTGTTAGAGATTAGTCTATTTTAACTCCTTACCAATTTTCAATATTCCACTATGAATAATCCTATAGATATGCTGTACGGAAAATGTCATTTGCATGGGAGCTGCCGCGCCCACTTCTCCCTTCCGCTACTTTTTTCTGGTCTTTTAACTGCTTACCAATTTTCAATATTCCACTATGAATAATCCTATAGATATGCAGTACGGAAAATGTCATTAGCATGGGAGGTGCCACGCCCACTTGTCCCTTCCTCGCCTTTTTTCTTGAGGTGATAGGGATTGGTATCTTTTAACTCCTTACCAAATTTCAATGTTCTACCCTGAATAATTCAATTATATGCAGTACGAAAAATGTCATTTGTATGGGAAGTTCTACGTCCACTTCTCCCTTCCTCTCCTTTTTTCTGGTCATGTTAGAAGTTGGTCTCTTTTAACTGCTTACCAATTTTCAATATTCCACTATGAATAATCCTATAGATATGCAGTACGGAAAATGTCATTAGCATGGGAGGTGCCACGCCCACTTGTCCCTTCCTCGCCTTTTTTCTTGAGGTGTTGGAGATTGGTCTCTTTTAACTCCTTACCAAATTTCAATATTCCACTATGAATAATCCTATAGATATGATGTACGGAAAATGTCATTTGCATGGGAGCTGCCGCGCCCACTTCTCCCTTCCTCCCCTTTTTTCTTGAGGTGTTAGATATTAGTCTATTTTAACTCCTTACCAATTTTCAATATTCCACTATGAATAATCCTGTAGATATGATGTACGGAAAATGTCATTTGCATGGGAGCTGCCGCGCCCACTTCTCCCTTCCACTACTTTTTTCTGGTGGTGTTAGAAGTTGGTCTCTTTTAACTCCTTAACAATTTTCAATGTTCTACCCTGAATAATTCAATGATATGCAGCTTGAAAAATGTCATTTGCATAGGGGGTGCCACGCTCACTTCTCTCTTACTCGCCTTTTTTCTTGAGGTGTTGGAGATTGGTCTCTTTTGACTCCTTACCAAATTTCAATATTCTACCCTGAATAATTCAATTATATGCAGCACGAAAAATGTCATTTGTATGGGAGGTGCTACGCCCACTTCTCCCTTTCTCTACTTTTTTCTGGTTGTGTTAGAAGTTGGTCTCTTTTAACTCCTTACTAAATTTCAATATTCCACTATGAATAATTCTATAGATATGCAGTACGAAAAATGTCATTTGCATTCCTCACCTTTTTTTCTTACGCCCACTTCTCCCTTCCTCTACTTTTTTTTGGTCGTGTTAGAAGTTGGTCTCTTTTAACTCCTTACCAATTTTCAATCTTCCACTATGAATAATCCTATAGATATGCAGTACGAAAAATGTCATTTGTATGGGAGGTGCTACGCCCACTTCTTCCTTCCTCTACTTTTTTCTGGTGGTGTTAGAAGTTGGTCTCTTTTAACTCCTTACCAATTTTCAATGTTCTACCCTGAATAATTCAATTATATGCAGTACAAAAAATGTCATTTGCATGGGAGGTGCCACGCTCACTTCTCTCTTACTCGCCTTTTTTCTTGAGGTGTTGGAGATTGGTCTCTTTTAACTCCTTACCAAATTTCAATACTCTACCCTGAATAATTCAATTATATGCAGCACGAAAAATGTCATTTGTATGGGAGGTGCTACGCCCACTTCTCCCTTTCTCTACTTTTTTCTGGTTGTGTTAGAAGTTGGTCTCTTTTAACTCCTTACTAAATTTCAATATTCCACTATGAATAATTCTATAGATATGCAGTACGAAAAATGTCATTTGCATTCCTCACCTTTTTTTCTTACGCCCACTTCTCCCTTCCTCTACTTTTTTTTGGTCGTGTTAGAAGTTGGTCTCTTTTAACTCCTTACCAATTTTCAATCTTCCACTATGAATAATCCTATAGATATGCAGTACGAAAAATGTCATTTGTATGGGAGGTGCTACGCCCACTTCTCCCTTCCTCTCCTTTTTTCTGGTGGTGTTAGAAGTTGGTCTCTTTTAACTCCTTACTAAATTTCAATATTCCACTATGAATAATTCTATAGATATGCAGTACGAAAAATGTCATTTGCATTCCTCACCTTTTTTTCTTACGCCCACTTCTCCCTTCCTCTACTTTTTTTTGGTCGTGTTAGAAGTTGGTCTCTTTTAACTCCTTACCAATTTTCAATCTTCCACTATGAATAATCCTATAGATATGCAGTACGAAAAATGTCATTTGCATGGGAGGTGCCACGCTCACTTCTCTCTTACTCGCCTTTTTTCTTGAGGTGTTGGAGATTGGTCTCTTTTAACTCCTTACCAAATTTCAATATTCTACCCTGAATAATTCAATTATATGCAGCACGAAAAATGTCATTTGCATGGGAGGTGCCACGCCCATTTCTCCCTTCCTCTACTTTTTTCTTGAGGTGTGAGAGATTGGTCTCTTTTAACTCCTTACCAAATTTCAATATTCCACTATGAATAATCCTATAGATATGCCGTACGGAAAATGTCATTTGCATGGGAAGTGCCACACCCACTTCTCCCTTCTCCACCTTTTTTCTTGAGGTGTTAGGGATTGGTTTCTTTTAACTCCTTACCAAGTTTCAATATTCTATCCTGAATAATTCAATTTAATGCAGTACGAAAAATGTCATTTGCATGGGAGGTGCCACGCCCACTTCTCCCTTCCTCTACTTTTTTCTGGTGGTGTTAGAGATTAGTTTATTTTAACTCACTACCGAATTTCATTATTCTACCCTGAATAATTCAATTATATGCAGTACGAAAAATGTCATTTGTATGGGAAGTTCTACGTCCACTTCTCCCTTCCTCTACTTTTTTCAGGTCGTGTTAGAAGTTGGTCTCTTTTAACTGCTTACCAATTTTCAATATTCCACTATGAATAATCCTATAGATATGCAGTACGGAAAATGTCATTAGCATGGGAGGTGCCACGCCCACTTGTCCCTTCCTCGCCTTTTTTCTTGAGGTGATAGGGATTGGTATCTTTTAACTCCTTACCAAATTTCAATGTTCTACCCTGAATAATTCAATTATGTGCAGTACGAAAAATGTCATTGGTATGGGAGGTGCTAGGCCCACTTCTTTCTTCCTCTACTTTTTTCTTGAGGTGTTAGAAATTGGTCTCTTTTAACTCCCTACCAAATTTCATTATTCTACCCTGAATAATTCAATTATATGAAGCACGAAAAATGTCATTTGTATGGGAGGTGCTAGGCCCACTTCTTCCTTCCTCCTCTTTTTTCTTGAGGTGTGAGAGATTGGTCTCTTTTAACTCCTTACCAAATTTCAATATTCCACTATGAATAATCCTATAGATATGATGTACGGAAAATGTCATTTGCATGGGAGCTGCCGCGCCCACTTCTCCCTTCCTCTACTTTTTTCTGGTCGTGTTAGAAGTTGGTCTCTTTTAACTGCTTACCAATTTTCAATATTCCACTATGAACAATCCTATAGATATGCAGTACGGAAAATGTCATTAGCATGGGAGGTGCCACGCACACTTGTCCCTTCCTCGCCTTTTTTCTTGAGGTGATAGGGATTGGTATCTTTTAACTAATTACCAAATTTCAATGTTCTACCCTGAATAATTCAATTATATGCAGTACGAAAAATGTCATTTGTATGGGAAGTTCTACGTCCACTTCTCCCTTCCTCTACTTTTTTCTGGTCATGTTAGAAGTTGGTCTCTTTTAACTGCTTACCAATTTTCAATATTCCACTATGAATAATCCTATAGATATGCAGTACGGAAAATGTCATTAGCATGGGAGGTGCCACGCCCACTTGTCCCTTCCTCGCCTTTTTTCTTGAGGTGTTGGAGATTGGTCTCTTTTAACTCCTTACCAAATTTCAATATTCTACCCTGAGGTGCTACGCCCACTTCTTCCTTCCTCCTCTTTTTTCTTGAGGTGTGAGAGATTGGTCTCTTTTAACTCCTTACCAAATTTCAATATTCCACTATGAATAATCCTATAGATATGATGTACGGAAAATGTCATTTGCATGGGAGCTGCCGCGCCCACTTCTCCCTTCCTCTACTTTTTTCTGGTCTTTTAACTGCTTACCAATTTTCAATATTCCACTATGAATAATCCTATAGATATGCAGTACGGAAAATGTCATTAGCATGGGAGGTGCCACGCCCACTTGTCCCTTCCTCGCCTTTTTTCTTGAGGTGATAGGGATTGGTATCTTTTAACTCCTTACCAAATTTCAATGTTCTACCCTGAATAATTCAATTATATGCAGTACGAAAAATGTCATTTGTATGGGAAGTTCTACGTCCACTTCTCCCTTCCTCTACTTTTTTCTGGTCATGTTAGAAGTTGGTCTCTTTTAACTGCTTACCAATTTTCAATATTCCACTATGAATAATCCTATAGATATGCAGTACGGAAAATGTCATTAGCATGGGAGGTGCCACGCCCACTTGTCCCTTCCTCGCCTTTTTTCTTGAGGTGTTGGAGATTGGTCTCTTTTAACTCCTTACCAAATTTCAATATTCTACCCTGAGGTGCTACGCCCACTTCTTCCTTCCTCCTCTTTTTTCTTGAGGTGTGAGAGATTGGTCTCTTTTAACTCCTTACCAAATTTCAATATTCCACTATGAATAATCCTATAGATATGATGTACGGAAAATGTCATTTGCATGGGAGCTGCCGCGCCCACTTCTCCCTTCCTCCCCTTTTTTCTTGAGGTGTTAGATATTAGTCTATTTTAACTCCTTACCAATTTTCAATATTCCACTATGAATAATCCTGTAGATATGATGTACGGAAAATGTCATTTGCATGGGAGCTGCCGCGCCCACTTCTCCCTTCCACTACTTTTTTCTGGTGGTGTTAGAAGTTGGTCTCTTTTAACTCCTTAACAATTTTCAATGTTCTACCCTGAATAATTCAATGATATGCAGCTTGAAAAATGTCATTTGCATAGGAGGTGCCACGCTCACTTCTCTCTTACTCGCCTTTTTTCTTGAGGTGTTGGAGATTGGTCTCTTTTGACTCCTTACCAAATTTCAATATTCTACCCTGAATAATTCAATTATATGCAGCACGAAAAATGTCATTTGTTTGGGAGGTGCTACGCCCACTTCTCCCTTTCTCTACTTTTTTCTGGTTGTGGTAGAAGTTGGTCTCTTTTAACTCCTTACTAAATTTCAATATTCCACTATGAATAATTCTATAGATATGCAGTACGAAAAATGTCATTTGCATTCCTCACCTTTTTTTCTTACGCCCACTTCTCCCTTCCTCTACTTTTTTTTGGTCGTGTTAGAAATTGGTCTCTTTTAACTCCTTACCAATTTTCAATCTTCCACTATGAATAATCCTATAGATATGCAGTACGAAAAATGTCATTTGTATGGGAGGTGCTACGCCCACTTCTTCCTTCCTCTACTTTTTTCTGGTGGTGTTAGAAGTTGGTCTCTTTTAACTCCTTACCAATTTTCAATGTTCTACCCTGAATAATTCAATTATATGCAGTACAAAAAATGTCATTTGCATGGGAGGTGCCACGCTCACTTCTCTCTTACTCGCCTTTTTTCTTGAGGTGTTGGAGATTGGTCTCTTTTAACTCCTTACCAAATTTCAATATTCTACCCTGAATAATTCAATTATATGCAGCACGAAAAATGTCATTTGTATGGGAGGTGCTACGCCCACTTCTCCCTTTCTCTACTTTTTTCTGGTTGTGTTAGAAGTTGGTCTCTTTTAACTCCTTACTAAATTTCAATATTCCACTATGAATAATTCTATAGATATTTAGTACGAAATATGTCATTTGCATTCCTCACCTTTTTTTCTTACGCCCACTTCTCCCTTCCTCTACTTTTTTTTGGTCGTGTTAGAAGTTGGTCTCTTTTAACTCCTTACCAATTTTCAATCTTCCACTATGAATAATCCTATAGATATGCAGTACGAAAAATGTCATTTGTATGGGAGGTGCTACGCCCACTTCTCCCTTCCTCTACTTTTTTCTGGTGGTGTTAGAAGTTGGTCTCTTTTAACTCCTTACTAAATTTCAATATTCCACTATGAATAATTCTATAGATATGCAGTACGAAAAATGTCATTTGCATTCCTAACCTTTTTTTCTTACGCCCACTTCTCCCTTCCTCTACTTTTTTTTGGTCGTGTTAGAAGTTGGTCTCTTTTAACTCCTTACCAATTTTCAATCTTCCACTATGAATAATCCTATAGATATGCAGTACGAAAAATGTCATTTGCATGGGAGGTGCCACGCTCACTTCTCTCTTACTCGCCTTTTTTCTTGAGGTGTTGGAGATTGGTCTCTTTTAACTCCTTACCAAATTTCAATATTCTACCCTGAATAATTCAATTATATGCAGCACGAAAAATGTCATTTGTATGGGAGGTGCTACGCCCACTTCTTCCTTCCTCTACTTTTTTCTGGTGGTGTTAGAAGTTGGTCTCTTTTACCTCCTTACCAATTTTCAATGTTCTACCCTGAATAATTCAATTATATGCAGTACAAAAAATGTCATTTGCATGGGAGGTGCCACGCTCACTTCTCTCTTACACGCCTTTTTTCTTGAGGTGTTGGAGATTGGTCTCTTTTAACTCCTTACCAAATTTCAATATTCTACCCTGAATAATTCAATTATATGCAGCACGAAAAATGTCATTTGTATGGGAGGTGCTACGCCCACTTCTCCCTTTCTCTACTTTTTTCTGGTTGTGTTAGAAGTTGGTCTCTTTTAACTCCTTAACAATTTCAAATGTTCTACCCTGAATAATTCAATTATATGCCGCTTGAAAAATGTCATTTGCATAGGAGGTGCCACGCCCACTTCTCCCTTCCTCCCCTTTTTTCTTGAGGTGTGAGAGATTGGTCTCTTTTAACTCCTTACCAAATTTCAATATTCTACCCTGAATAATTCAATTATATCCAGTACGAAAAATGTCATTTGCATGGGAGGTGCCACGCCCACTTCTCTCTTACTCGCCTTTTTTCGTGAGGTGTTAGAGATTGGTCTCTTTTAACTCCTTAACAAATTTCAATGTTCTACCCTGAATAATTCAATTATATGCAGTACGAAAAATGTCATTTGCATGGGAGGTAACACGCCTGCTTCTCCCTTCCTCGGATTTTTTCTTGAGGTGTTAGAAATGGGTTTCTTTTAACTCCTTAACAATTTTCAATGTTCTACCCTGAATAATTCAATTATATGCAGCTTGAAAAATGTCATTTGCATAAGAGGTGCCACACCCACTTCTCCCTTCCTCCCCTTTTTTCTTGAGGTGTGAGAGATTGGTCTCTTTTAACTCCTTAACAAATTTCAATGTTCTACCCTGAATAATTCAATTATATGCAGTACGAAAAATGTCATTTGCATGGGAGGTAACACGCCTGCTTCTCCCTTCCTCGGATTTTTTCTTGAGGGGTTAGAAATGGGTTTCTTTTAACTCCTTAACAATTTTCAATGTTCTACCCTGAATAATTCAATTATATGCAGCTTGAAAAATGTCATTTGCATAAGAGGTGCCACACCCACTTCTCCCTTCCTCCCCTTTTTTCTTGAGGTGTGAGAGATTGGTCTCTTTTAACTCCTTACCAAATTTCAATGTTCTACCCTGAATAATTCAATTATATGCAGCACGAAAAATGTCATTTGTATGGGAGGTGCTACGCCCACTTCTCTCTTCCTCTACTCTTTTCTTGTCGTGTTAGAAGTTGGTCTCTTTTAGCTCCTTACCAATTTTCAATATTCCACTATGAATAATTCTATAGATATGCCGTACGAAAAATGTCATTTGCATGAGAAGTGCCACGCTCACTTCTCTCTTACTCGCCTTTTTTCTTGAGGTGTTGGAGATTGGTCTTTTTTAACTCCTTACCAAATTTCAATATTCTACCCTGAATAATTCAATTATATGCAGCACGAAAAATGTCATTTGTGTGGGAGGAAACACGCCTGCTTCTCCCTTCCTCGGATTTTTTCTGGTTGTGTTAGAAGTTGGTCTCTTTTAACTCCTTAACAGTTTTCAATGTTCTACCCTGAATAATTCAATTATATGCCGCTTCAAAAATGTCATTTGCATAGGAGGTGCCACGCCTGCTTCTCCCTTCCTCGGATTTTTTCTTGAGGTGTTAGAAATGGGTTTCTTTTAACTCCTTAACAATTTTCAATGTTCTACCCTGAATAATTCAATTATATGCAGCACGAAAAATGTCATTTGTATGGGAGGTGCTACGCCCACTTCTCTCTTCCTCTACTCTTTTCTTGTCGTGTTAGAAGTTGGTCTCTTTTAGCTCCTTACCAATTTTCAATATTCCAATATGAATAATTCTATAGATATGCCGTACGAAAAATGTCATTTGCATGAGAAGTGCCACGCTCACTTCTCTCTTACTCCCCTTTTTTCTTGAGGTGTGAGAGATTGGTCTCTTTTAACTCCTTACCAAATTTCAATATTCTACCCTGAATAATTCAATTATATCCAGTACGAAAAATGTCATTTGCATGGGAGGTAACACGCCTGCTGCTCCCTTCCTCGGATTTTTTCTTGAGGTGTTAGAAATGGGTTTCTTTTAACTCCTTAACAATTTTCAATGTTCTACCCTGAATAATTCAATTATATGCAGCTTGAAAAATGTCATTTGCATAAGAGGTGCCACACCCACTTCTCCCTTCCTCCCCTTTTTTCTTGAGGTGTGAGAGATTGGTCTCTTTCAACTCCTTAACAAATTTCAATGTTCTACCCTGAATAATTCAATTATATGCAGTACGAAAAATGTCATTTGCATGGGAGGTAACACGCCTGCTGCTCCCTTCCTCGGATTTTTTCTTGAGGGGTTAGAAATGGGTTTCTTTTAACTCCTTAACAATTTTCAATGTTCTACCCTGAATAATTCAATTATATGAAGCACGAAAATAGAGATTGGTTTTTTTTAACTCCTTACCAAATTTCAATATTCTACCCTGAATAATTCAATTATATGCAGCACGAAAAATGTCATTTGTATGGGAGGTGCTACGCCCACTTCTTCCTTCCTCTACTTTTTTCTGGTGGTGTTAGAAGTTGGTCTCTTTTAACTCCTTACCAATTTTCAATGTTCTACCCTGAATAGTTCAATTATATGCAGTACGAAAAATGTCATTTGCATGGGAGGTGCCACGCTCACTTCTCTAATACTCGCCTTTTTTCTTGAGGTGTTGGAGATTGGTCTCTTTTAATTCCTTACCAAATTTCAATATTCTACCCTGAATAATTCAATTATATGCAGCACGAAAAATGTCATTTGTATGGGAGGTGTTACGCCCACTTCTCCCTTCCTCTACTTTTTTCTGGTGGTGTTAGAAGTTGGTCTCTTTTAACTCCTTACCAATTTTCAATGTTCTACCCTGAATAATTCAATTATATGCAGTACGAAAAATGTCATTTGTATGGGAGGTGCTACGCCCACTTCTTCCTTCCTCCTCTTTTTTCTTGAGGTGTGAGAGATTGGTCTCTTTTAACTCCTTACCAAATTTCAATATTCCACTATGAATAATCCTATAGATATGATGTACGGAAAATGTCATTTGCATGGGAGCTGCCGCGCCCACTTCTCCGTTCCTCCCCTTTTTTCTTGAGGTGTTAGAGATTAGGTTATTTTAACTCCTTACCAATTTTCAATGTTCTACCCTGAATAATTCAATTATATGCAGTACGAAAAATGTCATTTGTATGGGAGGTGCTACGCCCACTTCTTCCTTCCTCCTCTTTTTTCTTGAGGTGTGAGAGATTGGTCTCTTTTAACTCCTTACCAAATTTCAATATTCCACTATGAATAATCCTGTAGATATGATGTACGGAAAATGTCATTTGCATGGGAGGTGCCGCGCCCACTTCTCCCTTCCTCTACTTTTTTCTGGTGGTGTTAGAAGTTGGTCTCTTTTAACTCCTTAACAATTTTCAATGTTCTACCCTGAATAATTCAATGATATGCAGTTTGAAAAATGTCATTTGCATAGGAGGTGCCACGCCCAGTTCTCCCTTTCTCCCCTTTTTTCTTGAGGTGTGAGAGATTGGTGTCTTTTAACTCCTTACCAAATTTCAATATTCTACCCTGACTAATTCAATTATATGCAGCACGAAAAATGTAATTTGTATGGGAGGTGTTACGCCCACTTCTCCCTTCCTCTACTTGTTTCTGGTGGTGTTAGAAGTTGGTCTCTTTTAACTCCTTACTAAATTTCAATATTCCACTATGAATAATTCTATAGATATGCAGTACGAAAAATGTCATTTGCATTCCTCACCTTTTTTTCTTACGCCCACTTCTCCCTTCCTCTACTTTTTTTTGGTCGTGTTAGAAGTTGGTCTCTTTTAACTCCTTACCAATTTTCAATCTTCCACTATGAATAATCCTATAGATATGCAGTACGAAAAATGTCATTTGTATGGGAGGTGCTACGCCCACTTCTCTCTTCCTCTACTCTTTTCTTGTCGTGTTAGAAGTTGGTCTCTTTTAGCTCCTTACCAATTTTCAATATTCCACTATGAATAATTCTATAGATATGCCGTACGAAAAATGTCATTTGCATGAGAAGTGCCACGCTCACTTCTCTCTTACTCCCCTTTTTTCTTGAGGTGTGAGAGATTGGTCTCTTTTAACTCCTTACCAAATTTCAATATTCTACCCTGAATAATTCAATTATATCCAGTACGAAAAATGTCATTTGCATGGGAGGTAACACGCCTGCTGCTCCCTTCCTCGGATTTTTTCTTGAGGTGTTAGAAATGGGTTTCTTTTAACTCCTTAACAATTTTCAATGTTCTACCCTGAATAATTCAATTATATGCAGCTTGAAAAATGTCATTTGCATAAGAGGTGCCACACCCACTTCTCCCTTCCTCCCCTTTTTTCTTGAGGTGTGAGAGATTGGTCTCTTTCAACTCCTTAACAAATTTCAATGTTCTACCCTGAATAATTCAATTATATGCAGTACGAAAAATGTCATTTGCATGGGAGGTAACACGCCTGCTGCTCCCTTCCTCGGATTTTTTCTTGAGGGGTTAGAAATGGGTTTCTTTTAACTCCTTAACAATTTTCAATGTTCTACCCTGAATAATTCAATTATATGAAGCACGAAAATAGAGATTGGTTTTTTTTAACTCCTTACCAAATTTCAATATTCTACCCTGAATAATTCAATTATATGCAGCACGAAAAATGTCATTTGTATGGGAGGTGCTACGCCCACTTCTTCCTTCCTCTACTTTTTTCTGGTGGTGTTAGAAGTTGGTCTCTTTTAACTCCTTACCAATTTTCAATGTTCTACCCTGAATAGTTCAATTATATGCAGTACGAAAAATGTCATTTGCATGGGAGGTGCCACGCTCACTTCTCTAATACTCGCCTTTTTTCTTGAGGTGTTGGAGATTGGTCTCTTTTAACTCCTTACCAAATTTCAATATTCTACCCTGAATAATTCAATTATATGCAGCACGAAAAATGTCATTTGTATGGGAGGTGTTACGCCCACTTCTCCCTTCCTCTACTTTTTTCTGGTGGTGTTAGAAGTTGGTCTCTTTTAACTCCTTACCAATTTTCAATGTTCTACCCTGAATAATTCAATTATATGCAGTACGAAAAATGTCATTTGTATGGGAGGTGCTACGCCCACTTCTTCCTTCCTCCTCTTTTTTCTTGAGGTGTGAGAGATTGGTCTCTTTTAACTCCTTACCAAATTTCAATATTCCACTATGAATAATCCTATAGATATGATGTACGGAAAATGTCATTTGCATTGGAGCTGCCGCGCCCACTTCTCCGTTCCTCCCCTTTTTTCTTGAGGTGTTAGAGATTAGGTTATTTTAACTCCTTACCAATTTTCAATGTTCTACCCTGAATAATTCAATTATATGCAGTACGAAAAATGTCATTTGTATGGGAGGTGCTACGCCCACTTCTTCCTTCCTCCTCTTTTTTCTTGAGGTGTGAGAGATTGGTCTCTTTTAACTCCTTACCAAATTTCAATATTCCACTATGAATAATCCTGTAGATATGATGTACGGAAAATGTCATTTGCATGGGAGGTGCCGCGCCCACTTCTCCCTTCCTCTACTTTTTTCTGGTGGTGTTAGAAGTTGGTCTCTTTTAACTCCTTAACAATTTTCAATGTTCTACCCTGAATAATTCAATGATATGCAGTTTGAAAAATGTCATTTGCATAGGAGGTGCCACGCCCAGTTCTCCCTTTCTCCCCTTTTTTCTTGAGGTGTGAGAGATTGGTCTCTTTTAACTCCTTACCAAATTTCAATATTCTACCCTGACTAATTCAATTATATGCAGCACGAAAAATGTCATTTGTATGGGAGGTGTTACGCCCACTTCTCCCTTCCTCTACTTGTTTCTGGTGGTGTTAGAAGTTGGTCTCTTTTAACTCCTTACTAAATTTCAATATTCCACTATGAATAATTCTATAGATATGCAGTACGAAAAATGTCATTTGCATTCCTCACCTTTTTTTCTTACGCCCACTTCTCCCTTCCTCTACTTTTTTTTGGTCGTGTTAGAAGTTGGTCTCTTTTAACTCCTTACCAATTTTCAATCTTCCACTATGAATAATCCTATAGATATGCAGTACGAAAAATGTCATTTGCATGGGAGGTGCCACGCTCACTTCTCTCTTACTCGCCTTTTTTCTTGAGGTGTTGGAGATTGGTCTCTTTTAACTCCTTACCAAATTTCAATATTGTACCCTGAATCATTCAATTATATGCAGCACGAAAAATGTCATTTGTATGGGAGGTGCTACGCCCACTTCTTCCTTCCTCTACTTTTTTCTGGTGGTGTTAGAAGTTGGTCTCTTTTAACTCCTTACCAATTTTCAATGTTCTACCCTGAATAATTCAATTATATGCAGTACGAAAAATGTCATTTGCATGGGAGGTGCCACGCTCACTTCTCTCTTACTCGCCTTTTTTCTTGAGGTGTTGGAGATTGGTCTCTTTTACTCCTTACGCCCACTTCTCTCTTCCTCTACTCTTTTCTTGTCGTGTTAGAAGTTGGTCTCTTTTAGCTCCTTACCAATTTTCAATATTCCACTATGAATAATTCAATTATATGCAGTACGAAAAATGTCATTTGCATGGGAGGTAACACGCCTACTTCTCCCTTCCTCGGCTTTTTTCTTGAGGTGTTAGAAATGGGTTTCTTTTAACTCCTTACCAAATTTCAATATTCTACCCTGAATAATTCAATTATATGCAGTATGAAAAATGTCATTTGCATGGGAGGTGCCCCGCCCACTTCTCCCTTCCTCTACTTTTTTCTGGTGGTGTTAGAAGTTGGTCTCTTTTACCTCCTTACCAATTTTCAATATTCCACTATGAATAATTCAATTATATGCAGTACGAAAAATGTCATTTGCATGGGAGGTAACACGCCTACTTCTCCCTTCCTCGGCTTTTTTCTTGAGGTGTTAGAAATGGGTTTCTTTTAACTCCTTACCAAATTTCAATATTCTACCCTGAATAATTCAATTATATGCAGTATGAAAAATGTCATTTGCATGGGAGGTGCCCCGCCCACTTCTCCCTTCCTCACCTTTTTTCTTGAGGTGTGAGAGATTGGTCTCTTTCAACTCCTTAACAAATTTCAATGTTCTACCCTGAATAATTCAATTATATGCAGCTTGAAAAATGTCATTTGCATAAGAGGTGCCACACCCACTTCTCCCTTCCTCCCCTTTTTTCTTGAGGTGTGAGAGATTGGTCTCTTTCAACTCCTTAACAAATTTCAATGTTCTACCCTGAATAATTCAATTATATGCAGTACGAAAAATGTCATTTGCATTCCTCACCTTTTTTTCTTACGTCCACTTCTCCCTTCCTCTACTCTTTTTTGGTCGTGTTAGAAGTTGGTCTCTTTTAACTCCATACCAATTTTCAATCTTCCACTATGAATAATCCTATAGATATGCAGTACGAAAAATGTTATTTGTATGGGAGGTGTTACGCCCACTTCTCCTTTCGTCTACTTTTTTCTTGTTAAAAATTGGTCTCTTTTAACTCCTTACCAAATTTCATTATTCTACCCTGAATAATTCAATTATATGCAGTACGAAAAATGTAATTTGTGTGGGAGGTGCCACGTCCACTTCTCCCTTCCTCTACTTTTTTCTGGTCGTGTTAGAAGTTGGTCTCTTTTAACTGCTTACCAATTTTCAATATTCCAATATGAATAATGCTATAGATATGCAGTACGAAAAATGTCATTTGCATTCCTCACCTTTTTTTCTTACGTCCACTTCTCCCTTCCTCTACTCTTTTTTGGTCGTGTTAGAAGTTGGTCTCTTTTAACTCCATACCAATTTTCAATCTTCCACTATGAATAATGCTATAGATATGCAGTACGAAAAATGTCATTTGTATGGGAGGTGCTACGCCCACTTCTCCTTTCCTCTACTTGTTTCTTGTTAAAAATTGGTCTCTTTTAACTCCTTACCAAATTTCATTATTCTACCCTGAATAATTCAATTATATGCAGTACGAAAAATGTAATTTGTGTGGGAGGTGCCACGTCCACTTCTCCCTTCCTCTACTTTTTTATGGTCGTGTTACAAGTTGGTCTCTTTTAACTGCTTACCAATTTACAATATTCCAATATGAATAATGCTATAGATATGCAGTACGAAAAATGTCATTTGTATGGGAGGTGCTACGCCCACTTCTCCTTTCCTCTACTTGTTTCTTGTTAAAAATTGGTCTCTTTTAACTCCTTACCAAATTTCAATATTCTACCCTGAATAATTCAATTATATGCAGCACGAAAAATGTCATTTGTATGGGAGGTGTTACGCCCACTTCTCCCTTCCTCTAATTTTTTCTGGTGGTGTTAGAAGTTGGTCTCTTTTAACTCCTTACCAATTTTCAATGTTCTACCCTGAATAATTCAATTATATGCAGTACGAAAAATGTCATTTGCATGGGAGGTGCCACGCTCACTTCTCTCTTACTCGCCTTTTTTCTTGATGTGTTGGAGATTGGTCTCTTTTAACTCCTTACCAAATTTCAATATTCTACCCTGGATAATTCAATTATATGCAGCACGAAAAATGTCATTTGTATGGGAGGTGTTACGCCCACTTCTCCCTTCCTCTACTTTTTTCTGGTGGTGTTAGAAGTTGGTCTCTTTTAACTCCTTA
Source organism: Merzomyia westermanni (assembly GCA_949987695.1). Taxonomy (NCBI): domain Eukaryota; kingdom Metazoa; phylum Arthropoda; class Insecta; order Diptera; family Tephritidae; genus Merzomyia; species Merzomyia westermanni. The sequence goes on from OX465289.1 coordinate 102,614,956, forward strand.
CCAATTTTCAATGTTTTACCCTGAATAATTCAATTATATGCAGTACGAAAAATTTCATTTGCATGGGAGGTGCCACGCTCACTTCTCTCTTACTCGCCTTTTTTCTTGAGGTGTTGGAGATTGGTCTCTTTTAACTCCTTACCAAATTTCAATATTCTACCCTGAATAATTCAATTATATGCAGTGCGAAAAATGTCATTTGCATGGGAGGTGCCACGCCCACTTCTCTCTTACTCGCCTTTTTTCGTGAGGTGTTAGAGATTGGTCTCTTTTAACTCCTTAACAAATTTCAATGTTCTACCCTGAATAATTCAATTATATGCAGTATGAACAATGTCATTTGCATGGGAGGTAACACGCCTGCTTCTCCCTTCCTCGGATTTTTTCTTGAGGTGTTAGAAATGGGTTTCTTTTAACTCCTTAACAATTTTCAATGTTCTACCCTGAATAATTCAATTATATGCAGCTTGAAAAATGTCATTTGCATAAGAGGTGCCACACCCACTTCTCCCTTCCTCCCCTTTTTTCTTGAGGTGTGAGAGATTGGTCTCTTTTAACTCCTTAACAAATTTCAATGTTCTACCCTGAATAATTCAATTATATGCAGTACGAAAAATGTCATTTGCATGGGAGGTAACACGCCTGCGTCTCCCTTCCTCGGATTTTTTCTTGAGGTGTTAGAAATGGGTTTCTTTTAACTCCTTAACAATTTTCAATGTTCTACCCTGAATAATTCAATTATATGCAGCTTGGCAAATGTCATTTGCATAAGAGGTGCCACACCCACTTCTCCCTTCCTCCCCTTTTTTCTTGAGGTGTGAGAGATTGGTCTCTTTTAACTCCTTACCAATTTTCAATGTTCTACCCTGAATAATTCAATTATATGCAGTACGAAAAATGTCATTTGGATGGGAAGTGCCACGCTCACTTCTCTCTTACTCGCCTTTTTTCTTGAGGTGTTGGAGATTGGTCTCTTTTAACTCCTTACCAAATTTCAATATTCTACCCTGAATAATTCAATTATATGCAGCACGAAAAATGTCATTTGTATGGGAGGTGCTACGCCCACTTCTTCCTTCCTCCCCTTTTTTCTTGAGGTGTGAGAGATTGGTCTCTTTTAACACCTTACCAAATTTCAATATTCCACTATGAATAATCCTATAGATATGATGTACGGAAAATGTCATTTGCATGGGAGCTGCCGCGCCCACTTCTCCCTTCCTCCCCTTTTTTCTTGAGGTGTTAGAGATTAGTATATTTTAACTCCTTACCAATTTTCAATATTCCACTATGAATAATCCTATAGATATGATGTACGGAAAATGTCATTTGCATGGGAGCTGCCGCGCCCACTTCTCCCTTCCTCTACTTTTTTCTGGTGGTGTTAGAAGTTGGTCTCTTTTAACTCCTTAACAATTTTCAATGTTCTACCCTGAATAATTCAATTATATGCAGCACGAAAATAGAGATTGGTTTTTTTAACTCCTTACCAAATATCAATGTTCTACCCTGAATAATTCAATTATGTGCAGTACGAAAAATGTCATTTGTATGGGAGGTGCTAGGCCCACTTCTCCCTTCCTCCCCTTTTTTCATGAGGTGTTTGAAATTGGTTTCTTTTAACTCCTTAACAAATTTCAATATTCTACCCTGAATAATTCAATTATATGCAGTACGAAAAATGTCATTTGTATGGGAGGTGCTACGCCCACTTCTCCCTTCCTTCCCTTTTTTCTTGAGGTGTTAGAGATTAGTATATTTTAACTCCTTACCAATTTTCAATATTCCACTATGAATAATCCTATAGATATGATGTACGGAAAATATCATTTGCATGGGAGCTGCCGCGCCCACTTCTCCCTTCCTCTACTTTTTTCTGGTGGTGTTAGAAGTTGGTCTCTTTTAACTCCTTACCAATTTTCAATGTTCTACCCTGAATAATTCAATTATATGCAGTACGAAAAATGTCATTTGTATGGGAGGTGCTACGCCCACTTCTTCCTTCCTCCTCTTTTTTCTTGAGGTGTGAGAGATTGGTCTCTTTTAACTCCTTACCAAATTTCAATATTCCACTATGAATAATCCTATAGATATGATGTACGGAAAATGTCATTTGCATGGGAGCTGCCGCGCCCACTTCTCCCTTCCTCCCCTTTTTTCTTGAGGTGTTAGAGATTAGGTTATTTTAACTCCTTACCAATTTTCAATATTCCACTATGAATAATCCTGTAGATATGATGTACGGAAAATGTCATTTGCATGGGAGGTGCCGCGCCCACTTCTCCCTTCCTCTACTTTTTTCTGGTGGTGTTAGAAGTTGGTCTCTTTTAACTCCTTACTAAATTTCAATATTCCACTATGAATAATTCTATAGATATGCAGTACGAAAAATGTCATTTGCATTCCTCACCTTTTTTTCTTACGCCCACTTCTCCCTTCCTCTACTTTTTTTTGGTCGTGTTAGAAGTTGGTCTCTTTTAACTCCTTACCAATTTTCAATCTTCCACTATGAATAATCCTATAGATATGCAGTACGAAAAATGTCATTTGCATGGGAGGTGCCACACCCACTTCTTCCTTCCTCCCCTTTTTTCTTGAGGTGTGAGAGATTGGTCTCTTTTAACACCTTACCAAATTTCAATATTCCACTATGAATAATCCTATAGATATGATGTACGGAAAATGTCATTTGCATGGGAGCTGCCGCGCCCACTTCTCCCTTCCTCCCCTTTTTTCTTGAGGTGTTAGAGATTAGTATATTTTAACTCCTTACCAATTTTCAATATTCCACTATGAATAATCCTATAGATATGATGTACGGAAAATGTCATTTGCATGGGAGCTGCCGCGCCCACTTCTCCCTTCCTCTACTTTTTTCTGGTGGTGTTAGAAGTTGGTCTCTTTTAACTCCTTAACAATTTTCAATGTTCTACCCTGAATAATTCAATTATATGCAGCACGAAAATAGAGATTGGTTTTTTTAACTCCTTACCAAATATCAATGTTCTACCCTGAATAATTCAATTATGTGCAGTACGAAAAATGTCATTTGTATGGGAGGTGCTAGGCCCACTTCTCCCTTCCTCCCCTTTTTTCATGAGGTGTTAGAAATTGGTTTCTTTTAACTCCTTAACAAATTTCAATATTCTACCCTGAATAATTCAATTATATGCAGTACGAAAAATGTCATTTGTATGGGAGGTGCTACGCCCACTTCTCCCTTCCTCCCCTTTTTTCTTGAGGTGTTAGAGATTAGTATATTTTAACTCCTTACCAATTTTCAATATTCCACTATGAATAATCCTATAGATATGATGTACGGAAAATGTCATTTGCATGGGAGGTGCCGCGCCCACTTCTCCCTTCCTCTACTTTTTTCTGGTGGTGTTAGAAGTTGGTCTCTTTTAACTCCTTAACAATTTTCAATGTTCTACTCTGAATAATTCAATTATATGCAGCACGAAAATAGAGATTGGTTTTTTTAACTCCTTACCAAATATCAATGTTCTACCCTGAATAATTCAATTATGTGCAGTACGAAAAATGTCATTTGTATGGGAGGTGCTAGGCCCACTTCTCCCTTCCTCCCCTTTTTTCATGAGGTGTTAGTAATTGGTTTCTTTTAACTCCTTAACAAATTTCAATATTCTACCCTGAATAATTCAATTATATGCAGTACGAAAAATGTCATTTGTATGGGAGGTGCTACGCCCACTTCTTCCTTCCTCCTCTTTTTTCTTGAGGTGTGAGAGATTGGTCTCTTTTAACTCCTTACCAAATTTCAATATTCCACTATGAATAATCCTATAGATATGATGTACGGAAAATGTCATTTGCATGGGAGCTGCCGCGCCCACTTCTCCCTTCCTCCCCTTTTTTCTTGAGGTGTTAGAGATTAGGTTATTTTAACTCCTTACCAATTTTCAATATTCCACTATGAATAATCCTGTAGATATGATGTACGGAAAATGTCATTTGCATGGGAGGTGCCGCGCCCACTTCTCCCTTCCTCTACTTTTTTCTGGTGGTGTTAGAAGTTGGTCTCTTTTAACTCCTTAACAATTTTCAATGTTCTACCCTGAATAATTCAATGATATGCAGTTTGAAAAATGTCATTTGCATAGGAGGTGCCACGCCCACTTCTCCCTTCCTCCCCTTTTTTCTTGAGGTGTTAGAGATTAGGTTATTTTAACTCCTTACCAATTTTCAATATTCCACTATGAATAATCCTGTAGATATGATGTACGGAAAATGTCATTTGTATGGGAGGTGTTACGCCCACTTCTCCCTTCCTCTACTTTTTTCTGGTGGTGTTAGAAGTTGGTCTCTTTTAACTCCTTACTAAATTTCAATATTCCACTATGAATAATTCTATAGATATGCAGTACGAAAAATGTCATTTGCATTCCTCACCTTTTTTTCTTACGCCCACTTCTCCCTTCCTCTACTTTTTTTTGGTCGTGTTAGAAGTTGGTCTCTTTTAACTCCTTACCAATTTTCAATCTTCCACTATGAATAATCCTATAGATATGCAGTACGAAAAATGTCATTTGCATGGGAGGTGCCACACCCACTTCTCCCTTCCTCCCCTTTTTTCTTGAGGTGTGAGAGATTGGTCTCTTTTAACTCCTTAACAAATTTCAATGTTCTACCCTGAATAATTCAATTATATGCAGTACGAAAAATGTCATTTGCATGGGAGGTAACACGCCTGCGTCTCCCTTCCTCGGATTTTTTCTTGAGGTGTTAGAAATGGGTTTCTTTTAACTCCTTAACAATTTTCAATGTTCTACCCTGAATAATTCAATTATATGCAGCTTGGAAAATGTCATTTGCATAAGAGGTGCCACACCCACTTCTCCCTTCCTCCCCTTTTTTCTTGAGGTGTGAGAGATTGGTCTCTTTTAACTCCTTACCAATTTTCAATGTTCTACCCTGAATAATTCAATTATATGCAGTACGAAAAATGTCATTTGCATGGGAGGTGCCACGCTCACTTCTCTCTTACTCGCCTTTTTTCTTGAGGTGTTGGAGATTGGTCTCTTTTAACTCCTTACCAAATTTCAATATTCTACCCTGAATAATTCAATTATATGCAGCACGAAAAATGTCATTTGTATGGGAGGTGCTACGCCCACTTCTTCCTTCCTCCCCTTTTTTCTTGAGGTGTGAGAGATTGGTCTCTTTTAACACCTTACCAAATTTCAATATTCCACTATGAATAATCCTATAGATATGATGTACGGAAAATGTCATTTGCATGGGAGCTGCCGCGCCCACTTCTCCCTTCCTCCCCTTTTTTCTTGAGGTGTTAGAGATTAGTATATTTTAACTCCTTACCAATTTTCAATATTCCACTATGAATAATCCTATAGATATGATGTACGGAAAATGTCATTTGCATGGGAGCTGCCGCGCCCACTTCTCCCTTCCTCTACTTTTTTCTGGTGGTGTTAGAAGTTGGTCTCTTTTAACTCCTTAACAATTTTCAATGTTCTACCCTGAATAATTCAGTTATATGCAGCACGAAAATAGAGATTGGTTTTTTTAACTCCTTACCAAATATCAATGTTCTACCCTGAATAATTCAATTATGTGCAGTACGAAAAATGTCATTTGTATGGGAGGTGCTAGGCCCACTTCTCCCTTCCTCCCCTTTTTTCATGAGGTGTTAGAAATTGGTTTCTTTTAACTCCTTAACAAATTTCAATATTCTACCCTGAATAATTCAATTATATGCAGTACGAAAAATGTCATTTGTATGGGAGGTGCTACGCCCACTTCTCCCTTCCTCCCCTTTTTTCTTGAGGTGTTAGAGATTAGTATATTTTAACTCCTTACCAATTTTCAATATTCCACTATGAATAATCCTATAGATATGATGTACGGAAAATGTCATTTGCATGGGAGCTGCCGCGCCCACTTCTCCCTTCCTCTACTTTTTTCTGGTGGTGTTAGAAGTTGGTCTCTTTTAACTCCTTACCAATTTTCAATGTTCTACCCTGAATAATTCAATTATATGCGGTACGAAAAATGTCATTTGTATGGGAGGTGCTACGCCCACTTCTTCCTTCCTCCTCTTTTTTCTTGAGGTGTGAGAGATTGGTCTCTTTTAACTCCTTACCAAATTTCAATATTCCACTATGAATAATCCTATAGATATGATGTACGGAAAATGTCATTTGCATGGGAGCTGCCGCGCCCACTTCTCCCTTCCTCACCTTTTTTCTTGAGGTGTTAGAGATTAGGTTATTTTAACTCCTTACCAATTTTCAATATTCCACTATGAATAATCCTGTAGATATAATGTACGGAAAATGTCATTTGCATGGGAGGTGCCGCGCCCACTTCTCCCTTCCTCTACTTTTTTCTGGTGGTGTTAGAAGTTGGTCTCTTTTAACTCCTTAACAATTTTCAATGTTCTACCCTGAATAATTCAATGATATGCAGTTTGAAAAATGTCATTTGCATAGGAGGTGCCACGCCCAGTTCTCCCTTTCTCCCCTTTTTTCTTGAGGTGTGAGAGATTGGTCTCTTTTAACTCCTTACCAAATTTCAATATTCTACCCTGACTAATTCAATTATATGCAGCACGAAAAATGTCATTTGTATGGGAGGTGTTACGCCCACTTCTCCCTTCCTCTACTTTTTTCTGGTGGTGTTAGAAGTTGGTCTCTTTTAACTCCTTACTAAATTTCAATATTCCACTATGAATAATTCTATAGATATGCAGTACGAAAAATGTCATTTGCATTCCTCACCTTTTTTTCTTACGCCCACTTCTCCCTTCCTCTACTTTTTTTTGGTCGTGTTAGAAGTTGGTCTCTTTTAACTCCTTACCAATTTTCAATCTTCCACTATGAATAATCCTATAGATATGATGTACGGAAAATGTCATTTGCATGGGAGCTGCCGCGCCCACTTCTCCCTTCCTCTACTTTTTTCTGGTGGTGTTAGAAGTTGGTCTCTTTTAACTCCTTACCAATTTTCAATGTTCTACCCTGAATAATTCAATTATATGCAGTACGAAAAATGTCATTTGCATGGGAGGTGCCACGCTCACTTCTCTCTTACTCGCCTTTTTTCTTGAGGTGTTGGAGATTGGTCTCTTTTACTCCTTACGCCCACTTCTCTCTTCCTCTACTCTTTTCTTGTCGTGTTAGAAGTTGGTCTCTTTTAGCTCCTTACCAATTTTCAATATTCCACTATGAATAATTCTATAGATATGCCGTACGAAAAATGTCATTTGCATGAGAAGTGCCACGCTCACTTCTCTCTTACTCGCCTTTTTTCTTGAGGTGTTGGAGATTGGTCTCTTTTAACTCCTTAACAATTTTCAATGTTCTACCCTGAATAATTCAATTATATGCAGCTTGAAAAATGTCATTTGCATGAGAAGTGCCACGCTCACTTCTCTCTTACTCGCCTTTTTTCTTGAGGTGTTGGAGATTGGTCTCTTTTAACTCCTTACCAAATTTCAACATTGTACCCTGAATAATTCAATTATATGCAGCACGAAAAATGTCATTTGTATGGGAGGTGCTACGCCCACTTCTTCCTTCCTCTACTTTTTTCTGGTGGTGTTAGAAGTTGGTCTCTTTTACCTCCTTACCAATTTTCAATATTCCTCCTCCTCCTTCAATATTCCTCCTCCTTAACAATTTTCAATGTTCTACCCTGAATAATTCAATTATATGTAGCTTGAAAAATGTCATTTGCATAAGAGGTGCCACACCCACTTTTCCCTTCCTCCCCTTTTTCCTTGAGGTGTGAGAGATTGGTCTCTTTTAACTCCTTAACAAATTTCAATGTTCTACCCTGAATAATTCAATTATATGCAGTACGAAAAATGTCATTTGCATGGGAGGTGCCACGCCCACTTCTCCCTTCCTCACCTTTTTTCTTGAGGTGTGAGAGATTGGGTCTCTTTTAACTCCTTACTAAATTTCAATATTCCACTATGAATAATTTCTATAGATATGCAGTACGAAGAATGTCATTTGCATTCTCTCACTCTTTTTTTTCTTACGTCCACTTCTCCCTTCTTCTACTCTTTTTTGGTCGTGTTAGAAGTTGGTCTCTTTTAACTCCATACCAATTTTCAATCTTCCACTATGAATAATCCTATAGATATGCAGTACAAAAAATGTTATTTGTATCGGAGGTGCTACGCCCACTTCTCCTTTCCTCTTCTTTTTTCTGTTAAAAATTGGTCTCTTTTAACTCCTTACCAAATTTCATTATTCTACCCTGAATAATTCAATTATATGCAGTACGAAAAATGTTAAATTTGTGTGGGAGGTGCCACGTCCACTTCTCCCTTCCTCTACTTTTTTCTGGTCGTGTTAGAAGTTGGTCTCTTTTAACTGCTTACCAATTTTTCAATATTCCAATATGAATAATGCTATAGATATGCAGTGACGAAAAAATGTCATTTGTATGGGAGGTGCTACGCCCACTTCTCCTTTCCTCTACTTGTTTCTGTTAAAAATTGGTCTCTTTTAACTCCTTACCAAATTTCAATATTCTACCCCTGAATAATTCAATTATATGCAGCACGAAAAAATGTCATTTGTATGGGAGGTGTTACGCCCACTTCTCCCTTCCTCTAATTTTTTCTGGTGGTGTTAGAAGTTGGTCTCTTTTAACTCCTTACCAATTTTCAATGTTCTACCCTGAATAATTCAATTATATGCAGTACGAAAAATGTCATTTGCATGGGAGGTGCCACGCTCACTTCTCTCTTACTCGCCTTTTTTCTTGATGTGTTGGAGATTGGTCTCTTTTAACTCCTTACCAAATTTCAATATTCTACCCTGAATAATTCAATTATATGCAGCACGAAAAATGTCATTTGTATGGGAGGTGTTACGCCCACTTCTCCCTTCCTCTACTTTTTTCTGGTGGTGTTAGAAGTTGGTCTCTTTTAACTCCTTACCAATTTTCAATGTTCTACCCTGAATAATTCAATTATATGCAGTACGAAAAATGGTCATTTGCATGGGAGGTGCCACGCTCACTTCTCTCTTACTCGCCTTTTTTCTTGAGGTGTTGGGAGATTGGTCTCTTTTAACTCCTTACCAAATTTCAATATTCTACCCTGAATAATTCAATTATATGCAGTGCGAAAAATGTCATTTGCATGGGAGGTGCCACGCCCACTTCTCTCTTACTCGCCTTTTTTCGTGAGGTGTTAGAGATTGGTCTCTTTTAACTCCTAAACAAATTTCAATGTTCTACCCTGAATAATTCAATTATATGCAGTACGAACAATGTCATTTGCATGGGAGGTAACACGCCTGCTTCTCCCTTCCTCGGATTTTTTCTTGAGGTGTTAGAAATGGGGTTTCTTTTAACTCCTTAACAATTTTCAATGTTCTACCCTGAATAATTCAATTATATGTAGCTTGAAAAATGTCATTTGCATAAGAGGTGCCACACCCACTTTTCCCTTCCTCCCCTTTTTTCTTGAGGTGTGAGAGAGATGGTCTCTTTTAACTCCTTAACAAATTTCAATGTTCTACCCTGAATAATTCAATTATATGCAGTACGAAAAATGTCATTTGCCATGGGAGGTACACGCCTGCGTCTCCCTTCCTGGGATTTTTTCTTGAGGTGTTAGAAATGGGTTTCTTTTAACTCCTTAACAATTTTCAATGTTCTACCCTGAATAATTCAATTATATGCAGCTTGGAAAATGTCATTTGCATAAGAGGTGCCACACCCACTTCTCCCTTCCTCCCCTTTTTTCTTGAGGTGTGAGAGATTGGTCTCTTTTAACTCCTTACCAATTTTCAATGTTCTACCCTGAATAATTCAATTATATGCAGTACGAAAAATGTCATTTGCATGGGAGGTGCCACGCTCACTTCTCTCTTACTCGCCTTTTTTCTTGAGGTGTTGGAGATTGGTCTCTTTTAACTCCTTACCAAATTTCAATATTCTACCCTGAATAATTCAATTATATGCAGCACGAAAAAATGTCATTTGTATGGGAGGTGCTACGCCCACTTCTTCCTTCCTCCCCTTTTTTCTTGAGGTGTGAGAGATTGGTCTCTTTTAACACCTTACCAAATTTCAATATTCCACTATGAATAATCCTATAGATATGCAGTACGGAAAATGTCATTTGCATGGGAGCTGCCGCGCCCACTTCTCCCTTCCTCCCCTTTTTTCTTGAGGTGTTAGAGATTAGTATATTTTAACTCCTTACCAATTTTCAATATTCCACTATGAATAATCCTATAGATATGATGTACGGAAAATGTCATTTGCATGCGAGCTGCCGCGCCCACTTCTCCCTTCCTCTACTTTTTTCTGGTGGTGTTAGAAGTTGGTCTCTTTTAACTCCTTAACAATTTTCAATGTTCTACCCTGAATAATTCAATTATATGCAGCACGAAAATAGAGATTGGTTTTTTAACTCCTTACCAAATATCAATGTTCTACCCTGAATAATTCAATTATGTGCAGTACGAAAAATGTCATTTGTATGGGAGGTGCTAGGCCCACTTCTCCCTTCCTCCCCTTTTTTCATGAGGTGTTAGAAATTGGTTTCTTTTAACTCCTTAACAAATTTCAATATTCTACCCTGAATAATTCAATTATATGCAGTACGAAAAATGTCATTTGTATGGGAGGTGCTACGCCCACTTCTCCCTTCCTCCCCTTTTTTCATGAGGTGTGAGAAATTGGTATCTTTTAACTCCTTACCAAATTTCAATATTCTACCCTGAATAATTCAATTATATGCAGCACGAAAATAGAGATTGGTTTTTTTAACTCCTTACCAAATATCAATGTTCTACCCTGAATAATTCAATTATGTGCAGTACGAAAAATGTCATTTGTATGGGAGGTGCTAGGCCCACTTCTCCCTTCCTCCCCTTTTTTCATGAGGTGTTAGAAATTGGTTTCTTTTAACTCCTTAACAAATTTCAATATTCTACCCTGAATAATTCAATTATATGCAGTACGAAAAATGTCATTTGTATGGGAGGTGCTACGCCCACTTCTCCCTTCCTCTACTTTTTTCTTAAGGTGTTAGAAATTGGTCTCTTTTAACTCCCTACCAAATTTCATTATTCTACCCTGAATAATTCAATTATATGCAGTACGAAAAATGTCATTTGTATGGGAAGTGCTACGCCCACTTCTCCGTTCCTCTACTTTTCTCTGGTAGTGTTCGACATTGGTCTATTTGACCTCCTTACCAATTTTCAATATTCCACTATGAATAACTCTATAGATATGCAGTACGAAAAATGTCATTTGCATGGGAGGTGCCACGCCCACTTCTCCCTTCCTCACCTTTTTTCTTGAGGTGTTAGAAATTGGTTTCTTTTAACTCCTTACCAAATTTCATTATTCTAACCTGAATAATTCAATTATATGCAGTACGAAAAATGTCATTTGCAATGGGCGGTGCCACGCCCACTTCTCCCTTACTCACCTTTTTTCCTGAGGTCTGAGAGATTGGTCTCTTTTAACTCCTTACTAAATTTCAAAATTCCACTAGGAATAATTCTATAGATATGCAGTACGAAAAATGTCATTTGCATGGGAGGTGCCACGCCCACTTCTCCCTTCCTCACTTTTTTTCTTGAGGTGTTAGAAATTGGTTTCTTTTAACTCCTTACCAAATTTCATTATTCTAACCTGAATAATTCAATTATATGCAGTACGAAAAATGTCATTTGCAATGGGCGGTGCCACGCCCACTTCTCCCTTCCTCACCTTTTTTCCAGAGGTGTGAGAGATTGGTCTCTTTTAACTCCTTACTAAATTTCAATATTCCACTATGAATAATTCTATAGATATGCAGTACGAAAAATGTCATTTGCATTCCTCACCTTTTTTTCTTGATGTGTTAGAAATTGGTTTCTTTTAACTCCTTACCAAATTTCATTATTCTAACCTGAATAATTCAATTATATGCAGTACAAAAAATGTCATTTGCAATGGGCGGTGCTACGCCCACTTCTCCCTTCCTCACCTTTTTTCCAGAGGTGTGAGAGATTGGTCTCTTTTAACTCCTTACTAAATTTCAATATTCCACTATGAATAATTCTATAGATATGCAGTACGAAAAACGTCATTTGCATGGGAGGTGCCACACCCACTTCTCCCTTCCCCACCTTTTTTCTTGAGGTGTTAGAAATTGGTTTCTTTTAACTCCTTACCAAATTTCATTATTCTAACCTGAATAATTCAATTATATGCAGTACGAAAAATGTCATTTGCAATGGGCGGTGCCACGCCCACTTCTCCCTTCCTCACCTTTTTTCCAGAGGTGTGAGAGATTGGTCTCTTTTAACTCCTTACTAAATTTCAATGTTCCACTATGAATAATTCTATAGATATGCAGTACGAAAAATGTCATTTCCATTCCTCACCTTTTTTTCTTGAGGTGTTAGAAATTGGTTTCTTTTAACTCCTTACTAAATTTCATTATTCTAACCTGAATAATTCAATTATATGCAGTACGAAAAATGTCGTTTGCAATGGGCGGTGGCACGCCCACTTCTCCCTTCCTCACCTTTTTTCCTGAGGTCTGAGAGATTGGTCTCTTTTAACTCCTTACTAAATTTCCATATTCCACTATGAATAATTCTATAGATATGCAGTACGAAAAATGTCATTTGCGTTCCTCACCTTTTTTTCTTGAGGTGTTAGAAATTGGTTTCTTTTAACTCCTTACCAAATTTCATTATTCTAACCTGAATAATTCAATTATATGCAGTACGAAAAATGTCATTTGCAATGGGCGGTGCCACGCCCACTTCTCCCTTCCTCACATTTTTTTCTGAGGTCTGAGAGATTGGTCTCTTTTAACTCCTTACTAAATTTCAATATTCCACTATGAATAGTTCTATAGATATGCAGTACGAAAAATGTCATTTGCATTCCTCACCTTTTTTTCTTGAGGTGTTAGAAATTGGTTTCTTTTAACTCCTTACCAAATTTCATTATTCTAACCTGAATAATTCAATTATATGCAGTACGAAAAATATCATTTGCATGGGAGGTGCCACGCCCACTTCTCCCTTCCTCACCTTTTTTCTTGAGGTGTTAGAAATTGGTTTCTTTTAACTCCTTACCAAATTTCATTATTCTAACCTGAATAATTCAATTATATGCAGTACGAAAACTGTCATTTGCAATGGGCGGTGCCACGCCCACTTCTCCCTTCCTCACCTTTTTTCCT